>CM050169.1:92233324-92310194 GCA_027410445.1 Discoglossus pictus
TCACATCCCAACAGCATTATTACACAGATCAAGAAAGAGAGAGACAGGAGAGAGAGAGAGTGACAGGAGAGAGAGAGAGAGAGAGAGCGACAGGTACACACTCACATCCCAACAGCATTATTATTTAGATCAAGAAAGAGAGAGACAGGAGAGAGAGACAGATACACACTCACATCCCAATAGCATTATTACACAGATCAAGAAAGAGAGAGACAGGAGAGAGAGAGAGTGACAGGAGAGAGAGAGAAGAGAGAAAGGAGAGAGAGAGACAGATACACACTCACATCCCAACAGCATTAATACACAGATCAAGAAAGAGAGAGACAGGAGAGAGAGAGAGTGACAGGAGAGAGAGAAGAGAGACAGGAGAGAGAGACAGATACACAATCACATCCCAACAGAATTATTACACAGATCAAGAAAGAGAGAGACAGGAGACAGAGACTGATACACACTCACGTCCCAACAGCATTATTACACAGATCAAGAAAGAGAGAGTCAGGAGAGAGAGAAGAGAGAGACAGGATAGAGAGAGAGAGAGAGAGGGACAGGAGAGAGAGGAGAGAGAGACAGGAGAGAGAGAGAGAAGAGAGAGACAGGAGAGAGAGAGAAGAGAGAGACAGGAGAGAGAGACAGGAGGGAGAGAGACAGATACACACTCACATCCCAACAGCATTATTACACAGATCAAGAAAGAGAGAGACAGGAGAGAGAAAAGAGAGTGACAGGAGAGAGAGGGAGAAGAGAGACAGGAGAGAGACAGGAGAGAGATAAGAGAGAGACATGAGAGAGAGAAAGAGAGAGAGAGAGAGATACACACACACTCACATCACAATAGCATTATTACACAGATCAAGAAAGAGAGAGACAGGAGAGAGAAAAGAGAGCGACAGGAGAGAGAGGGAGAAGAGAGACAGGAGAGAGACAGGAGAGAGATAAGAGAGAGACATGAGAGAGAGAAAGAGAGAGAGAGAGAGAGAGAGAGAGAGAGAGAGATACACACACACTCACATCCCAATAGCATTATTACACAGATCAAGAAAGAGAGAGACAGGAGAGAGAGACAGATACACACTCACATCCCAACAGCATTATTACACAGATCAAGAAAGAGAGAGACAGGAGAGAGAGAAGAGAGAGACAGGAGAGAGAGGGAGAAGAGAGACAGGAGAGAGAGAAGAGAGAGACATGAGAGAGAGAGAGAGAGAGAGAGAGACAGATACACACTCACATACCAATAGCATTATTACACAGATCAAGAAACAGAGAGACAGGAGAGAGAAAGAGAGAGACAAGAGAGAGAGAGAATAGAGAGACAGGAGATAGAGACAGATACACACTCACATCCCAATAGCATTATTACACAGATCAAGAAAGAGAGAGACAGGAGAGAGAAGAGAGAAACAGGAGAGAGAAGTGAGAGATACAAGTTCACATCCCAACAGCATTATTACACAGATCAAGAAAGAGAGAGACAGGAGAGAGAGAAGAGAGAGAGAGAGAGACAGATACACACTCACATCCCAACAGCATTATTACACAGATCAAGAACGAGAGAGACAGGAGAGAGAAAAGACAGAGACACGAGAGAGAGAGAGAGAGAGAGAGAGAGAAGAGAGACAGATACACACTCACATCCCAACAGTATTATTACACAGATCAAGAAAGAGAGAGAGAGACAGGATAGAGAGATACATACATACAGGACATAGGGAAACAGACATGAGAGAGAGAGAGAGAGGGGGACAGGAGAGAGAGAGAGAGAGAGAGAGAGAGAGAGAGGTACACACTCATGTCCCAACAGCATTATTACACAGATCTAGAAAGAGAGAGGCAATAGGCGAGAGAGAGAGAGAGAGAGAGAGAGAGAGAAAGAGAGAGACAGAGACAGATACATGACATAGGGAGAGAGACAGGAGAGAGAGAGATACACACTCACATCCTAACATCATTATTACACAGATCAAGAAAGAGAGAGACAGGAGAGAGAGACAAGAGAGAGATAGAGAGACAGGAGGGAGAGAGAGAGAAAGAGAGAGAGAGAGAGAGAGATACACACTCACGTCCCAACAGCATTATTACACAGATCACGAAAGAGAGAGACAGGAGAGAGAGAGAGAGCGACAGGTACACACTCACATCCCAACAGCATTATTATTTAGATCAAGAAAGAGAGAGACAGGAGAGAGAGACAGATACACACTCACATCCCAATAGCATTATTACACAGATCAAGAAAGAGAGAGACAGGAGAGAGAGAGAGTGACAGGAGAGAGAGAGAAGAGAGAAAGGAGAGAGAGAGACAGATACACACTCACATCCCAACAGCATTAATACACAGATCAAGAAAGAGAGAGACAGGAGAGAGAGAGAGTGACAGGAGAGAGAGAAGAGAGACAGGAGAGAGAGACAGATACACAATCACATCCCAACAGAATTATTACACAGATCAAGAAAGAGAGAGACAGGAGACAGAGACTGATACACACTCACGTCCCAACAGCATTATTACACAGTTCAAGAAAGAGAGAGTCAGGAGAGAGAGAAGAGAGAGACAGGAGAGAAAGAGAGAAGAGAGACAGGAGAGAGAGAGAGAAGAGAGAGACAGGAGAGAAAGAGAGAAGAGAGAGACAGGAGAGAGAGAGAAGAGAGAGACATGAGAGAGAGACAGGAGGGAGAGAGACAGATACACACTCACATCCCAATAGCATTATTACACAGATCAAGAAAGAGAGAGACAGGAGAGAGAGAGAGAGAGTGACAGGAGAGAGAAGAGAGACAGGAGAGAGAGACAGATACACACTAACATCCCAACAGCATTATTACACAGATCAAGAAAGAGAGAGACAGGAGAGAGAGAGAAGAGAGAGACATGAGAGAGAGACAGGAGGGAGAGAGACAGATACACACTCACATCCCAATAGCATTATTACACAGATCAAGAAAGAGAGAGACAGGAGAGAGAGAGAGAGAGTGACAGGAGAGAGAAGAGAGACAGGAGAGAGAGACAGATACACACTCACATCCCAATAGCATTATTACACAGATCAAGAAACAGAGAGACAGGAGAGAGAGAGAGAGAGAGAGAGAGAGAGAGAGAGAAAGAGAGACAAGAGAGAGAGAGAATAGAGAGACAGAAGAGAGAGAGAGAAGAGAGACAGGAGATAGAGACAGATACACACTCACATCCCAACAGCATTATTACACAGATCAAGAAAGAGAGAGACAGGAGAGAGAGAAGAGAGAGAGAGAGAGAGAGAGAGAGAGAGAGAAAGAGAGAGAGAGAGAGAGAGATACAGGACATAGGGAGAGAGACAGGAGAGAGAGACAGATACACACTCACATCCCAACAGAATTATTACACAGATCAAGAAAGAGAGAGACAGGAGAGAGAGACTAGAGAGAGAGAGAGAAGAGAGACAGGAGAGAGAGAGAGAGTGACAGGAGAGAGAGAGAAGAGAGACAGGAGAGAGAGACTGATACACACTCACATCCCAACAGCATTATTACACAGATCAAGAAAGAGAGAGACAGGAGAGAGAGACAGATACACACTCACATCCCCATAGCATTATTACACAGATCAAGAAAGAGAGAGACATGAGAGAGAGACAGATACACACCCACATCCCAACAGCATTATTACACAGATCAAGAAAGAGAGAGACAGGAGAGAGAGAGAGAGACAGGAGAGAGAGACAGATACACACTCACATCCCAACAGCATTATTACACAGATCAAGAAAGAGAGAGACAGGAGAGAGAGAGAGAGACAGATACACACTCACATCCCAACAGCATTATCACACAGATCAAGAAAGAGAGAGACAGGAGAGAGAGAGAGATAGAGATAGAGAGAGAGAGAGAGAGAGAGAGACAGATACATGACATAGGGAGAGAGACAGGAGAGAGAGACAGATACACACTCACATCCCAACAGCATTATTACACAGATCAAGAAAGAGAGAGACAGGAGAGAGAGAGAGAGAGAGAGAGAGAGAGAGAGAGAGAGAGAGAGAGAGAGACAGGAGAGAGAAGAGAGAAGAGAGACAGGAGAGAGAGACAGATACACACTCACATCCCAATAGCATTATTACACAGATCAAGAAAGAGAGAGACAGGAGAGAGAGAGAGAGAGTGACAGGAGAGAGAAGAGAGACAGGAGAGAGAGACAGATACACACTAACATCCCAACAGCATTATTACACAGATAAAAAAAGAGAGAGACAGGAGAGAGAGAGAGAGAGAGAGAGAGAGAGAGAGAGAGAGAGAGAGACAGATACACACTCACGTCCCAACAGCATTATTACACAGATCAAGAAAGAGAGAGACAGGAGAGAAAAGAGAGAGAGAGGGGGACAGGAGAGAGAAAAGAGAGAGAGAGAGAGACAGGAGAGAGAGAGAAGAGAGAAACAGGAGAGAGAGACAGGAGGGAGACAGGAGAGAGAGAGAGAGAGAGAAGAGAGACAGATACACACTCACATCCCAACAGTATTATTACACAGATCAAGAAAGAGAGAGAGAGACAGGATAGAGAGATACATACATACAGGACATAGGGAGACAGACATGAGAGAGAGAGAGAGAGGGGGACAGGAGAGAGAGAGAGAGAGAGAGAGAGAGAGAGAGAGAGAGAGAGAGGTACACACTCATGTCCCAACAGCATTATTACACAGATCTAGAAAGAGAGAGGCAATAGGCGAGAGAGAGAGAGAGAGAGAGAGAGAGAGAGACAGAGACAGATACATGACATAGGGAGAGAGACAGGAGAGAGAGACAGATACACACTCACATCCCAACAGCATTATTACACAGATCAAGAAAGAGAGAGACAGGAGAGAGAGACTAGAGAGAGAGAGAGATAGAGAGACAGGAGAGAGAAAGAGAGATAGACACAGGAGAGAGAGAGAGAGAGAGATACACACTCACATCCTAACATCATTATTACACAGATCAAGAAAGAGAGAGACAGGAGAGAGAGACGAGAGAGAGATAGAGAGACAGGAGGGAGAGAGAGAGAAAGAGAGAGAGAGAGAGAGATACACACTCACGTCCCAACAGCATTATTACACAGATCACGAAAGAGAGAGACAGGAGAGAGAGAGAGTGACAGGAGAGAGACAGAGAGAGAGAGCGACAGGTACACACTCACATCCCAACAGCATTATTATTTAGATCAAGAAAGAGAGAGACAGGAGAGAGAGACAGATACACACTCACATCCCAATAGCATTATTACACAGATCAAGAAAGAGAGAGACAGGAGAGAGAGAGAGTGACAGGAGAGAGAGAGAAGAGAGAAAGGAGAGAGAGAGACAGATACACACTCACATCCCAACAGCATTAATACACAGATCAAGAAAGAGAGAGACAGGAGAGAGAGAGAGTGACAGGAGAGAGAGACAGATACACAATCACGTCCCAACAGCATTATTACACAGTTCAAGAAAGAGAGAGTCAGGAGAGAGAGAAGAGAGAGACAGGAGAGAAAGAGAGAAGAGAGACAGGAGAGAGAGAGAGAAGAGAGAGACAGGAGAGAAAGAGAGAAGAGAGAGACAGGAGAGAGAGAGAAGAGAGAGACATGAGAGAGAGACAGGAGGGAGAGAGACAGATACACACTCACATCCCAACAGCATTATTACACAGATCAAGAAAGAGAGAGACAGGAGAGAGAAAAGAGAGTGACAGGAGAGAGAGGGAGAAGAGAGACAGGAGAGAGACAGGAGAGAGATAAGAGAGAGACATGAGAGAGAGAAAGAGAGAGAGAGAGAGATACACACACACTCACATCACAATAGCATTATTACACAGATCAAGAAAGAGAGAGACAGGAGAGAGAAAAGAGAGCGACAGGAGAGAGAGGGAGAAGAGAGACAGGAGAGAGACAGGAGAGAGATAAGAGAGAGACATGAGAGAGAGAAAGAGAGAGAGAGAGAGAGAGAGAGAGAGAGAGATACACACACACTCACATCCCAATAGCATTATTACACAGATCAAGAAAGAGAGAGACAGGAGAGAGAGACAGATACACACTCACATCCCAACAGCATTATTACACAGATCAAGAAAGAGAGAGACAGGAGAGAGAAAAGAGAGAGACAGGAGAGAGAGGGAGAAGAGAGACAGGAGAGAGATAAGAGAGAGACATGAGAGAGAGAAAGAGAGAGAGAGAGACAGATACACACTCACATACCAATAGCATTATTACACAGATCAAGAAACAGAGAGACAGGAGAGAGAAAGAGAGAGACAAGAGAGAGAGAGAATAGAGAGACAGGAGATAGAGACAGATACACACTCACATCCCAATAGCATTATTACACAGATCAAGAAAGAGAGAGACAGGAGAGAGAGAAGAGAGAAACAGGAGAGAGAAGTGAGAGATACAAGTTCACATCCCAACAGCATTATTACACAGATCAAGAAAGAGAGAGACAGGAGAGAGAGAAGAGAGAGAGAGAGAGACAGATACACACTCACATCCCAACAGCATTATTACACAGATCAAGAACGAGAGAGACAGGAGAGAGAAAAGACAGAGACACGAGAGAGAGAGAGAGAGAGAGAGAAGAGAGACAGATACACACTCACATCCCAACAGTATTATTACACAGATCAAGAAAGAGAGAGAGAGACAGGATAGAGAGATACATACATACAGGACATAGGGAGACAGACATGAGAGAGAGAGAGAGAGGGGGACAGGAGAGAGAGAGAGAGAGAGAGAGAGAGAGAGGTACACACTCATGTCCCAACAGCATTATTACACAGATCTAGAAAGAGAGAGGCAATAGGCGAGAGAGAGAGAGAGAGAGAGAGAGAGAGAGAAAGAGAGAGACAGAGACAGATACATGACATAGGGAGAGAGACAGGAGAGAGAGAGATACACACTCACATCCTAACATCATTATTACACAGATCAAGAAAGAGAGAGACAGGAGAGAGAGACGAGAGAGAGATAGAGAGACAGGAGGGAGAGAGAGAGAAAGAGAGAGAGAGAGAGAGATACACACTCACGTCCCAACAGCATTATTACACAGATCACGAAAGAGAGAGACAGGAGAGAGAGAGAGAGCGACAGGTACACACTCACATCCCAACAGCATTATTATTTAGATCAAGAAAGAGAGAGACAGGAGAGAGAGACAGATACACACTCACATCCCAATAGCATTATTACACAGATCAAGAAAGAGAGAGACAGGAGAGAGAGAGAGTGACAGGAGAGAGAGAGAAGAGAGAAAGGAGAGAGAGAGACAGATACACACTCACATCCCAACAGCATTAATACACAGATCAAGAAAGAGAGAGACAGGAGAGAGAGAGAGTGACAGGAGAGAGAGAAGAGAGACAGGAGAGAGAGACAGATACACAATCACATCCCAACAGAATTATTACACAGATCAAGAAAGAGAGAGACAGGAGACAGAGACTGATACACACTCACGTCCCAACAGCATTATTACACAGTTCAAGAAAGAGAGAGTCAGGAGAGAGAGAAGAGAGAGACAGGAGAGAAAGAGAGAAGAGAGACAGGAGAGAGAGAGAGAAGAGAGAGACAGGAGAGAAAGAGAGAAGAGAGAGACAGGAGAGAGAGAGAAGAGAGAGACATGAGAGAGAGACAGGAGGGAGAGAGACAGATACACACTCACATCCCAACAGCATTATTACACAGATCAAGAAAGAGAGAGACAGGAGAGAGAAAAGAGAGTGACAGGAGAGAGAGGGAGAAGAGAGACAGGAGAGAGACAGGAGAGAGATAAGAGAGAGACATGAGAGAGAGAAAGAGAGAGAGAGAGAGATACACACACACTCACATCCCAATAGCATTATTACACAGATCAAGAAAGAGAGAGACAGGAGAGAGAAAAGAGAGCGACAGGAGAGAGAGGGAGAAGAGAGACAGGAGAGAGACAGGAGAGAGATAAGAGAGAGACATGAGAGAGAGAAAGAGAGAGAGAGAGAGAGAGAGAGATACACACACACTCACATCCCAATAGCATTATTACACAGATCAAGAAAGAGAGAGACAGGAGAGAGAGACAGATACACACTCACATCCCAACAGCATTATTACACAGATCAAGAAAGAGAGAGACAGGAGAGAGAAAAGAGAGAGACAGTAGAGAGAGGGAGAAGAGAGACAGGAGAGAGATAAGAGAGAGACATGAGAGAGAGAAAGAGAGAGAGAGAGACAGATACACACTCACATACCAATAGCATTATTACACAGATCAAGAAACAGAGAGACAGGAGAGAGAAAGAGAGAGACAAGAGAGAGAGAGAATAGAGAGACAGGAGATAGAGACAGATACACACTCACATCCCAATAGCATTATTACACAGATCAAGAAAGAGAGAGACAGGAGAGAGAGAAGAGAGAAACAGGAGAGAGAAGTGAGAGATACAAGTTCACATCTTAACAGCATTATTACACAGATCAAGAAAGAGAGAGACAGGAGAGAGAGAAGAGAGAGAGAGAGAGACAGATACACACTCACATCCCAACAGCATTATTACACAGATCAAGAACGAGAGAGACAGGAGAGAGAAAAGACAGAGACACGAGAGAGAGAGAGAGAGAGAAGAGAGAGAAAGGAGAGAGAGAGGGAAGAGAGACAGATACACACTCACGTCCTTACAGCATTATTACACAGATCAAGAAAGAGAGAGGCAGGAGAGAGAGACGAGAGAGAGAGAGAGAGGGGAACAGGAGAGATAGAGAGAGATAGATACAGGACATAGGGAGAGAGACAGGAGAGAGAGACAGATACACACTCACATCCCAACAGCATTATTACACAGATCAAGAAAGAGAGAGACAGGAGAGAGAGAGAGTGACAGGAGAGAGAGAGAGAAGAGAGACAGGAGAGAGAGACAGATACACAATCACATCCCAACAGAGTTATTACACAGATCAAGAAAGAGAGAGAAAGGAGAGAGAGAGAGAGAGAGAGACAGGAGAGAGAGAGAGAAGAGAGAGACAGGAGAGAAAGAGAGAAGAGAGAGACAGGAGAGAGAGAGAGAAGAGAGAGACAGGAGAGAAAGAGAGAAGAGAGAGACAGGAGAGAGAGAGAAGAGAGACACAGGAGAGAGAGACAGATACACACTCACATCCCAATAGCATTATTACACAGATCAAGAAAGAGAGAGAGACAGGAGAGAGATAAGAGAGAGACATGAGAGAGAGACAGGAGGGAGAGAGACAGATACACACTCACATCCCAACAGCATTATTACACAGATCAAGAAAGAGAGAGACAGGAGAGAGAAAAGAGAGAGACAGGAGAGAGAGGGAGAAGAGAGACAGGAGAGAGATAAGAGAGAGACATGAGAGAGAGAAAGAGAGAGAGAGAGAGAGAGAGAGAGATACTCACTCACATCCCAATAGCATTATTACACAGATCAAGAAAGAGAGAAAGACAGGAGAGAGATAAGAGAGAGACACGAGAGAGAGAGACAGGAGGGAGAGAGACAGATACACACTCACATCCCAACAGCATTATTACACAGATCAAGAAAGAGAGAGACAGGAGAGAGACAGGAGAGAGAAAAGAGAGAGACAGGAGAGAGAGGGGGAAGAGAGACAGGAGAGAGATAAGAGAGAGACATGAGAGAGAGAAAGAGAGAGAGAGAGAGAAAGATACACACTCACATCTCAATAGCATTATTACACAGATCAAGAAAGAGAGAGGCAGAAGAGAGAGAAAGAGAGACAGAGAATAGAGTGACAGAAGAGAGAGAGAGAAGAGAGACAGGAGATAGAGACAGATACACACTCACATCCCAATAGCATTATTACACAGATCAAGAAAGAGAGAGAGACAGGAGAGAGATAAGAGAGAGACATGAGAGAGAGATACAAGTTCACATCCCAACAGCATTATAACACAGATCAAGAAAGAGAGAGAGAGAGAGAGAGAGAGAGAGAGAGAGAGAGAGAGAGAGAGAGAGAGAGAGAGATACAGGACATAGGGAGAGAGACAGGAGAGAGAGACAGATACACACTCACATCCCAATAGCATTATAACACAGGTCAAGAAATAGAGAGACAGGAGAGAGAGACAGATAGACACTCATATCCCAAAAGCATTATTACACAGATCAAGAAAGAGAGAGACAGGAGAGAGAGAAGAGAGAGAGAGACAGATACACACTCACATCCCAACAGCATTATTACACAGATCAAGAACGAGAGACACAGGAGAGAGAAAAGACAGAGACAGGAGAGAGAGAGAGAGAGAGAGAGAAGAGAGAGACAGGAGAGAGAGAGAGAGAAGAGAGACAGATACACACTCACATCCCAACAGCATTATTACACAGATCAAGAAAGAGAGAGACAGGAGAGAGAGAAGAGAGAAACAGGAGAGAGAGAGAGAGAGAGAGAGAGAGAGAGAGAGAGAGAGAGAGAGAGAGAGAGAAAGAGAGAGAGAGAGAGAGAGAGAGAGAGAGAGACAGATACACACTCACATCCCAATAGCATTATAACACAGGTCAAGAAATAGAGAGACAGGAGAGAGAGAGAAGAAAGAGACAGGAGAGAGAGACAGATAGACACTCACATCCCAACAGCATTATTACACAGATCAAGAACGAGAGAGACAGTAGAGAGACAGGAGAGAGAGAGAGAAGAGAGACAGAAGAGAGACAGGAGAGAGAGAAAAGAGAGAGACAGGAGAGAGAGAGAGAAGAGAGAGAGACAGGAGAGAGAGAGAGAGACAGATACACACTCACATCCCAATAGCATTATTACACAGATCAAAAAAGAGAGAGGCAGGAGAGAGAGAGAGAGAGAGAGAGAGATACATATACAGGACATAGGGAGAGAGACATGAGAGAGAGCGAGAGAGAGAGAGAGACAGATACACACTCACATCCAGTGGCGGCTGGTGACTTTTCAAGTTGGAGGGGCGACAGGGCGAAACATAGCCACTCCCCCTTTTTCAAACCACACCCATTTTTATAACTCCTCCCCCTGGTGTCATAATGACCTTTATAAGCCCTGCCCAATGACCTTATGCTTGTAAAGCCCATTGAAATACATGATCTGCAATGCAGAAATGTCAAGAAGTAAAGTAACAATGTGTTAAATTCATTGGTATACAATATAGATTGAAAAAACTCATGTGACAAGACTACAGCAATATCATAATTTCACCTATACGCATTAACAGAAAAATTAAAGGAGTGACACCTACCATTAGTCGGCTCTTCTTCTCAGGGTATTCACGTTCATTAAGTTGACCAATGAGTAGAAACAAATCTGCAGCCACATAGGGTTTGCACCTGGGGTTGAAAGAAAACAAGCAAATCAATCATACCATTCAAGAACAAAACCATACTTAAAAAACATTAAACGACCAAGTGGAACCATATAGGCCCCAAACATACCTTAGAAGACCAATTGTGACTATATAGGCCCCAAACATACATTAGAAGACCAAGTGGAACTATATAGGCCCCAAACATACCTTAGAAGACCAAGTGTGACTATATAAGCCCCAAACATACCTTAGAAGACCAAGTGTGACCATAGGCCCCAAACATACCTTAGAAGACCAAGTGGAACTATATAGGCCCCAAACATACCTTAGAAGACCAAGTGTGACCATATAGGCCTCAAACATACCTTAGAATACCAAGTGTGACCATAGGCCCCAAACATACCTTAGAAGACCAAGTGTGACCATAGGCCCCAAACATACCTTAGAAGACCAAGTGGAACTATATAGGCCCCAAACATACCTTAGAAGACCAAGTGTGACCATATAGGCCTCAAACATACCTTAGAAGACCAAGTGTGACCATAGGCCCCAAACATACCTTAGAAGACCAAGTGTGACCATAGGCCCCAAACATACCTTAGAAGACCAAGTGGAACTATATAGGCCCCAAACATACCTTAGAAGACCAAGTGTGACCATATAGGCCTCAAACATACCTTAGAAGACCAAGTGTGACCATAGGCCCCAAACATACCTTAGAAGACCAAGTGGGACCATAGGCCTCAAACATACCTTAGAAGACCAAGTGTGACCATATAGGCTTCAAACATACCTTAGAAGACCAAGTGTGACCATAGGCCCCAAACATACCTTAGAAGACCAAGTGGGACAATATAGGCCTCAAACATACCTTAGAAGACCAATCAGCACTGCATAGGCCCAAACCAGTGGATCTTGGGATTCAAGAAAACAACAACATTTCACTTCTGTTTAGACAACACAATAATCAATGTCAAACAAACACGTTGAATTAGCATATGGATAACCATATGAGCAGTAACGCCACGCCAAGGCTTCAACAATTGTTACTGACCATTCACACACCTTTCATAGCTCCTTCAATATGCACACCCACACACCATTCATACTTTACTTACCACTAGTTATTTTTGGTAGTGAGGTGGTGCCATTTCTGAGAACTTTACGTACCCTTGAAGGTGCCTCCAATTCCTTCAAACCAATGCATTTAACCGCTACAGGGCCATGGTGCTTTTTAATTACTTTTTTGATCCTCTTCAATGTGGAGAAGCATCTTTCTGGTTCTTTAGTAGTCTTCGTTGTTGTAAGCAGGATTCCTTATAGCTTCACTCACTCTGTTAAATTATGTAGATTAAATTGATGCTAAAGTTGCTGCAGAGCAACAGCACTTGTACAGACATGGAATTCTTGCTTCCTGTACACAAGTGACAGCTACCCTTGGAAGTGCCTCCAATTCCTTCAAACCACGCCAAGGCTTCAACAATTGTTACTGACCATGCACACACCTTTCATAGCTCCTTCCATATGCACACCCACACACCGTTCATACTTTAATTACCACTAGTTATGTTTGGTAGTGTGAGGTGGTGCTGCTTAACGCAGTTTATCTTTGCACACCTTGGGGGTATGCATTCTTCTTTGCTTCAATCACTTGTATTTTAATTTTGCACAGCGATCTTTCAAAGAAGAAAACTTCTCAATGATTTTTTCATTGAAGTCTGGGATCTCGGAAATCAGTTGCTTTTCCATTGAGAGCATCGCCAATGCATTCAACCGCTCCAGGGACATGGTGCTTCTTAAAAAGGTTTTTATCCTCTTCAATGTTGAGAAGCATCTTTCTGATTCTGCAGTAGTCATTGGTGTTGTAATCAGGATTCTTAATAATTTTACTGTCTCTGTGAAATCATTCTGCAGATTAAATTGATGGAAAAGTTTGTGCAGAGCAACAGCACTTGTACAAGTATGAAACTCTGTCTTCCCATACAGAAGTGACAGCTCAGTGCGTAATTGTTCCTTCTTCAGTATTGGATATGCTTGCACGGTGTCTTCCAGAGCTTGGGTTGGAAAGCAAGTGTCATGGGTTTTATACAAGTCACTTTGAACAAGTTTGGCACTGACTAGGTGATTTGAAAATGAAAAACGTTCTTTTGCATGAACCACCACTATGTCACATACCTCTCTTGAAAGTTGTCTCAAGGTTGAGATCTCCGCACTCCGTCTGTTGACTGTTAGATCGCTCGGCAAACTTGCTTCTATCTCTTCCACAGAATTACGGATTTTCTGGATGCTGGCGACAAAGTCTTCTGTGACTTTTTTGATATAAACAGTATCCGTGTCTCGCTTCTGAAGCTGACTATAGAGGATGTCAACATGTGGCATTATTAAATGAAATAATTTAAGGAAGTAAAGGAACTCCCTGTCTTCCAGCATTCCAATGAAACCTGCGGCTTCCCGTATAGATGTTGGATCAAAGTTTAGACATGCTTCAATTGTCTGGAAACACTCAAGTAGCGCATCTCTGTTCTCGTAGATCACGTTCACGGTCCTAACGTTGAAGTTCCATCGTGTTGGTGCACCTCTTGGAAGTCTTCTACCAACTACCTCATCCAGAACTCCAGTCCTTTTTGGAGAGCGTGAAAAAAAAGATGGTATGCCGCCTATGTTGGAAAAAAAAACTCGAACTCTTCCAATCCTTGAAACTACTTTCTCCATTATTAGGTTCAGTTGGTGAGCATAGCAATGGACGTAGTGTGCGTTCGGGTACACGTCTTTTATTTTTCTTTGAACTCCTCCTTGATCTCCACGCATCACACTGGCACCATCGTAGCTTTGAGCTATGAGTTTCTTCTTGTCTTCTGGCTCTGGGAGAACAGTATTCAGTGTTTCCAGCACAACAGCAGCAATGGAGTCTGCATCCGTTGATTTCATTTCCGTGAAGCCATCAAATCTTTCCACCACTTGATGCTTCTTGTCAATGTAGCGATAGACTACAACGCACTGTGTCCTAGCGGAAATATCGGTTGTTTCATCCGCTTGGATTGCCACAAACTGTGCTTCTTTAAGCTCTTGGTGAATCACTTCCTTTATAACTACATGCATGCAGTCCAGTAGCTCATTCTGCACGGTTTTGGAAGTGCCCTTAAACACAGTTGCAGTCTTCAAATGCTGTTCCATTGCACTATCGATACTGCCAACCAAATCCACCAGGCCTCTAAACACTCCTGGATTTAGCGATGTTTCACTCTCGTCGTGTCCTCTTAACGCCAGTTCAAAAGCTCCACAAAAGCGAACACAATCAATTATCTTGGAGAGGATGTACCGGTTCTTAGCCACTTCTTCGTTGTGTTTTTGAATGCTGACTTGGTATCCTTGGTCCAGTTGAACAGCAATGTTCGCCTGTCCAAGCATCTCAAACTTGATCCTGTTATCCAAGTGAGCTTTAGAACTTTTGTGTTTTGCTTATTTGTCAGCTAGATGTTTGACGTCAGTCACTCCAGTTTTGGTCCAAGCAGCGTCACCACCAAATAGGATGCATGGGAAACAATATAAGGACTTCCTAGAAACGCTTCCAGAAAGCCAGTCGTTCTTCTTGTACCATTCAGTATTGAAATTACGGACATATTGCTTCCCTCTATCTCTTGCGATTTGCTGCAGATTTATCTCTGGTTGGTCAGCTCCTAACCGTTTTACTTCCACCTTCTCCTCATAGGTTAGGGTGCCGAAAGGCTTCACAAGTAGAGAGTCAATAGTATTCATTTCTGATATTGATATCAATAAAAGAAAGAGATCATGGTATATTAATTTATATTATGTCACAAAATTACTTTAAAATAACAGTGTGTTGATTTCATTATACATTACAGATTGCAAACCCTCATGTGGCAAGACTACATCAACATCAAATTTGCACCTATACACATGGACAGAAAATTAAAGGCAATGATACTCACCAACAGTTGACTCTCCTTCTCGGGGTATTCACGTCCAGTAAGTCAACCAACGAGTCCAAACAAATCTGCTTTCACAGATAGTTTGCACCTGGGGGGTGATAGAAAACAACAAAAAAAACATTAGAAATCTCAAGACCCAAACCGTAACTTTTAAAACCTTAAAAGACCAAGTGTGACCATATAGGCCCCAACCGCACCTTAAAAACCTTAAATAACAAATTGGAACCATATAGGCCCCAACCGCACCTTAAAAACCTTAAATAACAAATTGGAACCATATAGGCCCCAACCGCACCTTAAAAACCTTAAATAACAAATTGGAACCATATAGGCCCCAACCGCACCTTAAAAACCTTAAATAACAAATTGGAACCATATAGGCCCCAACCGCACCTTAAAAACCTTAAATAACCAATTTTGACCATATAGGCCCCAACCGCACCTTAAAAACCTTAAATAACAAATTGGAACCATATAGGCCCCAACCGCACCTTAAAAACCTTAAATAACAAATTGGAACCATATAGGCCCCAACCGCACCTTAAAAACCCTAAATAACCAATTTTGACCATATAGGCCCCAACCGCACCTTAAAAACCCTAAGTAACAAATTGGAACCATATAGGCCCCAACCGCACTTTAAAAACCTTAAATAACAAATTGGAACCATATAGGCCCCAACCGCACCTTAAAAACCTTAAATAACCAATTTTGACCATATAGGCCCCAACCGCACCTTAAAAACCCTAAGTAACAAATTGGGACCATATAGGCCCAAATTGTAAAAAAACAATTAATCGCGGGAGGGGCTCCTTGTAGGAGGAGCTCTTTTAGTTTGTTGTTTTTTTTTTTTTAGAGCGTCGTTTTTTTTTTTGTGGAGGCCTCTTTCAATGGGCCAGAATGGATGGATGGACAATGGCTTCAATAAAGATTGGATTATTTTGACCATTGGCTTCAATCAACATTGGATTATTTTGACCATTGGCTTCAATCAACATTGGATTATTTTATTTTGACCATTGGCTTCAATCAACATTGGATTATTTTATTTTGACCATTGGCTTCAATCAACATTGGATTATTTTATTTGACCATTGGCTTCAATCAACATTGGATTATAAATTTTATTTTTCATGACTATATCCAGAGGACAGAAGGCCAACGCTGGAGGGGTCAATTTTACAGGTAAGTATGTGCTGTTGTTTATTTTATTTTTTATTAATGTTTGTTTAAAGCTGTTTATTTTTGTATAAAATGTGTTGTGTTACTAACTGTACTAACAATGTGTTTGCTTACTGTTTACTTGTAATAATAATGTTTTTACTGTATTTTTTTTCCCTTCACCTAATTTTTATTTTATCTTTAAAAGTGACAGGCACATATACATGCCTGTTACTTCTAAAAATGGAATAAAAATAGGGGGGGGGGGGGGTAGGTAGTTGGTTCATCCAGGGTGGGGTCGGTCACGCTCAGGCGCCCATCGGTCGCCCATCGGACCGCGTAGGCCACGATCAGGGGTGGCACAGGCCTCATGGGGGTGAACATCCACCCCCATGTGGCCTGGTCAACCCCGCTCACAGCCCGAATACCCGGGGTAATCGGGCGGTGCTAGCATAGGCCGCATCGGGGTGGTGGTGATCGGGCCTCGGGGGTGGCATAGGGCGGCGACATGGAGGTCATCAGGGGTGGCACAGGCCTCATCAAGGGGGTGATCCGATCACCCCCATGTGGGCCTGTGCCACCCCGCTCACCACCCGACTACCCCGATCCCGTGATCGGGGTAATCCGGCGGTGGCATGATGGCATAGCTAGCATAGGGCAGGCCTGATCGGGGATGGCACAGGCCACATGGGGGTGATGGCTGAGGGTGGCACTGGCACCAGGCATTGTAGGCCTAGGGTCGTCGGTGGTAGTTGGTGGGTGGTTGCTTAGGTGGCACTGGCAGGCCAGGCAGGCATAGTGGGGGACTGGGGGTAACTGGTCACCCCTAACTTTTATTAGGGGCTACTAGGGGTTTTGGTTTGGCCAGGGGCAGGGCAGGTGCCAGGCAGGTAGACTTACTGTGTTAGGCAGGCAGAGCAGATGTGAGTAGATTCAGCCAGGGAGGTCTCTCAGTCTCAGCGTGACCAGGGTCAGGAAACAGAAAGGGGGAAGGGACAGGCAACTGGTGGTTTTATTGACTGTATCAGTCAATCAAAATGAAAACTCGAGGCCCTATTTGTTGGCGGGCGCTCAGGGCTAACGGTCTGGGTGGGTTTAGATTGATCACTTAGTAACTGGACAGCTTTCCATCATTGATTGGTCAATGATGGAAGACTGTCAGTTATTAATTGATACATTTATGACCGCCCATGCATATCGTCACTGTGATGGTGGGCGGCATGCATTAACGGTCAGGGGGCCAGGCCAGGACTCATTGAAGAGAGAGAAGAGTCTAAGCAGGTTAGTGTACACAGTATAACTATTGTAATTTGATCACACAGGGTGCAGGCAGGGGGCTATATAGATACACAGCATTAGTTAATGTAGCGCAAGGGTTATTTTAAAGTGACAGTGTCCCTTTACTAACTTTACTTCATTTTTAATACTATTGAGACTTGAAATGATGATGTACACCTTATATTTATTTGTTTTTGGGTTATACTAATACATTGTTGTGTTTTTTTTATTGCAGGGTGAAGAAAATATTTGGGGGGGCGTTTGCCCTGACGCCCCAATGGATGGGCCGCCCCTGCTCACATCCAACATCATTATTACACAGATCAAGAAAGAGAGAGACCGGAGAAAGAGAAGTGAGAGACAGGAGAGAGAGAGAGAGACAGGAGAGAGAGAGAGAGAGACAGATACAGGACATAGGGAGAGAGACAAGAGAGAGAGAGAGAGAGAGAGAGAGAGATACACACTCACATCCAAACAGCATTATTACACAGATCAAGAAGGAGAGAGACAGGAGAGAGAGAAGAGAGAGAGAGAGAGAGAGAGAGACAGAGACAGATACAGGACATAGGGAGAGAGACATGAGAGAGAGAGAGAGAGAGAGACAATATACACTCACATCCCAACAGCATTATTACACAGATCAAGAAAGAGAGAGACAGGAGAGAGAGACAGATACACACTCACATCCCAACAGCATTATTACACAGATCAAGAAAGAGAGAGACAGGAGAGAGAGACAGATACACACTCACATCCCAACAGCATTATTACACAGATCAAGAAAGAGAGAGACAGGAGAGAGAGACAGATACACACTCACATCCCAACAGCATTATTACACAGATCAAGAAAGAGAGAGACAGGAGAGAGAGACAGATAGACACTCACATCCCAACAGAATTATTACACAGATCAAGAAAGAGAGAGACAGGAGAGAGAGACAGATAGACACTCACATCCCAACAGAATTATTACACAGATCAAGAAAGAGAGAGACAGGAGAGAGAGACAGATAGACACTCACATCCCAACAGCATTATTACACAGATCAAGAAAGAGAGAGACAGGAGAGAGAGGAGAAACAGGAGAGAGAGAGAGAGAGAGAGAGAGAGAGAGAGAAAGAGAGAGAGACAGATACAGGACATAGGGAGAGAGACAGGAGAGAGAGACAGATACACACTCACATCCCAACAGCATTATTACACAGATCAAGAAAGAGAGAGACAGGAGAGAGAGACAGATACACACTCACATCCCAACAGCATTATTACACAGATCAAGAAAGAGAGAGACAGGAGAGAGAGAAGAGAAAGACAGGAGAGAGCGAGAGAGAGAGAGAGAGAGAGAGACAAGTGAGAGAGAGACGGACACAGGAGAGAAGAGAGAGAGACATGAGAGAGACAAGATAGAGAGAAAGGGTAGAGAGGGTGGAGCGAGAGAGAGACATACACAGGGCAAAGGGAGAGAGAGAAAGGCACAAGATATAGGGGGAGAGACAGAGAGAGACACACACAGATAGAGGACATAGGGAGAGAGAGGGAGAGAGACATGAGAGAGAGAGAGACAGATACAGGACATAGGGAGAGAGACAAGATAGAGATAAAGGGTAGAGAGGGAGGAGAGAGAGAGACATACACAGGACAAAGGGAGAGGGAGAGAGAGACATGAGAGAGGGGCAGGATATAGAGACAGGAGAGCGAGAGACAGGAACAGGACATGGGGAGAGAGACAAGAGAGAGAGGGAGGCAAGAGAGATAGAGGGAGGCAAGAGAGGGAGAGGGAGACAAGAGAGAGAGACAGGAGAGAGAGGGGGAGACAAAAGAGAGAGAGTGAGACAGGAGAGAGAGAGTGAGACAGGAGAGAGATAGGGAGACAGGACAGAAGAGAGAGAGAGAGAGAGACATGAGCGAAAGAGAGAGACAGGCGAGAGAGAGACCAGAGAGGGAGAGAGACAAGAGAGAGAGGGAGTGCGACAGAAAAGAGAGCGAGAGAGAGGAGAGAGAGCGGGACACAGAGAGAGACAGAAGAGAGGGAGACGTGAGAGAGAGAGAAAGACTGGAGAGAGAGACAGGATAGAGCGACAGGAGCGAGGGAGACATAGGGCACAGGGGAACAGAGAAAAGAGAGAGACAGGAGAGAGAGAGAGAGACAGAAGAGAGAGAGAGGTGGGAGAGAGAGACAAGAGAGAGAGGGTGAGAGAGAGAGGGAGGGACACAGAGAGAAACAGGTAAGACAGAGAGAGCGAGTGTGAGAAAGAGAGACAGGGGAGAGGGAGAGAGACAGGAGAGAGTTATACCCTAATTTATGTAGTATATATATACACTGCTCAAAAAAATAAAGGGAACACTTAAACAACACAATGTAACTCCAAGTCAATCACACTTCTGTAAAATCAAACTGTCCACTTAGGAAGCAACACTGAGTGACAATCAATTTCACATGCTGTTGTGCAAATGGGATAGACAGGTGGAAATTATGGGCAATTAGCAAGACACCCCCAATAAAGGAGTGATTCTGCAGGTGGTGACCACAGACCACTTCTCAGTTCCTATGCTTTCTGGCTGATGTTTTGGTCACTTTTTAATGCTGGTGGTGCTTTCACTCTAATGGTAGCATGAGACAGAGTCTACAACCCACACAAGTGGCTCAGGTAGTGCAGCTCATCCATGATAGCACATCAATGCGAGCTGTGGCAAGAAGGTTTGCTGTGTCTGTTAGCTTAGTGTCCAGAGCATGGAGGCGCTACCAGGAGACAGGTCAGTACATCAGGAGATGTGGAGGAGGCCGTATGAGGGCAACAACCCAGCATCAGGACCGCTACCTCCGCCTTTGTGCAAGGAGGAACAGGAGGAGCACTGCCAGAGCCCTGCAAAATGACCTCCAGCAAGCCACAAATGTGCATGTGTCTGCTCAAACGGTCAGAAACAGACTCCATGAGAGTGGTAGGAGGGCCCGACATCCACCGATGGGGGTTGTGCTTACAGCACAACACCGTGCAGTATGTTTGGCATTTGCCGGAGAACACCAAGATTGGCAAATTTGCCACTGGTGCCCTGTGCTCTTCACAGATGAAAGCAGGTTCACACTGAGCACATGTGACAGACGTGACAGGGTCTGGAGACGCTGTGGAGAACGTTCTGCTGCCTGCAACATCATCCAGCATGACCGGTTTGGCAGTGGGTCAGTAATGGTGTGGGGTGGCATTTCTTTGGGGGCCCACAGCCCTCCATGTGCTCGCCAGAGGTAGCCTGACTGCCAATAGGTACTGAGATGAGATCCTCAGACACCTTGTGAGACCATATGATAGTGTGGTTGGCCCTGGGTTCCTCCTAATGCAAGACAATGTTAGACCTCATGTGGCTGGAGTGTATCAGCAGTTCCTGCAAGACAAAGGCATTGATGCTATGGACTGGCCCACCCGTTCCCCAGTCTTGAATCCAATTGAGCACATCTGGGACATCATGTCTCGCTCCATCCACCAACGTCACGTTGCACCACAGACTGTCCAGGAGTTGGCAGATGCTTTAGTCCAGGTCTTGGAGGAGATCCCTCAGGAGACCATCCGCCACCACATCAGGAGCATGTAGGGAGGTCATACAGGCACGTGGAGGCCACACACACTACTGAGCCTCATGTTGACTTGTTTTAAGGACATTACATCAAAGTTGGATCAGCCTGTAGTGTGTTTTTCCACTTTCATAATGGGGGTGACTCCAAATCCAGACCTCCATGGGTTGAAAAATTTGATTTCCATTTTTTAATTTTTGTGTGATTTTGTTGTCAGCACATTCAACTATGTAAAGAACAAAGTATTTCATAAGAATATTAAATTCATTCAGATGTAGGATGTGTTATTTTAGTGTTCCCTTTATTTTTTTGAGCAGTGTATATATATATATATATATATATATATATATATATATATATATATATAGTAATTTAGTAATTATTAATCCATATATATATATATAGAATAATAATGAGTATTGCAATATAATTTGATACCTTTTGTATTGGACAAACGTCTTATTTATAATGACGAGCTTTCGAGAGGCTTAGCCTCCCTTTATCAAGTCTCAAGCAATACTAACATGAGATGAGGGTTCCATCTCATGTTAGTATTGCTTGAGACTTGATAAAGGGAGGCTAAGCCTCTCGAAAGCTCGTCATTATAAATAAGACGTTTGTCCAATACAAAAGGTATCAAATTATATTGCAATACTCATTATTATTCTATATATATATATGAATTAATAATTACTAAATTACTAGATTACTGGACATTCACGGCTGCTTCACTCTTCAATATATATAAATATATATATATATATATATATATATATATATATATATATATATATATATATAAAATAGGTTAATTGATCTGGAGTTGTGGGTGGGGCCATATCTCCATGAACAGTATAAATACCCACCAAGCACTTACCTCCATGGGCCAATCACCACACCCTCCTCTCTCTTCTTTCTATTGTTTTTACTCTCCCTGGCCTTCTAATCAGGCTAGGACGATGTAGCCAAAACGTTCCACACCACAATACATCATTATAGAGAAGTCCCCAACAACAAATATATATCCTTAGTGGTATTATAAAGGGAGTCTAGAAAGAATAGGAAAGAAAACCCTTTATTAAAGTTTTACTGTGAATTTAAATAGTTGGTTATTGTTTTTCAATCACCCCCAGACCTTATAAGCTCTGGATCTCTCCATGCCCTGAGTAAAGTAATGTGGCTGAAGTGGAGCCAACCAGGTGGTGATGTACCAAATAAAAAAAAGCACTCTTTAAAGCTAACCTGAGCTGCTAACTAAACACTTTCTAGTTACCATCCACTATAATACTACGGTTAGGGAACGCCAGTTTAGATAGCCCTCCCCTATGAGTGGCTCCACTCCAACGCACAATACTTCATTAAAGGGGTAGAAAGACCTGCAGCTTATACAGCCTCAGGGCATGATTTTAAAAAAATCTAATTAATTGTTTAAATGCACACAGAAAGTTTAATATGTTTTTATCAACCCTACCTAACTTTTCTTTATAGAGCCTTACAGCCTTATTAAATTGCCATTCGGTAAATTTAAAAGGGCTCTATTTAAGCACATAGCATATTTTTTTTTACAGAAGTGTTTAGTTAGTGAAGACCTTGTTTTTGGATAGAAGTTCACCAACTAAAAACTTCTGTAAAAAAATATGCTATGTGCTTAAATAGAGCCTTTTAAATTTACTGAATCACAATTTAATAAGGCTGTTATTGTTTATATAAAATTTAGAATAATTTTGCATACAAAGTAACCTAAATATTTACCCTCTTAGGTAATGATTTCATTAACAGCAATTAAGTATGACTAACAATGGGAATGATAAGACATGCATGCCCAGCTGAAAAAATCGCAATAGTCACCAAGGCCCTCATTCAATTGCAACTTGGCCAATTGAATAGTGCTCTAAATAAGCACATAACATATATTTTTTAAAGAAGTTTTTAGTTAGTGAAAACCTTTCTTTTGATTAGATGCTTACTAACTAAAAACTTCTTTAAAAAATATATCTTATGTGCTTATTTAGAGCCCTATTCAATTGGCCAAATTGCAATTGAATGAGGGCCTTTGACTGCAGCTGTTTTTTCATCTGGGCTCTTACTTTATCATTAATTGCTGTTGATAAATACATTAGAGCAGAGGATGCATCTTTATACATAATATAACTGTGTTATATTCAGTGAATATATAATGCTTTTTTCATCCACTTTATTTTTATTTTTTACATGAAAATGTTCTACCTCTGAGACTGACATGTAAATCTTCTCACAATATTGACACTTACATCTTTCTTATTAAAATGCAGGGAGATGTTATCTGTTGCTGACAACTGAAGGCTCCAGTTAAGTCTGCTCTGAGTCACCTGTGAGGTGAGATAAGAAGGTGCTGATGTAAAGTGAAGAGGACAGGATAAGTAGCTGGTGTCAGGCCCCGACTCACAATGAGGATGTCACCTGAGACAGTGTAAATGAGCCTTGACATGAAGATCTATACAGCTTCACTTACGTCTCATCTTCTCAGAAATACTGTATATATATATATATATATATATATATATATATATATATATATATATATATATCAGTGGCAGAGCTAGTGAGTGGAGGGCCCCAGTGCAAAAAATAAATAAATAATTGGGGCCCCCAATTTTTCTTGTGTCAGGGACCACCCTCAACTGTATTTATGTATACACAAATAATATATATAATAATTATATATATATTATATATATATATTATTATATAAATAATATATATGTCTATATACATTTATGTATATATAGAAAATAGAATATATATTTGTTCATATATATTATATATATGTTCATATGTCATTCATTATGTTATATATATATATATATATATATATATATATATATATATGTGTGTGTGTGTGAACATATAGGGTTATTAAAATGTAAATATTTATATAAATAATATATATATATATATATATATATATATATATATATGAACATGTAAATAAATATATATATATATATTATATATATTATATATATTATATATATATATATATATATATATAAAATATTTCATATGTATACTTAATATGTATATATTTTATCATTTATTTCAATACTTATGTACTGGTCGGGGCAACGAGGTACGGGGGTGGAGGCCCCCAGGGTTATCACATATAATAGTTGTCAAACTGCGAGACGTTGTCACACTTTGCGTGGTGCGTAGCAGTTAGGCGACGAGCGCCAAAAGTGCTCATCGATGCGATTCGAGCCGTTAACACGTAGCACTTAGCCAACGAGCGCCAGAGGCGCTCATCGCCGCAAGCCTCGCGAAGCTATGAACTAGAAGATACACTATTACAAAAGCCGGAAAATACTCACGAGCCGAGTAACACATTAATAACATTACAACTATACCTCGCGCACGCAGCCTATTTATAATGCACACTTGGAACATTCATTACACTTTATAAGCAGGGCACTAACACTCACAATGTATATTCTATGCTGTCGGCAAATAGAAACAGATTGTTAGCTCTTCAGCATATTGCAGGCTGCATATATTAATTATAAATACTTAAAGTATAGTCATTTATTCAATAAATAATTCATTATTAGTTAACTACATAAACATAAAAATATATATCTCTCTTTATGACTCATGAAGGTGCTCAGAGGACCAAAAGTACACGACAGGAGAGGCTCCTGCCGGAGGCGCTCATTGCGAGGCAAGCCTCGCAATGAGCGCTGAAGGTACTCAGAGTACAAAAAGTTTTACATTGTGTGTCAAACAGCATTCCCATGGCTTAAATTGTTTTGGCCCGTCATTTTTTACGGGCAAGTCGCTGGTTAAAATATAAATATTGAAATAAATAATAATGCAGCAGGCATAAGCTTAAAGGAAGCCATGTTTGAAATGGTTTATGGATTGAAGAGCGATGCATTTGTGGTGGGCACATTTGCATGTCGCTGCTCAGCTTCCCAGAATGCAGTGTAATAACTGTATTTCTCGGAATTTTGAGTTGGAAGCAGGTTTTTCAACTTGTTTTAGACATTCAAATGTGAACACAGATGTACTATTTATTTACTATATATATATATATATATATATATATATATATATATATATATATATATATATATATATATTTCATATGCATATTAAATATATATATGTTTTATAATTTATTTCAGTACTTATATTTTAATAGCCCTGGCGCCCCACCAATACATCAACCAAACACCTACCCCTGTCCCTGCTCCTACCCTGTGCTCCCCTAGCACGCTTGAGCTTACCAGCCTCTGCGCCCTCATCCTCCTCACATCTATGGGATGAGCAGGAAATCCCAAATGACATTGCGTGTATGTGATGTCATTCAGGATTTCTTGCTCAGCCAGTTATATATATATATTTATTTATTTATATCTATAACTTAACAGTGAAGCCATATAGCTTCTGAATACACACTATATATACACTATATTCTCCCTACTTTGCTGATGGATAAGTACAGTACTTTCTAGCATATAAGACTCAATAGAAAAAGGCTATGCATTAACCTGCATCTTAGACTCCAAATATACAGAGTATCCTATAAAAATTACATTTGTCTTATAGTGTAAATATACTCTGTATAATATAAAATTGACATGTCTTATGCCCCAGATGTATAGTGTATCCAAAAGAAATGACTTATATCTTTTTTTTTCTTTTTTTTTCTTTTTTTATTTATCATTCTACTTATACAAAAAGCCAAGTACATTTAAGCTTATAAGTTATCTCAGAAATATTATTTAAATTAAGTACTGAACTTTATCTAAAACACTTGTTCTTAACATAAGCCAAAACGTAAAACATACAACGCATCAAACAAAAATAGACATAACATTTTTTTATTTTTTTTATTTTGCCTGTGGTGCGTACTTGAGGATGGGTTTTTATCCTAATATTATATTTATATTGGGTAATAGCTGCCAAAGGTTTGATAGTGTATTTTGTGTCATCCCAAATTTTCCATTTATATGGGTAGAATTTAACCATTACTAAGAGGAAAAAGTTTCTCTCTAATTCCCGGTTTCTATTCAATATGGCGGTTACTTCACCCCCACATGGAGTGGTTGCTTGTTTCCATTTAGACACTATTAGCTATTTGACAACAAAAAAAACTGGGCGATAAAAGCCTGAGTTCCAATATTCAATATATAAAGTCCTTCTGGAAGAATATGTAGAACACCACACTCCAATGAAGCTTTTATATTTAATTAGACATTTTTGAGATTTGCTGAAAACATTCCATCCATAGTGGTCTTATGCAAGGACAATCCCACCACATGTGTACCTGCATACCTATGGAGACACATTTTCTCCAGCAAAATGTATCACTATTTTAATGTGAAATCTGAAAAAAATAAATTTGGGGTCAAATACCATCTATTAATGGTTTTAAAGAAGGTCTCCCTGTAGGAGGCCCTCTTTATAAACCTCTTTATAAACCTGTTTGTTTATATCTTCTGCTGAGTATCTAATTACATTGAAGCACTTGGAAATCCAGTGTAATTTTACTTTTACTTTAATTATTTTTTCGATTGGAGTTAGAAATTTTTTTTGTAATAGCTCGCAAGTTCGTAACTGACAAAGCTGAAATTAATCTATTGTAAGCCATCCATCCTCAGTTCGATAGACCGAATTTGAGCTTAAATTTTTCAATAGATAACCAACTGCCCCCACAAAATATGTCCTTCAGGATAAATATGTGATTTTCAGACCACTCTTTACAATAAGGAATTGTATAGTACTCAGCTAAAGAGTCTAATGGGATTATATGACTTGGATGAGGATTTAGTTGCAGTTTTCCATTCATTTTTCCCCAATATCAAAGAAGATTCTTAACTATTAATGCTCCCACTATTATATTTTAACTATTATAATTCTCCATAAAAATCAATGATCTTAAGTCCCCTTTCAAAATCTTTTTTTTTTCTCAATCTGCAACCAAGCATATTTGTTATCTGGTTCAAGACATTTTATTATATGTGAAACCATTATAGCGTCATGTTATGTTTTTATTGTTGGGTAAGCTATACCTCCCTTTATAAATCTCCTAGCCATAATTGATTTTTTAAGTCTAATATGTGGATAAACCTATCTATCAATATTTGAAATCTTTGGATCCAATATGATGGAACCGCCATTGGAATACAGCTAACGACATAATTAAGCATAGGTAACAATTGACCTGTGCATGGATGACCTGGTCCGCACCGAGACCACCCAACCTTTTACCCCAATAACGGACACATAAACTGGAATGGGTATAATCAGGCCACAGCTTTATTAACATAACATGCAATACCAACAACGGGTAGCTGCACACCTTCCCAAGGACGGAGCTCATCACAGCCCCAGAGGTCCCATGGAACCCCGAGCCCAATCGACCTCTGGCCTCGGCTTAAACCGGATACCTTACCCGCTAATGAGCTCCGCCCTAAGGTGATGCGGCACCCCGCCAAAGCTGTGACAATTGAACAACAGTGCATAACACATAACAATAAACCACATCAGGGGAGGGAGCGAGGGAGCTTGCAAATCTCACTCTCTATGACCCCTAAGGGCAGGAAACTAGCCCCTTTTATGTCCTCTCTAGCCACACCTCCATTCTTAACAGCCAAAGGCTCCCCTGGCACTCAGCCAGGTCAAAAGCCCCTAATTACTAGGCAGTCTCCTGGGGCTCCCTTGACCTGTGCATGGATGACCTGGTCCACACCGAGACCACCCAACCTTTTACCCCAATAACGGACACATAAACTGGAATGGGTATAATCAGGCCACAGCTTTATTAACATAACATGTAATACCAGCCACGGGTAGCTGCACACCTTCCCAAGGACGGAGCTCATCACAGCCCCAGAGGTCCCATGGAACCCCGTGCCCATTCGACCTCTGGCCTCGGCTTAAACCGAATACCTTACCCGCTAATGAGCTCCGCCCTAAGGTGATGCCCCGCCACCCGCAAGCCCACCAGGCTCAGCACCGCCAAAACTGACCATGGCCTGAACAATACCCTCTTTTAATGTGTAAATAAATAATGACGTGCCTATCTCGTTAAGGTGAACGCCATCCCACCAAGTAAAACTCATGCACACTCAGGGTTTCTAAATCCTGATGCATAATCGCATAACCCCCCAATCTCCGAACAAATTAAGACATGATCTTATTCATTCTGAGCCTAGCTTTATTTAATTTTTTTGGATCATGGGCCCCTCTCCATTTTAATCTAGGTGTAATCTGGGACCAAATGATATATAGGCCCGGAAACAATTCCTTTAGCCTTGATAAATCCCTCTTTATTCTAACAATTAACTCCTTCATGGCCATATACCCCAGATCGTTTCCCCCTGCATGTATGAGCAATATGTCTGGAGGAGGGACAAATCTAGCCAACCCCACTAGCTTTACCAACACCTGCTCCCATCTCATACCCCTAACTCCGAACCATTTTGTTACCATGGCCTCCTCAGGGAAACCCTACTGGCGGCCCCAATCTTTGATTGCTGCTACCCTTATTTCCCAATATATGAAGGAATGCCCCACAATCCATAGCTGCAAAGGACTCCCTGCAATAAAACGAGTAAATTGTAACCAACCACATTTTATTAACAGTTACCAATACCAGAAATCCCTTAAACCTAGGGCAGTATGCCGTACCCCAGAGCCCAGTGATCTTGATTCATAAACCCAGATTCCACAACTCAGGATCAAATAATGTAGGTTCAACCTTAGCTAAAGGTGATATCCTCCGAAACTTCTCCCAATCAAATATGGACAAGGCGTCCGCCACCACGTTCCTAACCCCAGCAATGCGGGAGGCTCTAACCATAATGTTCAACTGAAGACATTTTAATACCAGTGCCTCAGCAGCCTAACTACTGGAGGCAAAGAGGCAGTAGTTGAGTTGATTGCCTGTACCACACTCATATTATCACTGTGAAACACTACATGGTGATGTCTTAACATTTCCCCTCATAGCCACAATGCTATCACTATAGGAAACAATTCCAGTAAAGTTAAATTCCTAGTCCACCCATCTACGTGCCACCTAGCGGGCCAAGCCTGCGCACACCAATGACCTCTAAAATAGGCCCCAAAACCCCATGCACCAGCAGCATCAGTGTATAATTCCAGAACTTCATTAACTGCTGGTTCTTTTAAAATCATGCTACGACCATTACAATTTGGCAAGAAAACATACCAAATGCGTAGATCTGCTTTGTGCTCCGCCGTGACCCAGCCATGCTGCCTCAGGCCCTGCCTCTTATATGATGATGCGGATGGCTCCCTCCCTCGGTAGCTAAGGATAGCCTTCTGGAAAATATCCTCCCCATAGGAATTATACGACTAGCATAGCCCTCAAAGTAACCTTTTTTGCCGACATAACCCCACCTACAGTTTTCCATAAATCCACCACCTTTTCCATCGGAAGCCTTCACTCCATGCTAATTGTGTCTACTTCAATCCCCAAGAAACTCAACACCTGGCAGGGGCCTTCGGAGTTTTTCGACGGCCTGCGGAATGCCAAAATCCGCTGCTAACTCTTGGAATGCCTGCATTAATCTATGACAATCTAGTGAATTTGCCGAACCCACGAACAAGAAATCATCTAAGTAATGAACCACAGAATATAACCCTGTCTTAACACAAACCACCCAATGCAGAAATGTACTAATCTTTTAAAAAAAGGAACAAGAAATACTACACCCCATAGGCAAACACAAATCTACAAAAAACTTCCCCAAAATAGAACATCCAACAACTGCTGAGAAACAGGGTGAACAGGAGCAAGTGAAAAGCAGACTTGATATCTACTTTAGCTAGCAAAGTCCCTCTACCCGCCTTCCTTACCAAACTCACTGCTTGCTTCACCGATGCATACAAGACCGATGACAGATCTTTTTCAATCCCATCATTGACTGAGTGGCCCCTGGGATAAGAGATGTATGAGCCTGAAAGTATCCGGCTCCTTTTTTGGAACCAGGCCCAATGGAGAGATCCTTAGATTTACAAATGGGACATTATCAAATGGACCAGCCATCCTTCCCTTTTTTACCTCATCCACGAGCATACTAAATACTAACAAAGGATTATCTCTGGCCGACTTTAAATTTGCAGGACGCCCCCCTATGGCCCCAGCCAATGATGGGATAGTAAAACCAACCGCAAAACCCTCCCTTAAAAAAGAAGCATCCTCAGCACTAGAAACTCTACTGGCGTATAACTTTAGCCAATCCTCCATCCTTTCCAGTAGCAATGGGCTCCACCCCTTTTGCAACAGATTCCCCTGACTTCTGCGCTTTCGATCGCTTAAAGCAACGAAAAAGAGGATGGCTACTACCACATTTCGAACATTCATGTTTAAATTTACATGATGTTCCCCAGGTGCATGAACTTTCATTAAAAGCAAAACAAAACCCCTTTTTTGCTTGACTGACCACTACCGACTTAGTCCCTGTAGCAAAAGATGGGCGTAGCAGGGTCACAATTTTTAACCAACTGCCCATGTCCCTATCATCCCACTGCATAGAAGTCCTAACAGCTAACTTCTGACGAAATTTCTCATCATACGCCCACCACGCCTGACCTCCATAGGTTCTATGAATCCCCTCGATTTCATCTAGATAACAGAATAAAGCAGAACAATAGCCAGGGTGTTTTCTCCCCCACTATACTCGCAAATATCACATAGGCCTGTAACCAATTACTGAAGTTCTTGGAAATCCTTCTATATCTACGCTTACGCTCCTTCTCTTCTTTCTTAGCATCCTCTTTTTTCTCATCCGGCTTAATTTCTATTAAACTGTCCAACGGGAGTACTGAAAACATCTCTATGAACTTCTGTTTCCATATCGTGCTCCTCAATTGGTCCAATAGAACACAGGGCTGATTTACCTTCGCACTGTGTCTGCCACTCTGAGAACAGGCTCTACTCCTACTACCCGGGGGGTGACCACAGCAGAAGAACCCACCACCGCTGTCTCCCCGTCAAGCCTAATGCCATCCTGCCCCTCCACACTCAAGCTTGCATTACCTGGATGACTCACGGCTAAATTAATCCTAGGCCTATCCGGACCCAGCCATGCTGCCTCTGGCCCTGCCTGTTTTTCCCCTTCTAGCTGAGAAACCAAGCTACGTAAATTGTTCAAAACACTTACCAAACTACTTTGCATACTATTGTTAGGTTGGGTGTTGTGTATAGGCTCACCAGTATGCCTCATATCTGCTGCCGATGCTGAGGCTGTAACCCCTGATGCGCCGACTGCTTCACTCCGCTCCCTTCCCAGATTAGTGGCGGGAAGTCGTCTGTTCCTGCTTCTTGCTGGCCTTTTCTAGGTGCATCTTGTACCCTCCGGTCCTCCCCGGAAGGCAGTCTCCGGTCCCTACATCTTCTTGCTTCACTGCCGTAGTAAGGTGACCGCCTTCTGGATCTAGACCTTTCTTTCGCAGAGGGCGTGTGGCTATTCCTGTGAGCTGGCGACGGTGATCTTCTGCCTCTGTAATTATAAGATACATTTTCCCTTCTCTCCTTTCCACTCCTGTTCCTGTGCCACTCGCCTGCAGGCTGCCTTATTGCCCTTGGGCCTGGAGATATGGAATGGAGAGATGATGTGGTTGACAGCAAGGACTCCCGATGACCACCCAAAGGTCTCCTCTCTTGCTGTTGATCAACAGGCATGGCCTCCTCACCATGCCTTGGCTGTGACCTGTTCCAGTTGGAATGGCCCTCTCCAGGATCTCCACATGTAGAGACAGGACAAAACATTGTAGCTGATGCTGCATCAGGCTCCCTCCTTCCTTCCTGATGTAATTCCTGACTTGTGTCGCTAATGTGGCCCTCCAACTCCTAACCATCTTCCTGGCCCTCCTCACTTCTATCTTCTATATTCATCCATATTTCTCCCTCTTTCCTGTCTTCTCTCTGCTCCTGACTTCCTTCTGTGTCCTGCAACACTGCTGCCACTGCTGCCTCTCCCCCGCACTGGACTCCTGCACTTCTCTTTTTTTGTGCTGTTCTTCTTGCTGTGCCTCTTTTTATAATGCCTGGCTCTGCCTGGTTGATTTTTCCCCTTCCTACATCCTCATCTGGGCTGATCTCCGTCCTCCTGGCCTTGCCTTGTGCCCCCTGTGGTGCTGCCCCTTGCCTCCTGGCTCCTCCAGACCCTTTGCTGCCTTTAGACGCTGATCGTGTCTTCATCATACCCCCAGGTTCAGACCTACTTCCAGATGCTTCAGCGACCCTCTGCTCACCTTCCGATGTGTCTTCCACGCGGGCCTCACCGGATCCTCTTACGCGTAGGGATCTGCTCTGCAGCTGCCGCCTCACTGACTAGCTCTGCCGCGGCTCCTGATGCAGCCGGACTCCCCCGCCTCTCCAGCTGATCTGCTTGATCCGACGCCGATGAGGAGGGTCGCGCCGACGTCCAGTGAGTGTCTTCTGGCTCCTCTGCCCTTTCCTCTTTTCTGGGGGTCCCGCTGCTGCTCTGCTGCTTCATGGGGATCATCCTGCTGGCAGATACCCGTCCTGGGCTGACAATCTTCTTCCTTGCCATCCGAACTCCTCCTTCCTTCTTGGGGGTCTTCATACTTGGACTTAACCTTTCTGGGGGCCTTGCCCTTCTGGCCGGACGACTCTGCCTCTGCGCAGCCCTTGATCGTTGATCAGACGCAGCCACTTGCTCCTGCCCTCCTGGGAGTGCCTCAGCTTGGATGCTGGCCACCAAGGCCTGTAGCCACTCATGACCATGCACTGCCACATGGGACTTGAGTTGTGTAATCAGTGAATCCACTAATTGGGACGCCATTCTGGTGGAGCTTGCTAATCCCACTCTCTATGACCCCTTAGGGTGGGAAACTAGCCCCCTTTATGTCCTCTCTAGCCACACCTCCATTCTTAACTGCCAATGGCTCCCCTGGCACTCAGCCAGGTCAAGAGCACCTAATTACTAGGCAGTCTCCCGGGGCTCCCTGTAATTTTAGTTAAAGCAATATTGCCCAAAAATGAGAGACGTTTGTCCTTCCAACTTGCTATAAGATCTTTATATTTTGAAAGTAATTTCTTCAGATTTATCGGAATCATCTTTTTTATTTCATCTTTAAATTTTATTCCCAAATGGGGAAATCCTGTCTGTTCATTTATTTTTTTGTATTGATTTATTTTTTATTTTAAGTTTTGGGGCCCCCTGAAGCCTGCACACTATTATGTACCCTGTAACTGGCACCCCACTGAGCCTCCACAGCTGGTGCCGGATCCCTTACAATGAAATCCACCCCTCCCCGCATTTCTGAAGTGAACTAGCCTGATTCCACTTAAGTCCCCTGCTCCTGCTTCCTGCTCTCTGCCTGTTCTGCTTGCAGGGGGAGGAGCCAGCAGAGGGAAGAGCCAGCAGATGGGCAGCACGGAGCAGGAGGTAAGAGATGGGGAGAGGCAAGGAGGGTGGGGGAGACATAGAGGGGAAGAGGGAGGCTTGGGTGGAGAGAAGGGGACATGGAGAGAGGGAGAGGGCATGGCGGGAGAGAAGGAGACATGGAGGTAGAGGTATGAGGAAGAGAGGCAAAGGTGAAAAAAGGAGACACATGGTGGGAGAGAAAGGGAAGAGGGAGACATGGAGGGAGAGGGGAAAACATGGGGGAGACATGGGGAAGAGAGGGAGGCATGGGGGAGACATGGGGGAGAGAGGTAATGGGAAAGAGGGAGACAAATGGAGGGAAATAGAGGTAAGATGATGGGGAGGGGGAGACATGGGGGGAGAGAGACATGGGGACAGAGGGAGAGGCATGGGGAGAAAGGCAAGGGGAAAGAGAGAGAGACACATGGAAAGAAAGATGTAAAGAGAATACATGGGAGGAGGGGGAGACATGGGAGGAGAGGGGGAGACATGGGGGAGAGGGAGACATGGATGTAGAGAGAGAGGCAAGGGGGAGAGGTAAGGAGAAAGAGGGAGACACATGGAGGGAGATAGAGGTAAGGGGGAGATGGGGAGGGGGAGACATGGGGAGAGCGGGAGAGGAATGGGGAGAGAGGCAGACATGAGGAGAGAGGGAGAGGCATGGGTAGAGAGGCAAAGGGAAAGAGAGAGACACATGGAGAGAGAGAGAGGTAAGGGGTCAACATGGAAGGAGAGGGGGAGACATAAGGGAGATGGAGATGTGGATGTAAAGGGAGAGGCAAGGGGAGAGAGGCAAGGGGAAATAGGGAGACTCATGGAGGGAGAGGCAAGAGAAACATGGAGCGAGAGTAAGAGACATGGGGAGAGGGGGAGACATGGAGGGAGGGGTCGACATGGGTAGAGATGCAAGGGGAAAGAGGAAGACCCATGCAGGAGAGAGAGGCAAGGGGGAAACATGGAGGGAGAGGTATGAGGGGTGAGGGGGATAAATAGGGCAAGGGGAGAGAGAGAGAGGCAAGGGGGGGGGGAGTGAGATGAAGAGAGAGGGAGAGAAAGAAGGGGAGTGAGAGAAAGAGAGCGAGAGAAAGAGAGAGGAATAGAATGAGAGGGGGAAGAGAGGGAGGGGGTGGGAGAGAGAGGGGGAGGGAGAGAGAGTGGAGAGAAGTGCAAGAAATGGGGAGAGGAGGAGAGAGAGGGAGGGGATAAGGAGAGAAATAGAAAGCAGAGAGAGAGAGTGACGGGAGAGAGAGAGAGAGACATAGAAAGAAAGAAATAGGGGGATTGAGAGAGAGGAAGATAGGGGGAGATTGAGAGAGAGGGCAAGAAAGTGAGGGGAGAGGGAAAGAGAGAGAGGGAAGAGGGGGAGAGAAAGAGAGAGAAGAGAGGGGAATAGGGAGAAAGATATGGAGAGAAAGTGAGAGGGAGAGAGAGAGGGGGAAAGGGGGGAGAAAGAGAGAGAAAGAGAGGAAGATGGAGAGAAGGGAGAGAGAACGGTGAGTGTGAGAGAGAAGGCGATATATATATATATATATATATATATTTTTTTTTAAATTTATATATATATATATATATATATATATATATACTGTAACAGAGTCAAGCAAAGAATGCCCCTAGAGGTGAGTTTAATTAAAGAGGCTGGAAGATTTCTCTGGAGAAAGAAATAGTTAACTCCGGGCAGTGATCAGAGGCTAAGTGAAGCCCAGCTGTGGATTGCCTTTAAGACAACAGCAGAGAGATGGGTGGGGTCCTCACTTAGGCTTGGGCCTAAGCAGTGTGTGAAATCTGCTGAAAGAGGTCCTGTTGGTGAGCCAAGGTGGATTTCAGAGCAGAGCAAAGCCAAGTCAGATTGCAGAGCAGAGCAAAGCAAAGGCGGATTGCAGAGCAGAGCAAAGCCAGGTCGGATTGCAGAGCAGTGCAAAGCCAAGTCAGATTGCAGAGCAGAGCAAAGCCAAGGCGGATTGCAGAGCAGAGCAAAGCCAGGTCGGATTGCAGAGCAGAGCAAAGCCAAGGTGGATTTCAGAGCAGAGCAAAGCCAAGGCGGATTACAGAGCAGAGCAAAGCCAAGGAGGATTGCAGAGCAGAGCAAAGCCAGTTTGTATTGCAGAGCAGAGCAAAGCCAAGACGGATTGCAGAGCAAAGCGAAGTTGGATTGCAGAGCAGAGAAAAGACAGGTTGGATTGCAGAGCAGAGCAAAGCCAAGGCGGATTGCAGAGCAGAGCAAAGCCAGGTCAGATTGCAGAGCAGAGCAAAGCCAAGGCGGATTGCAGAGTAGAGCAAAGCCAGGTTGGATTGCAGAGCAGAGCAAAGCCAGGGCGGGTTGCAGAGCAGAGCAAAGCCAGGTCGGATTGCAGAGCAGAGCAAAGCCAAGTCGCATTGCAGAGCAGAGCAAAGCCAAGTCGGATTGCAGAGCAGAGCAAAGACAGGTTGGATTGCAGAGCAGAGCAAAGCCAGGTTGGATTGCAGAGCAGAGCAAAGCCAAGTCTGATGGCAGAGCAGAGCAAAGAAAAGTTCGATTGCAGAGCTGAGCAAAGCCAGGTCGGATTGCAGAGCAGAGCAAAGCCAAGTCCGATTTCAGAGCAGAGCAAAGCCAAGTCGGATTGCAGAGCAGAGGAAAGCCAGTTGGATTGCAGAGCAGAGCAAAGCCAAGACGGATCGCAGAGCAAAGCCAAGTTGGATTGCAGAGCAGAGCAAAGACAGGTTGGATTGCAGAGCAGAGCAAAGCCAAGGCGGATTGCAGAGCAGAGCAAAGCCAGGTCGGATTGCAGAGCAGAGCAAAGCCAGGTCGGATTGCAGAGCAGAGCAAAGCCAGGTTGGATTGCAGAGCAAAGCAAAGTCGGATTGCAGAGCAGAGCAAAGCCAAGGCGGATTGCAGAGCAGAGCAAAGCCAGGTCGGATTGCAGAGCAGAGCAAAGCCAGGGCGGGTTGCAGAGCAGAGCAAAGCCAGGTTGGATTGCAGAGCAGAGCAAAGCCAAGTCGGATTGCAGAGTAGAGCAAAGCCAAGTCGGATTGCAGAGTAGAGCAAAGCCAAGTCGGATTGCAGAGCAGAGCAAAGCCAAGTCGGATTGCAGAGCAGAGCAAAGCCAGGTCGGATTGCATAGCAGAGCAAAGCCAAGTCAGATTGCAGAGCAAAGCCAAGACGGATTGCAGAGCAAAGCGAAGTTGGATTGCAGAGCAGAGAAAAGACAGGTTGGATTGCAGAGCAAAGCCAGGTCAGATTGCAGAGCAGAGCAAAGCCAAGGCGGATTGCAGAGTAGAGCAAAGCCAGGTTGGATTGCAGAGCAGAGCAAAGCCAGGGCGGGTTGCAGAGCAGAGCAAAGCCAAGGCGGATTGCAGAGTAGAGCAAAGCCAGGTTGGATTGCAGAGCAGAGCAAAGCCAGGGCGGGTTGCAGAGCAGAGCAAAGCCAGGTCGGATTGCAGAGCAGAGCAAAGCCAATTCGCATTGCAGAGCAGAGCAAAGCCAAGTCGGATTGCAGAGCAGAGCAAAGCCAGGTTGGATTGCAGAGCAGAGCAAAGCCAAGTCGGATTGCAGAGCAGAGCAAAGCCAGGTCAGATTGCATAGCAGAGCAAAGCCAAGTCAGATTGCAGAGCAGAGCAAAGCCAAGTCAGATTGCAGAGCAGAGCAAAGCCAAGTCGGATTGCAGAGCAGAGCAGAGCAAAGCCAGGTCGGATTTCAGAGCAGTGCAAAGCCAAGGCGGATTGCAGAGCAGAGCAAAGCCAGGTTGGATTGCAGAGCAGAGCAAAGCCAAGTCGGATGGCAGAGCAGAGAAAAGCCAGGTCGGATTGCAGAGCAGAGCAAAGAGCGGAGCAAAGCCAAGGTGGATTGCAGAGCGGAGCAAAGCCACGTCGGATTGCAGAGCGGAGCTAAGTCAGGTCGGATTGCAGAGCACAGCAAAGCCAAGGCGGATTGCAGAGTAGAGCAAAGCCAAGTTGGATTGCAGAGCAGAGCCAAGCCAAGGAGGATTGCAGAGAGAGCAAAGCCAGGGCGGGTTGCAGAGCAGAGCAAAGCCAGGGCGGGTTGCAGAGCAGAGCAAAGCCAGGTCGGATTGCAGAGCAGAGCAAAGCGAGGTTGGATTGCAGAGCAGAGCAAAGCCAAGTCGGATGGCAGAGCAGAGCAAAGCCAAGTCGGATGGCAGAGCAGAGCAAAGCCAAGTCGGATTGCAGAGCAGAGCAAAGCCAGGTCGGATTTCAGAGCAGAGCAAAGCCAAGTCAGCTTGCAGAGCAGAGCAAAGCCAGGCCGGATTGCAGAGCAGTGCAAAGCCAAGTCGGATTTCAGAGCAGAGCAAGGCCAAGTCGGATTTCAGAGCAGAGCAAAGCCAGGTTGGATTGCAGAGCAGAGCAAAACCAAGGCGGATTGCAGAGCAGAGCAAAGCCAAGGCGGATTGCAGAGCGGAGCAAAGCCTGGTCGGATTGCAGAGCAGAGCCAGGTCGGATTGCAGAGCAGAGCAGAGCAAAGGCGGATTGCAGAGCAGAGCAAAGCCACGTCGGATTGCAGAGCAGAGCTAAGCCAGGTCGGATTGCAGAGCAGAGCAAAGCCAAGGCGGATTGCAGAGTAGAGCAAAGCCAAGTTGGATTGCAGAGCAGAGCCAAGGCGGATTGCAGAGCAGAGCAAAGCCACGTCGGATTGCAGAGCAGAGCAAAGCCACCTCGGATTGCAGAGCAGAGCTAAGCCAGGTCGGATTGCAGAGCAGAGCAAAGCCAAGGCAGATTGCAGAGTAGAGCAAAGCCAAGTTGGATTGCACAGCAGCGCAAAGTCGGATTGCAGAGCAGAGCAAAGCCAAGGCGGATTGCAGAGCAGAGCAAAGCCAGGTCGGGTTGCAGAGCAGAGCAAAGCCAGGTCGGATTGCAGAGCCGAGCAAAGCCAGGTCGGATTGCAAAGCAGAGCAGAGATTGCAGAGCAGAGCAAAGCCAGGTTGGATTGCAGAGTAGAGCAAAGCCAGGTTGGATTGCAGAGCAGAGCAAAGCCAAGTCGGATGGCAAAGCAGAGCAAAGCCAAGTCGGATTGCAGAGCAGAGCAGAGCAAAGCCAGGTCGGATTTGCAGAGCAGTGCAAAGTCAAGGCGGATTGCAGAGCAGAGCAAAGCCAGGTTGGATTGCAGAGCAGAGCAAAGCCAGGTTGGATTGCAGAGCAAAGCATAGCCAAGGAGGATTGCAGAGCAGAGCAAAGCCAAGGTGGATTGCAGAGCAGAATAAAGCCAGGTCGGATTGCAGAGCAGTGCAAAGCCAAGTCGGATTTCAGAGCAGTGCAAAGCCAAGGCGGATTGCAGAGCAGAGCAAAGCCAGGTTGGATTGCAGAGCAGAGCAAAGCCAGGTAGGATTGCAGAGCAGAGCAAAGCCAAGGAGGATTGCAAAACAGAGCAAAGCCAGGGCGGGTTGCAGAGCAGAGCAAAGCCAGGTTGGGTTGCAGAGCAGAGCAAAGCCAGGTCGGATTGCAGAGCAGAGCAAAGACAGGTCGGATTGCAGAGCAGAGCAAAGCCAGGTCGGATTGCAGAGCAGAGCAAAGCCAGGTCGGATTGCAGAGCAGAGCAAAGCCAGGTCGGATTTCAGAGCAGTGCAAAGCCAAGGCGGATTGCAGAGCAGAGCAAAGCCAGGTTGGATTGCAGAGCAGAGCAAAGCCAGGTTGGATTGCAGAGCAGAGCAAAGCCAGGTTGGATTGCAGAGCAGAGCAAAGCCAGGTTGGATTGCAGAGCAGAGCAAAGCCAAGTCGGATGGCAGAGCAGAGCAAAGCCAGGTCGGATTTCAGAGCAGTGCAAGCCAAGGCGGATTGCAGAGCAGAGCAAAGCCAGGTCGGATTTCAGAGCAGTGCAAAGCAAAGGCGAATTGCAGAGCAGAGCAAAGCCAAGGAGGATTGCAGAGTAGAGCAAAGCCAGGTCGGATTGCAGAGCAGAGCAAAGCCAAGTCGGATTGCAGAGCGGAGCAAAGCCAAGTCGGATTGCATTGCGGAGCAAAGTCGGATTGCAGAGCAGAGCAAAGCCAAGGCGGATTGCAGAGCGGAGCAAAGCCAGGGCGGATTGCAGAGCAGAGCAAAGCCAGGGCGGGTTGCAGAGCAGAGCAAAGCCATGGCGGGTTGCAGAGCAGAGCAAAGCCAGGGTGGGTTGCTGAGCAGAGCAAAGATAGGCTGGATTGCAGAGCAGAGCAAAGCCAGGTTGGATTGCAGAGCAAAGCCAAGTCGGATGGCAGAGCAGAGCAAAGCCAAGTCGGATTGCAGAGCAGAGCAGAGCAAAGCCAGGTCGGATTTCAGAGCAGTGCAAAGCCAAGGCGGATTGCAAAGCAGAGCAAATCCAGGGCGGGTTGCAGAGCAGAGCAAAGCCAGGGCGGGTTGCAGAGCAGAGCAAAGCCAGGGTGGGTTGCAGAGCGGAGCAAAGATAGGCTGGATTGCAGAGCAGAGCAAAGCCAGGTTGGATTGCAGAGCAAAGCCAAGTCGGATGGCAGGGCAGAGCAGAGCAAAGCCAGGTCGGATTTCAGAGCAGTACAAAGCCAAGGCGGATTGCAGAGCAGAGCAAAGCCAGGTTGGATTGCAGAGCAGAGCAAAGCCAGGTTGGATATCAGAGCAGAGCAAAGCCAAGGAGGATTGCAGAGCAGAGCAAAGCCAAGGTGGATTGCAGAGCAGAGCAAAGCCAGGTCGGATTGCAGAGCAGTGCAAAGATTGCAGAGCGGAGCAAAGTCGGATTGCAGAGCAGAGCAAAGCCAGGGCGGGTTGCAGAGCAGAGCAAAGCCAGGGCGGGTTGCAGAGCAGAGCAAAGACAGGTTGGATTGCAGAGCAGAGCAAAGCCAGGTTGGATTGCAGAGCAAAGCCAAGTCGGATGGCAGAGCAGAGCAAAGCCAAGTCGGATTGCAGAGCAGAGCAGAGCAAAGCCAGGTCGGATTTCAGAGCAGTGCAAAGCCAAGGCGGATTGCAGAGCAGAGCAAAGCCAGGTTGGATTGCAGAGCAGTGCAAAGCCAAGGTCGATTGCAGAGCAGAGCAAAGCCAGGTCGGATTGCAGAGCAGAGCAAAGCCAGGTCGGATTGCAGAGCGGAGCAAAGCCAAGTCGGATTGCAGAGCGGAGCAAAGCCAAGTCGGATTGCAGAGCGGAGCAAAGTCGGATTGCAGAGCAGAGCAAAGCCAAGGCGGATTGCAGAGCGGAGCAAAGCCAAGGCGGATTGCAGAGCAGAGCAAAGCCAGGGCGGGTTGCAGAGCAGAGCAAAGCCAGGGCGGGTTGCAGAGCAGAGCAAAGCCAGGGTGGGTTGCAGAGCAGAGCAAAGATAGGCTGGATTGCAGAGCAGAGCAAAGCCAGGTTGGATTGCAGAGCAAAGCCAAGTCGTATGGCAGAGCAGAGCAAAGCCAAGTCGGATTGCAGAGCAGAGCAGAGCAGAGCAAAGCCAGGTCGGATTTCAGAGCAGTGCAAAGCCAAGGCGGATTGCAGAGCAGAGCAAATCCAGGGCGGGTTGCAGAGCATAGCAAAGCCAGGGCGGGTTGCAGAGCAGAGCAAAGCCAGGGTGGGTTGCAGAGCAGAGCAAAGATAGGCTGGATTGCAGAGCAGAGCAAAGCCAGGTTGGATTGCAGAGCAGAGCAAAGCCAAGGAGGATTGCAAAACAGAGCAAAGCCAGGGCGGGTTGCAGAGCAGAGCAAAGCCAGGTTGGGTTGCAGAGCAGAGCAAAGCCAGGTCGGATTGCAGAGCAGAGCAAAGCCAGGTCGGATTGCAGAGCAGAGCAAAGCCAGGTCGGATTGCAGAGCAGAGCAAAGCCAGGTCGGATTTCAGAGCAGTGCAAAGCCAAGGCGGATTGCAGAGCAGAGCAAAGCCAGGTTGGATTGCAGAGCAGAGCAAAGCCAGGTTGGATTGCAGAGCAGAGCAAAGCCAGGTTGGATTGCAGAGCAGAGCAAAGCCAAGTCGGATGGCAGAGCAGAGCAAAGCCAGGTCGGATTGCAGAGCGGTGCAAGCCATGGCGGATTGCAGAGCAGAGCAAAGCCAGGTCGGATTTCAGAGCAGTGCAAAGCAAAGGCGAATTGCAGAGCAGAGCAAAGCCAAGGAGGATTGCAGAGTAGAGCAAAGCCAGGTCGGATTGCAGAGCAGAGCAAAGCCAGGTCGGATTGCAGAGCGGAGCAAAGCCAAGTCGGATTGCAGAGCGGAGCAAAGTCGGATTGCAGAGCAGAGCAAAGCCAAGGCGGATTGCAGAGCGGAGCAAAGCCAAGGCGGATTGCAGAGCAGAGCAAAGCCAGGGCGGGTTGCAGAGCAGAGCAAAGCCATGGCGGGTTGCAGAGCAGAGCAAAGCCAGGGTGGGTTACTGAGCAGAGCAAAGATAGGCTGGATTGCAGAGCAGAGCAAAGCCAGGTTGGATTGCAGAGCAAAGCCAAGTCGGATGGCAGAGCAGAGCAAAGCCAAGTCGGATTGCAGAGCAGAGCAGAGCAAAGCCAGGTCGGATTTCAGAGCAGTGCAAAGCCAAGGCGGATTGCAAAGCAGAGCAAATCCAGGGCGGGTTGCAGAGCAGAGCAAAGCCAGGGCGGGTTGCAGAGCAGAGCAAAGCCAGGGTGGGTTGCAGAGCAGAGCAAAGATAGGCTGGATTGCAGAGCAGAGCAAAGCCAGGTTGGATTGCAGAGCAAAGCCAAGTCGGATGGCAGAGCAGAGCAGAGCAAAGCCAGGTCGGATTTCAGAGCAGTACAAAGCCAAGGCGGATTGCAGAGCAGAGCAAAGCCAGGTTGGATTGCAGAGCAGAGCAAAGCCAGGTTGGATATCAGAGCAGAGCAAAGCCAAGGAGGATTGCAGAGCAGAGCAAAGCCAAGGTGGATTGCAGAGCAGAGCAAAGCCAGGTCGGATTGCAGAGCAGTGCAAAGATTGCAGAGCGGAGCAAAGCCGGATTGCAGAGCAGAGCAAAGCCAGGGCGGGTTGCAGAGCAGAGCAAAGCCAGGGTGGGTTGCAGAGCAGAGCAAAGACAGGTTGGATTGCAGAGCAGAGCAAAGCCAGGTTGGATTGCAGAGCAAAGCCAAGTCGGATGGCAGAGCAGAGCAAAGCCAAGTCGGATGGCAGAGCAGAGCAAAGCCAAGTCGGATTGCAGAGCAGAGCAGAGCAAAGCCAGGTCGGATTTCAGAGCAGTGCAAAGCCAAGGCGGATTGCAGAGCAGAGCAAAGCCAGGGTGGATTGCAGAGCAGAGCAAAGCCAAGGAGGATTGCAGAGCAGAGCAAAGCCAGGTCGGATTGCAGAGCAGAGCAAAGCCAGGTCGGATTGCAGAGCGGAGCAAAGCCAGGTCGGATTGCAGAGCGGAGCAAAGCCAAGTCGGATTGCAGAGCGGAGCAAAGTCGGATTGCAGAGCAGAGCAAAGCCAAGGCGGATTGCAGAGCGGAGCAAAGCCAAGGCGGATTGCAGAGCAGAGCAAAGCCAGGGCGGGTTGCAGAGCAGAGCAAAGCCATGGCGGGTTGCAGAGCAGAGCAAAGCCAGGGTGGGTTGCTGAGCAGAGCAAAGATAGGCTGGATTGCAGAGCAGAGCAAAGCCAGGTTGGATTGCAGAGCAAAGCCAAGTCGGATGGCAGAGCAGAGCAAAGCCAAGTCGGATTGCAGAGCAGAGCAGAGCAGAGCAAAGCCAGGTCGGATTTCAGAGCAGTGCAAAGCCAAGGCGGATTGCAGAGCAGAGCAAATCCAGGGCGGGTTGCAGAGCATAGCAAAGCCAGGGCGGGTTGCAGAGCAGAGCAAAGCCAGGGTGGGTTGCAGAGCAGAGCAAAGATAGGCTGGATTGCAGAGCAGAGCAAAGCCAGGTTGGATTGCAGAGCAGAGCAAAGCCAAGGAGGATTGCAAAACAGAGCAAAGCCAGGGCGGGTTGCAGAGCAGAGCAAAGCCAGGTTGGGTTGCAGAGCAGAGCAAAGCCAGGTCGGATTGCAGAGCAGAGCAAAGACAGGTCGGATTGCAGAGCAGAGCAAAGCCAGGTCGGATTGCAGAGCAGAGCAAAGCCAGGTCGGATTGCAGAGCAGAGCAAAGCCAGGTCGGATTTCAGAGCAGTGCAAAGCCAAGGCGGATTGCAGAGCAGAGCAAAGCCAGGTTGGATTGCAGAGCAGAGCAAAGCCAGGTTGGATTGCAGAGCAGAGCAAAGCCAAGTCGGATGGCAGAGCAGAGCAAAGCCAGGTCGGATTTCAGAGCAGTGCAAGCCAAGGCGGATTGCAGAGCAGAGCAAAGCCAGGTCGGATTTCAGAGCAGTGCAAAGCAAAGGCGAATTGCAGAGCAGAGCAAAGCCAAGGAGGATTGCAGAGTAGAGCAAAGCCAGGTCGGATTGCAGAGCAGAGCAAAGCCAAGTCGGATTGCAGAGCGGAGCAAAGCCAAGTCGGATTGCATTGCGGAGCAAAGTCGGATTGCAGAGCAGAGCAAAGCCAAGGCGGATTGCAGAGCGGAGCAAAGCCAAGGCGGATTGCAGAGCGGAGCAAAGCCAAGGCGGATTGCAGAGCAGAGCAAAGCCAGGGCGGGTTGCAGAGCAGAGCAAAGCCATGGCGGGTTGCAGAGCAGAGCAAAGCCAGGGTGGGTTGCTGAGCAGAGCAAAGATAGGCTGGATTGCAGAGCAGAGCAAAGCCAGGTTGGATTGCAGAGCAAAGCCAAGTCGGATGGCAGAGCAGAGCAAAGCCAAGTCGGATTGCAGAGCAGAGCAGAGCAAAGCCAGGTCGGATTTCAGAGCAGTGCAAAGCCAAGGCGGATTGCAAAGCAGAGCAAATCCAGGGCGGGTTGCAGAGCAGAGCAAAGCCAGGGCGGGTTGCAGAGCAGAGCAAAGCCAGGGTGGGTTGCAGAGCGGAGCAAAGATAGGCTGGATTGCAGAGCAGAGCAAAGCCAGGTTGGATTGCAGAGCAAAGCCAAGTCGGATGGCAGAGCAGAGCAGAGCAAAGCCAGGTCGGATTTCAGAGCAGTACAAAGCCAAGGCGGATTGCAGAGCAGAGCAAAGCCAGGTTGGATTGCAGAGCAGAGCAAAGCCAGGTTGGATATCAGAGCAAAGCAAAGCCAAGGAGGATTGCAGAGCAGAGCAAAGCCAAGGTGGATTGCAGAGCAGAGCAAAGCCAGGTCGGATTGCAGAGCAGTGCAAAGATTGCAGAGCGGAGCAAAGTCGGATTGCAGAGCAGAGCAAAGCCAGGGCGGGTTGCAGAGCAGAGCAAAGCCAGGGCGGGTTGCAGAGCAGAGCAAAGACAGGTTGGATTGCAGAGCAGAGCAAAGCCAGGTTGGATTGCAGAGCAAAGCCAAGTCGGATGGCAGAGCAGAGCAAAGCCAAGTCGGATTGCAGAGCAGAGCAGAGCAAAGCCAGGTCGGATTTCAGAGCAGTGCAAAGCCAAGGCGGATTGCAGAGCAGAGCAAAGCCAGGTTGGATTGCAGAGCAGAGCAAAGCCAAGGAGGATTGCAGAGTAGAGCAAAGCCAGGTCGGATTGCAGAGCGGAGCAAAGCCAAGTCGGATTGCAGAGCGGAGCAAAGTCGGATTGCAGAGCAGAGCAAAGCCAAGGCGGATTGCAGAGCGGAGCAAAGCCAAGGCGGATTGCAGAGCAGAGCAAAGCCAGGGCGGGTTGCAGAGCAGAGCAAAGCCATGGCGGGTTGCAGAGCAGAGCAAAGCCAGGGTGGGTTGCTGAGCAGAGCAAAGATAGGCTGGATTGCAGAGCAGAGCAAAGCCAGGTTGGATTGCAGAGCAAAGCCAAGTCGTATGGCAAAGCAGAGCAAAGCCAAGTCGGATTGCAGAGCAGAGCAGAGCAGAGCAAAGCCAGGTCGGATTTCAGAGCAGTGCAAAGCCAAGGCGGATTGCAGAGCAGAGCAAATCCAGGGCGGGTTGCAGAGCATAGCAAAGCCAGGGCGGGTTGCAGAGCAGAGCAAAGCCAGGGTGGGTTGCAGAGCAGAGCAAAGATAGGCTGGATTGCAGAGCAGAGCAAAGCCAGGTTGGATTGCAGAGCAAAGCCAAGTCGGATGGCAGAGCAGAGCAGAGCAAAGCCAGGTCAGATTTCAGAGCAGTGCAAAGCCAAGGCGGATTGCAGATCAGAGCAAAGCCAGGTTGGATTGCAGAGCAGAGCAAATCCAAGACGGATGGCAGAGCAGAGCAAAGCCAAGTCGGATTGCAGAGCAGAGCAAAGCAAAGTCGGATTGCAGAGCAGAGCAAAGCCAGGTCGGATTTCAGAGCAGTGCAAAGCAAAGGCGGATTGCAGAGCAGAGCAAAGCCAGGATGGATTGCAGAGCAGAGCAAAGCCAGGTTGGATTGCAGAGCAGAGCAAAGCCAAGGAGGATTGCAGAGCAGAGCAAAGCCAAGGTGGATTGCAGAGCAGTGCAAAGCCAAGTCCTATTTCAGAGCAGAGCAAAGCCAGGTCGGGTTGCAGAGCAGAGCAAAGCCAGGGCAGATTGCAGAGCAGAGCTAAGCCAGGTCGGATTGCAGAGCAGAGCAAAGCCAAGGCGGATTGCAGAGTAGAGCAAAGCCAAGTTGGATTGCCGAGCAGAGCAAAGTCGGATTGCAGAGCAGAGCACAGCCAAGGTGGATTGCAGAGCAGAGCAAAGCCACGTCGGATTGCAGAGCAGAGCTAAGCCAGGTCGGATTGCAGAGCAGAGCAAAGCCAAGGCAGATTGCAGAGTAGAGCAAAGCCAAGTTGGATTGCAGAGCAGCGCAAAGTCGGATTGCAGAGCAGAGCAAAGCCAAGGCGGATTGCAGAGCAGAGCAAAGCCAGGTTGGATTGCAGAGCAGAGCAAAGCCAGGTTGGATATCAGAGCAAAGCAAAGCCAAGGAGGATTGCAGAGCAGAGCAAAGCCAAGGTGGATTGCAGAGCAGAGCAAAGCCAGGTCGGATTGCAGAGCAGTGCAAAGATTGCAGAGCGGAGCAAAGTCGGATTGCAGAGCAGAGCAAAGCCAGGGCGGGTTGCAGAGCAGAGCAAAGCCAGGGCGGGTTGCAGAGCAGAGCAAAGCCAGGTTGGATTGCAGAGCAGAGCAAAGCCAGGTTGGATTGCAGAGCAAAGCCAAGTCGGATGGCAGAGCAGAGCAAAGCCAAGTCGGATTGCAGAGCAGAGCAGAGCAAAGCCAGGTCGGATTTCAGAGCAGTGCAAAGCCAAGGCGGATTGCAGAGCAGAGCAAAGCCAGGTTGGATTGCAGAGCAGAGCAAAGCCAAGGAGGATTGCAGAGCAGAGCAAAGCCAGGTCGGATTGCAGAGCAGAGCAAAGCCAGGTCGGATTGCAGAGCGGAGCAAAGCCAAGTCGGATTGCAGAGCGGAGCAAAGCCAAGTCGGATTGCAGAGCGGAGCAAAGTCGGATTGCAGAGCAGAGCAAAGCCAAGGCGGATTGCAGAGCGGAGCAAAGCCAAGGCGGATTGCAGAGCAGAGCAAAGCCAGGGCGGGTTGCAGAGCAGAGCAAAGCCATGGCGGGTTGCAGAGCAGAGCAAAGCCAGGGTGGGTTGCTGAGCAGAGCAAAGATAGGCTGGATTGCAGAGCAGAGCAAAGCCAGGTTGGATTGCAGAGCAAAGCCAAGTCGTATGGCAGAGCAGAGCAAAGCCAAGTCGGATTGCAGAGCAGAGCAGAGTAGAGCAAAGCCAGGTCGGATTGCAGAGCAGAGCAAAGCCAGGTCGGATTGCAGAGCGGAGCAAAGCCAAGTCGGATTGCAGAGCGGAGCAAAGCCAAGTCGGATTGCAGAGCGGAGCAAAGTCGGATTGCAGAGCAGAGCAAAGCCAAGGCGGATTGCAGAGCGGAGCAAAGCCAAGGCGGATTGCAGAGCAGAGCAAAGCCAGGGCGGGTTGCAGAGCAGAGCAAAGCCAGGGCGGGTTGCAGAGCAGAGCAAAGCCAGGGTGGGTTGCTGAGCAGAGCAAAGATAGGCTGGATTGCAGAGCAGAGCAAAGCCAGGTTGGATTGCAGAGCAAAGCCAAGTCGTATGGCAGAGCAGAGCAAAGCCAAGTCGGATTGCAGAGCAGAGCAGAGCAGAGCAAAGCCAGGTCGGATTTCAGAGCAGAGCAAAGCCAAGGCGGATTGCAGAGTAGAGCAAGCCAAGTTGGATTGCAGAGCAGAGCAAAGTCGGTTTGACAGAGCAGAGCAAAGCCAGGCAGATTGCAGAGCAGAGCAAAGCCAGGGCGGGTTTCAGAGCAGAGCAAAGCCAGGGCGGGTTGCAGAGCAGAGCAAAGACAGGTTGGATTGCAGAGCAGAGCTAAGCCAGGTTGGATTGCAGAGCAGAGCAAAGGCAATCGGATGGCAGAGCAGAGAAAGCCAAGTCGGATTGCAGAGCAGAGCAAAGCCAGGTTGGATTGCAGAGCAGAGCAAAGCCAAGACGGATTGCAAAGCAGAGCAAAGCCAAGGCGGATTGCAGAGCAGAGCAAAGCCAATTCGGATTGCAGAGCGGAGCAAAGCCAGGGCAGATTGCAGAGCGTAGCAAAGCCAAGGCGGATTGCAGAGCGGAGCAAAGCCAGGTTGGATTGCAGAGCAGAGCAAAGCCAGGTCGGATTGCAGAGCAGAGCAAAGCTAAAGCGGATTGCAGAGCAGAGCAACGCCAGGTCGGATTGCAGAGCAGAGCAACGCCAGGTCGGATTGCAGAGCAGTGCAAAGCCAAGTCGGATTTCAGAGCAGAGCAAAGCCAAGTCGGATTGCAGAGTGACAAGACACTCATGTGACAAGACTACAGCAATATCATAATTGCACCTATACGCATTAACAGAAAAATTAAAGCAGTGACACTTACCATTAGTCGGCTCTTCTTCTCAGGGTATTCACGTTCAGTAAGTTGACCAACGAGTACAAACAAATCTGCTGCCACATAGGGTTTTCACTTGGGGTTGAAAGAAAACAAGCAAATCAATCAGACCATTCAAGAACAAAACCATACCTTAAAACCTTAAAAGACCAAGTGGAACCATATAGGCCCCAAACATACCTTAGAAGACCAAGTTTGACCATATAGGCCCCAAACATACCTTAGAAGACCAAGTCTGACCATATAGGCCCCAAACATACCTTCAAAGACCAATCAGGACTGTATAGGCCCAAAGCAGTGGATCTTGGGATTCAAGGAAACAACAACATTTCACTTCTGTTTAGACAACACAATAATCAATGTCAAACAAACACGTTGAATTAGCATATGGATAACCATATGAGCAGTAACGCCACGCCAAGGCTTCAACAATTGTTACTGACCATTCACACACCTTTCATAGCTCCTTCCATATGCACACCCACACACCATTCATACTTTACTTACCACTAGTTATTTTTGGTAGTTCGGTGGTGCCATTTCTGAGAACTTTACTTACCCTTGAAGGTGCCTCCAATTCCTTCAAACCAATGCATTCAACCGCTCCAAGGCCATGGTGCTTCTTAAATTCCTTTTTATCCTCTTCAATGTGGAGAAGCATCTTTCTGATTCTGCAGTAGTCTTCGGTTTTGTAAGCAGGATTCCTTATAGCTTCACTGTCTCTGTGAAATCATTATGCAGATTAAATTGATGGTAAAGTTGGTGCAGAGCAACAGCTCTCGTACAGACATGAAATTCTGGCTTCCCGTACAGAAGTGACAGATACCCTTGGAAGTGCCTCCAATTCCTTCAAACCAATGCATTCAACCGCTCCAGGGCCATGGTGCTTCTTAAATACCTGTTTATACTCTTCAATGTGGAGAAGCATCTTTCTCATTCTGCAGTAGTCTTCGGTGTTGTAGGCAGGATTCTTTATAGCTTCGCTGTCTCTGTGAAATCATTATGCAGATTAAATTGATGGTAAAGTTGGTGCAGAGCAACAGCACTCGTACAGACATGAAATTCTGGCTTCCCGTACAGAAGTGACAGCTACCTTTGGAAGTGCCTCCAATTCCCTCAAACCAATGCATTCAACTGCTCCAGGGCCATGGTGCTTCTCAAATACCTTTTTATCCTCTTCAATGTGGAGAAGCATCTTTCTGATTCTGTAGTAGTCTTCGGTGTTGTAAGCAGGATTCCTTATAGCTTCACTGTCTCTGTGAAATCATTAGGCAGATTACATTGATGGTAAAGTTGGTGCACACACCTTTCATAGCTCCTTCCATATGCACACCCACACACCGTTCATACTTTACTTACCACTAGTTATGTTTGGTAGTGAGGTGGTGCTGCTTAACACAGTTTATCTTTGCACACCCTGGGGGTATGCATTCTTCTTTGCTTCAATCACTTGTATTTAAATTTTGCACAGCGATCTTTCAAAGAACAAAACTTATCAATGTTTTTTTCATTGAAGTCTGGGATCTCGGAAATCAGTTGCTTTTCCATTGAGAGCATCGCCAATGCATTCAACCGCTCCAGGGACATGGTGCTTCTTAGAAAGGTTTTTATCCTCTTCAATGTGGAGAAGCATCTTTCTGATTCTGCAGTGGTCATCAGTGTTGTAATCAGGATTCATAATAATTTCACTGTCTCTGTGAAATCATTCTGCAGATTCAATTGATGTAAAAGTTTGTGCAGAGCAACAGCACTTGTACGAGCATGAAAATCTGTCTTCCCATACAGAAGTGACAGCTCGGTGCGTAATTGTTCCTTCTTCAGTATTGGATATGCTTGCACGGTGTCTTCCAGAGCTTGGGTTGGAAAGCAAGTGTCATGGGTTGTATACAAGTCACTTTGAACAAGTTTGGCACTGACTAGGTGATTTGAAAATGAAAACCGTTCTTTTGCATGAACCACCACTATGTCACATACCTCTCTTGAAAGTTGTCTCAAGGTTGAGATCTCCGTACTCAGTCTGCGGAATGTTACAATGCTAGGCAAACTTGCTTCTATCTCGTCAACAGAATTACGGATTTTCTGGATGCTGCTGACAAAGTCTTCTGTGACTTTGTGGATATAAACAGTATCCGTGTCTCACTTCTGAAGCTGACTATAGAGGATGTCAACATGTTGCATTATTAAATGAAATAATTTAAGGAAGTAAAGGAACTCCCTGTCTTCCAGCAATCCAATGAAACCTGCGGCTTCACGTATAGATGTTTGATCAAAGTTTAGACATGCTTCAATTGTCTGGAAACACTCAAGTAGCGGATCTCTGTTCTCGTAGATGACGTTCACGGTCCTAACGTTGAAGTTCCATCGTGTCGGTGCACCTCTTGGAAGTCTACTACCAACTACCTCATCCAGAACTCCAGTCCTTTTTGGAGAGCGTGAAAAAAAAGATGGTATGCCGCCTATGTTGGAAAAAAAAACTCGAACTCTTCCAATCCTTAAAACTGCTTGCTCCATTATTAGGTTCAGTTGGTGAGCATAGCAATGGACGTAGTGTGCGTTCGGGTACACGTCTTTTATTTTTCTTTGAACTCTTCCTTGATCTCCACGCATCACACTGGCACCATCGTAGCTTTCAGCTATGAGTTTCATCTTGTCTTCTGGCTCTGGGAGAACAGTATTCAGACTTTCCAGCACAACAGCGGCAATCGAGTCTGCATCCGTTGCTTTCAGTTCCGTGAAGCCATCAAATCTTTCCACCACTTGATGCTTCTTGTCAATGTAGCGATAGACTACAACGCACTGTGTCCTAGCGGAAATATCGGTTGTTTCATCCGCTTGGATTGCCACAAACTGGGCTTCCTTAAGCTGCTGGTGAATCACTTCCGTAATAACTTCCAGCATGCAGTCCAGTAGCTCATTCTGCACGGTTTTGGACGTGCCCTTAAACAAAGTTGCAGTCTTCAAATGCTGTTCCATTGCACTATCGATACTGCCAACCAAATCGACCAGGCCTCGAAACACTCCTGGATTTAGCGATGTTTCACTTTCGTCGTGTCCTCTTAATGCCAGTTCAAAAGCGCCACAAAAGCGAACACAATCAATTATCTTCGAAAGGATGTACCGGTTCTTAGCCACTTCTTCATTGTGTTTTTGAATACTGACTTGGTATCCTTGGTCCAGTTGAACTGCAATGTTCGCCTGTCCAAGCATCTCAAACTTGATCCTGTTATCCAAGTGAGATTTAGAAGTTTTGTGTTTCGCCAATTTATCTGCTAGATGTTTGACGTCAGTCACTCCAGTTTTGGTCCAAGCAGCGTCACCACCAAATAGGATGCATGAAAAACAATATAAGGACTTCCTAGAAACGCTTCCACAAAGCCAGTTGTTCTTCTTGTACCATTCAGTATTGAAAGTACGTATATATTGCTTCCCTCTATCTCTTGCGATTTGCTGCAGATTTATCTCTGGTTGGTCAGGTCCTAACCGTTTTACTTCCACCTTCTCCTCATAGGTTAGGATGCTGAAAGGCTTCACAAGTAGAGAGTCAATAGTATTAATTTCTGATACCAATAGAAGAAATAGATCACGGTATATTAATTTATATTATGCCACAAAATTACTTTAAAATAACAGTGTGTTGAATTCATTGGTATACATTACAGATTGCAAACCCTCATGTTAAAAGACTACATCAACATCAAATTTGCACCTATACGCATGGACAGAAAATTCAAAGCAATGATACTCACCAACAGTTGACTCTCCTTCTCGGGGTATTCACGTTCAGTAAGTCAACCAACGAGTCCAAACAAATCTGCTTCCACAGATAGTTTGCACCTGGGGTTGATAGAAAACAAACAAAAAAAAAAGTTAGAACGTTCAAGACCCAAACCATAACTTTTAAAACCTTAAAAGACCAAGTGTGACCATATAGGCCCCAACCGCACCTTAAAAACCTTAAAAGACCAAGTGTGACCATATACTCACCAACAGTTGACTCTCCTTCTCGGGGTATTCACATTCAGTAAGTCAACAAACGAGTCCAAACAAATCTGCTTCCACAGATAGTTTGCACCTGGGGGTGATAGAAAACAACAACAACAAAAATTAGAACGTTCAAGACCCAAACCGTAACTTTTAAAACCTTAAAAGACCAAGTGTGACCATATAGGCCCCAACAGCACCTTAAAAACCTTAAAAGACCAAGTGTGACCATATAGGCCCCAACAGCACCTTAAAAACTTTAAAAGACCAAGTGTGACCATATAGGCCCCAACCGCACCTTAAAAACATTAAAAGACCAAGTGTGACCATATAGGACCCCAACCGCACCTTAAAAACCTTAAAAGACCAAGTGTGACCATATAGGCCCCAACCGCACCGTAAAAACATTAAAAGACCAAGTGTGACCATATAGGCCCCAACAGCACCTTCAAAACCTTAAAAGACCAAGTGTGACCATATAGGCCCCAACAGCACCTTAAAAACCTTAAAAGACCAAGTGTGACCATATAGGCCCAACCGTACCTTAAAAACCTTAAAAGACCAAGTGTGACCATATAGGCCCCAACCGCACCTTAAAAACATTAAATAACCAAGTGTGACCATATAGGCCCCAACCGCACCTTAAAAACATTAAATAACCAAGTGTGACCATATAGGCCCCAACCGCACCTTAAAAACATTAAAAGACCAAGTGTGACCATATAGGCCCAACCGCACCTTAAAAACATTAAAAGACCAAGTGTGACCATATAGGCCCCAACCTCACCTTAAAAACATTAAAAGACCAAGTGTGACCATATAGGCCCTAACCGCACCTTAAAAACATTAAAAGACCAAGTGTGACCATATAGGCCCCAACCGCACCTTGCAAACATTAAAAGACCAAGTGTGACCATATAGGCCCCAACCGCACCTTAAAAACATTAAATAACCAAGTGTGACCATATAGGCCCCAACCGCACCTTAAAAACATTAAAAGACCAAGTGTGACCATATAGGCCCCAACCGCACCTTAAAAAACATTAAAAGACAAAGTGTGACCATATAGGCCCCAACCGCACCTTAAAAAACATTAAAAGACCAAGTGTGACCATATAGGCCCCAACCGCACCTTAAAAACATTAAATTACCAAGTGTGACCATAAAGGCCCCAACCGCACCTTAAAAACATTAAAAGACCAAGTGTGACCATATAGGCCCCAACCGCACCTTAAAAACATTAAATAACCAAGTGTGACCATATAGGCCCCAACCGCACCTTAAAAACATTAAATAACCAAGTGTGACCATATAGGCCCCAACCGCACCTTAAAAACATTAAATAACCAATCAAAACCATATAGGCCCAAACTGTACATAAAAAAAAAAATGAAATAAAAATACAAAAAAAATATATATTGTAACGGAAACCATCACTGTTTTACCCTGTTTATGATTGTTTATTTCTTATGGTTAAATATGATCCTACTGTTATACTATATGTATGTTGGTTTATGCTCTGCAGAATATTAGCCCAGACTATTGCAGACCTTGGCATAATAGATAATCCTATTACAGAGACCCCTCATAAGATAAGGAAGTCTATTGTATAAAGTGTTTTCATTATGAGACACAGAACAAAGAAGGATGATCTAATCAATGTCTGATTGTATCAAAGTAGCCAGGTAGCCTCAGGGAGGTGTGACCCGCCTATTGTCGCGGCCGCGGACTACAGGGATGCAGACAGAAAGGAACTCATGGAGGGAGACCGGGCAGCGGCTACAGTACCTCTTACGGACAGCACACAGACTGAGTTTGGAAGAGAACTCCAAAGCAGACTGGCCTTTTTCCCAGGTACGCTTCCCATAAGAACCTTGGAATGGTTAATGACAGATGTCCACGAATACATAATGGAAAAGCAGCGGGCACGGGAGCGGTCCATCTTGGGAGCTGCTAACCCACCTCCCACCATTAACCTCCCCCCTCCCAGCACTGCGTCCGGGTGGTGGGAACTACCAAACCCCTCCACGGTACATCAGGTGCCACACGTGTAACCAGCAGGGCCACATGCAGAGAGACTGTCCCAGAAACAGAAACCGCTCCACGTGGAATACTCCAACTAATTCTCCTCCCCAGCGACAGTGTGTATCCCAGAGAGCAGAAGGTGCCGTCCTTCCTCCCCAGCGGCAGTGTGTACCCCAGGGAGCAGAAGGTGTCGTCCTTCCCCCCCAGCGGCAGTGTGTATCCCAGGGAGCAGAAGGGTCCGTCCTTTCTCCCCAGCGGCAGTGTGTACCCCAGGGAGCAGAAGGGGCCGTCCTTCCTCCCCAGCGGCAGTGTGTACCCCAGGGAGCAGAAGGTGCCATCCTTCCTCCCCAGCGGCAGTGTGTACCCCAGGGAGCAGAAGGTGCCGTCCTTCCTCCCCAGCGGCAGTGTGTACCCCAGGGAGCAGAAGGTGCCGTCCTTCCTCCCCAGCGGCAGTGTGTACCCCAGGGGGCCGAAGGTGTCCTCCTTCCCCCCCAGCGGCAGTGTGTATCCCAGGGAGCAGAAGGTGCCGTCCTTCCTCCCCAGCGGCAGTGTGTACCCCAGGGAGCAGAAGGTGTCGTCCTTCCTCCCCAGCGACAGTGTGTATCCCAGGGAGCAGAAGGTGCCGTCCTTCCGCCTCAGCGGCAGTGTGTACCCCAGGGAGCAGAAGGTGCCGTCCTTCCTTCCCAGCGGCAGTGTGTATCCCAGGGGGCCGAAGGTGTCATTCTCCCCCCCCCCCCCAGCGGCAGTGTGTATCCCAGGAAGCAGAAGGTGTTGTCCTTCCCCCCCAGCGGCAGTGTGTACCCCAGGGAGCAGAAGGTGTTGTCCTTCCGCCCCAGCGGCAGTGTGTACCCCAGGGGGCCGAAAGTGTCGTCCTTCCCCCACAGCGGCAGTGTGTATCCCAGGGAGCAGAAGGTGCCCTCCTTCCTCCCCAGCTGCAGTGTGTACCCCAGGGGGCCGAAGGTGTCGTCCTTTCCTCCCAGCGGCAGTGTGTATCCCAGGGAGCAGAAGGTGCTGTCCTTCCTCCCCAGCGGCAGTGTGTACCCCAGGGAGCAGAAGGTGTCGTCCTTCCTCCCCAGCGACAGTGTGTATCCCAGGGAGCAGACAGTGCCGTCCTTCCGCCCCAGCGGCAGTATGTACCCCAGGGAGCAGAAGGTGCCGTCCTTCCTCCCCAGCGGCAGTGTGTACCCCAGGGAGCAGAAGGTGCCGTCCTTCCTTCCCAGCGGCAGTGTGTATCCCAGGGGGCCGAAGGTGTCATCCTTCCCCCCCAGCGGCAGTGTGAACCCCAGGGGGCCGAAGGTGTCATTCTTCCCCCCACCCAGCGGCAGTGTGTATCCCAGGGAGCAGAAGGTGTCGTCCTTCCCCCCCAGCGGCAGTGTGTATCCCAGGGGGCCGAAGGTGTCGTCCTTCCCCCCCAGTGGCAGTGTGTATCCCAGGGAGCAGAAGGGGCCATCCTTCCTCCCCAGCGGCAGTGTGTATCCAAGGGAGCAGAAGGGGCCGTCCTTCCTCCCCAGTGGCAGTGTGTACCCCAGGGAGCAGAAGGTGCCGTCCTTCCTGCCCAGCGGCAGTGTGTACCCCAGGGAGCAGAAGGTGCCGTCCTTCCTCCCCAGCGGCAGTGTGTACCCCAGGGGGCCGAAGGTGTCGTCCTTTCCCCCCAGCGGCAGTGTGTATCCCAGGGAGCAGAAGGTGCCGTCCTTCCTCCCCAGCGGCAGTGTGTACCCCAGGGAGCAGAAGGTGTCGTCCTTCCTCCCCAGCGACAGTGTGTTTTCCAGGGGGGCCGAAGGTGTCGTCCTTTCCCCCCAGCGGCAGTGGGTATCCCAGGGAGCAGAAGGGGCCGTCCTTCCTCCCCAGCGGCAGTGTGTACCCCAGGGGGCCAAAGGTGTCGTCCTTCCCCCCCAGCGGCAGTGTGTATCCCAGGGAGCAGAAGGTGCTGTCCTTCCTCCCCAGCGGCAGTGTGTACCCCAGGGAGCAGAAGGTGTCGTCCTTCCTCCCCAGCGACAGTGTGTATCCCAGGGAGCAGACGGTGTCGTCCTTCCGCCCCAGCGGCAGTGTGTACCCCAGGGAGCAGAAGGTGCCGTCCTTCCGCCCCAGCGGCAGTGTGTACCCCAGGGAGCAGAAGGTGCCGTCCTTCCTTCCCTGCGGCAGTGTGTATCCCAGGGGGCCGAAGGTGTCATCCTTCCCCCCCAGCGGCAGTGTGAACCCCAGGGGGCCGAAGGTGTCATTCTTCCCCCCACCCAGCGGCAGTGTGTATCCCAGGGAGCAAAAGGTGTCATCCTTCCCCCCCAGCGGCAGTGTGTATCCCAGGGGGCCGAAGGTGTCGTCCTTCCCCCCCAGTGGCAGTGTGTATCCCAGGGAGCAGAAGGGGCCGTCCTTCCTCCCCAGCGGCAGTGTGTATCCCAGGGAGCAGAAGGGGCCGTCCTTCCTCCCCAGTGGCAGTGTGTATCCCAGGGAGCAGAAGGTGCTGTCCTTCCTGCCCAGCGGCAGTGTGTACCCCAGGGGGCCGAAGGTGTCGTCCTTTCCCCCCAGCGGCAGTGTGTATCCCAGGGAGCAGAAGGTGCCGTTCTTCCTCCCCAGCGGCAGTGTGTACCCCAGGGAGCAGAAGGTGCCGTCCTTCCTTCCCAGCGGCAGTGTGTATCCCAGGGAGCAGAAGGTGCCGTCCTTCCGCCACAACGGCAGTGTGTACTCCAGGGGGCCGAAGGTGTCGTCCTTCCCCCCCAACGGCAGTGTGAACCCCAGGGAGCTGAAGGTGTCGCCCTCTCTCCCCAGCGCCAACTTACCCTAACAAGGGGAGACACTAATCTCCCAGACGGCGCAGATGGGACCGTGGTCTCTGTGCCTGACCTACCGGGATGCTGGACAGCCTGTCCAGATCCCCAACTACCCTCACTGGGACAACCGGAGGAGGGGGTAAGTACAAATTCCCCTCCTCAGCTAACTCCTAATGTGGCCCCAGGATTAACAGAGGAAATGTTAACCCCCACTGACCCCCACCTTTCCCTGGCTACTGAGCCGGAATATGTCCCAAGCACCCCAGCAGAAGAGCTGACAGCGGGGCAGAGTGCAGTCGGCCTCTGCCCCCCCTTTGTCCCTTGTACAGAGCAGGATGTCCTGCAGGTTATACCAGCAGAAGAGCTGGCATCAGGGCAGAGTGCCGCTGGCCTCTGCCCCTCAAGTCCCCTCAGCGTGTTGCCCCATCACCACAGCGAAATATCCAGGTGCCTGGTTAGACTTCCCCCCAAAGGGGAGATGGGTGACGAAGTGCCTTTTGCCACTTTGTCCTGGAGAGGACTTTTTGCCAGCCTCCTGCCCTGCGACTATGGCCCTGGGACTTATTGCCCTTTAAAAACAGTATTCGGCCATACCAGAGTGTATGTCACTCATTCTGGCCCTTTAAATACAGAGGGGCATTCGGTACTTGCCCTGTGGGAGCGGTGATACCCCAGATAGCTATGCCATGGAGCCCATTCATATAATGAAAGACTATGGGAAAGACTTTAGCTACATGGCAATTGAACTGTGTGAATAGGATCTGAGCGCTATTCGGTAGTTTTGTGCGCTCAGATCCCAGCTATCTGGGGATATGTAAAATGTGAGTAAATGTGAATTGCAGTAATGCTGATGGGTTGTCAAACTAAAGAATTGACCAACAAATACTTTTGTCCGGACATCCCCAGGCCGATCCGTTGGGATCAGACCGTGTATGCCGGCTTATGGTCACGGTGGAGGTGTGTAACGGAACCCATCACTGTTTTACCCTGTTTATGGTTGTTTATTTCTTATGGTTAAATATGATCCTACTGTTATACTATATGTATGTTGGTTTATGCTCTGCAGAATATTAGCCCAGACTATTGCAGACCTTGGCATAATAGATAATCCTATTACAGAGACTCCTCATAAGATAGGGAAGTCTATTGTATAAAGTGTTTTCATTATGAGACATAGAACAAAGAAGGATGATCTAATCAATGTCTGATTGTATCAAAGTAGCCAGGTAGCCTCAGGGAGGTGTGACCCACCTATTGTCCCTCTATGTGTATTGTGTGGCCATCTATGGGGGATGTGTATTGCCTGTGGGAAGAGATGTGTATATATATTTCTGCATATAACAAAATAAAGTCAGTAATTCTTTGACTCTTAGATTGAGTGTCGTCCAATATGGGAGGTTGGGAATGGTGAGACTGTAGTGCTTCTTGGATATTTTACTCTATACCAGCGGAGATATTGGACTGCGTGTTCCAACTCCGTTACATATATATATATATATATATATATATATATATTGATATATATATATATATAGTGATGTCGCAAACATAAAATTTTCGGTTCGCGAACCACGAACAGGAACCGCCGCAAATGTTCGCGAACCGGCGAACATCGGCGAAACGCCATAGACTTCAATGGGCAGGCGAATTTTAAAACCCACAGGGACTCTTTCTGGCCACAATAGTGATGGGAAAGTTGTTTCAAGGGGTCTAACAACTGGACTGTGGCATGCCGGAGGGGTATCCATGGCAAAACTCCCACGGAAAATTACATAGTTGATACAGAGTCTGGTTTTAAGCCATAAAGGGCATAAATTACCTAACATTCCTAAATTGTTTGGAATAACGTGCTTTAAAACATCGGGTATGATGTTGTATCGATCAGGTAGTGTAAGGGTTACACCCGCTTCACAGTGACAGACCAAACTTCCCGTTTAACGCCCCGCAAACAAACGCAAACAGTCCATTTGCACAACCGCAAACTCCCCATTTGCACAAGGTTGGATACCAAGCTAGCCATGTCCCGTTCCATGTCCTCACTGATGTCATTGAAGGTCTCTTCCTCCACCCAGCCACGTACAACACCAAGGGTCTCCGAAAGGTGACAACAAGCCCCCTGGGACGCCTGCTGTGTTTGGTCTTCCTCCTCCTCAAAGCCACCTTCCTCCTCTGACTCCTCTTCTTCAGACTCCTCTCACTGCATTGTCTCTCTTTGCATTATTATAAGGTGTGTTAAGTAGTACTACTCTTATCAGTTTAAAACCTGTTACAGCACATATCAGGGGGCGTGTATAAGGCCTGGATTTTTAGAACTGGGAGATGGAAAAAGATGCTTTGTTGGTCGTATCACTTCAATTTTGGGGCACTTTGAGACATTAGCTTCTTACGCTCAAACATGTCCTTTACAGGCACCTGACTATGGGCAAATGAGCAGGAACTGCTCAAGGCGAGAGACGCAGTGGCGGATGGTTGAGAGGGGGCAAGGGGGACAGCAGTGGTTGATGTGGCTGATGATGCTGGACCAGGAGGAGGATGGCGGCTTTGAGTTTGTGTGCTGCTTGTACTCATGTGTTGGTCTGGAGTCACCCAAACATTAGGTCTCAACCTGTAGAGGATAAGGGAACCAGGCTACTCTAGACCTCATTCATCATTACCGGTTTTGACAGATTGGTACTATGCGTCCAAGCTACTGTGACAACAGATATGAGTGGCACTGTGCACTTGCAGAAGTTGGCAGAGTAGACGCTGTAGGTCTGACACACACTCTTGCAGACAACTAACTGCTATGCAATCTATTACAGTAGAAAAAATGTTTTTTGTTTTAAATGTACACTACTGTTACACCAGATATGAGTGGTGTGTTAAGTAGTACTACTCCTATCAGTTTAATCCCTGTTATGTGCCTTTTTTGGGGGTTTGGTTGTTGAAGGCACAGTGCAGCACCAGAGGCCAGAAAAAGTAGGCATGTACACATGCCTGAAAAATTAGGTATTGTTGATCTTGCAGCGAGCAGAGAAGAAGGTAGGCCTGATTCAACGCCCCAGCCCGCATGCCCACACTTGAGGGTGGGACCTTAGAAGGCCACGGGTCGGAGATATAAAGGGGGGCCATCCCAAATAAGCACACAAGCAGGGACAAAGGTAGTGAAGGGGACATAGAGGCCCATGGACTGACGGTCGCCATCTTGGCAGGAAAAGGGCCCAGCAATTAAGCCAAACTGACCCAGCACAGGCAGCTACTTGAGTCAAACGCTGTACAATTACACCTTAATAAAGCTGAAACATGCAGCAGCAGGGATTCTAAACGGCCACACAGGGACAAGGAGGCTAACAGCCCCCACAGTCTCTGCACCACTCTTTTTAACAGATAACCCAATGGGCTAACCAGGGACCTTGCCCACATAAAAAAACAGAATTTTATTGGAGGAATTATTAGTGTCTTTACCCCCCAAGAGAGGACATAATATACGGTATCTTTAGACTACCTGATGGCCAAACCTCCTTTAGCCCCAATGCTATCCAAGAAACATTTCAAAACTTTATCTGACTGGGGGTCTATAGAGTGACATTAGTACTGACCTTTATATGACTGGGGGTCTATAGAGGGACATTAGTACTGACCTTTAGCTGACTGGGTGTCTATAGAGGGACATTAGTAATGACCTTTATCTGACTGGGTGTCTATAGAGGGACATTAGTACTGACCTTTATATGACTGGGGATCTATAGGTGACATTAGTACTGACCTTTATCTGACTGGGTGTCTATAGAGGGACATTAGTACTGACCTTTATCTGACTGGGTGTCTATAGAGGGACATTAGTAATGACCTTTATTTGACTGGGGGTCTATAGAGGGACATTAGTACTGACCTTTATCTGACTGGGTGTCTATAGAGGGACATTAGTAATGACCTTTATCTGACGGGGTGTCTATAGAGGGACATTAGTACTGACCTTTATCTGACTGGGTGTCTATAGAGTGACATTAGTACTGACCTTTATATGACTGGGGGTCTATAGGTGACATTGGTACTGACCTTTATCTGACTGGGTGTCTATAGAGGGACATTAGTAATGACCTTTATCTGACTGGGGGTCTATAGAGGGACATTAGTACTGACCTTTATCTGACTGGGGGTCTATAGAGGGACATTAGTACTGACCTTTATCTGTCTGGGGGTCTATAGGTGACATTAGTCCTGACCTACTGCTGCAGTATTATTACTCCCAGTACTCCCAGGCTTGCTACTATTAGATATAATAACCTCAGTTTCGTTTCCTTATCTGTTGGTAACATCAAAATATGATTATTAAATATTTCATATTTGTTTGTTTTTTTCTCCCAAAGTGAATTGGATTTGCACCGCTCAAAAAGAATGAAAAGAGATCCCCCCCCCTTGAAGCCCATTAATGACATCATCAGTAAATTGTATGTAACAGATTCCAGTGTTTAGGGTTTATGACCCAATACTGCGATCATATCATTTATGACAAAAATCCATATTTGTCGTATTATTCAGACGCGCGTGCATCTTTGTGTTACATTTCCTGATACTTTTATTATCTTGATCTTTATATATTTACTAGCGACTTGCCCGTCAAAAAATGGCGGCAATAAGATTGTAAGGCAGGTAATGGTTTGGACGAGACATTCATTTTGTTGGCGGTCGGATATCCTTCAGCGCTCATTGCGAGGCTGTTGGTTGTATTTTTTTTCTGATAGGCGCTTTTGCTGTTATTCTTTGGTCGGCGGTGATATGTTTTTTGCGCTTATTGCAAGGCTTTGTGTGCTATGAGCAGCGTTGGCGCTCGTTGTGAGGCGCGCAGTGAATGGCTTTTATGTTTAATGTGATAATGTTTTTTTTGTGTATATGTATTTTTGTATGCTAATGAAATAATTACTAAATGAATATACTTTACCTATTTGTAAGTAATATATGCAGGAAGCATTGTGCTGAAGAGCTGACAATCTGTTTTCATGTTCCTGCAGCATACAATGTAGGTTTTCAGTGCTGTGGAGCTGCTGTGTAAGTGTCAGCAATGTGTGCAGTGTGTAGTGTAAATAGGCTGCGTGCGCGAGGGGAAGCCGTTAGGGTAGCTGGGTACATCCGCATTGTGTAAGTTAGTGTTGTAAAATGGCGGGGAATGTGTATGTGGTAAGCGGGTGTGGATGATTTAGCGTCCTTGTTAATAGTGTATCTTTACCTCGTACGGCTTTTTAGGAAAATCTTTTTTAGTTAGCTCTTCAGGTTATTGATCACTGGATATATTAATTACAAATAGGTAAAGTATTTTAGTAATTAATTAATTCATTATTATTTAAAAAAATATATATAAAAAAAAATAAGCTTAATAGCATATTTTACACTGCGGTTACTTTACATACATTAACGCTTCGCACTTCATAATACATTTGTTCATTCACAATAGTTATTATCGTGCATTCATTTAATAAGTATTAATTAGTAATGGAAAATAAAAATGTAGACTTTACACTACACTAAAATGTTTTACTTTTTACTCTGCAGTTATATATCTGGATTACTGCTCATTGGCTGCCAGCGATAGCACTCTCAAAGCAGTTACAAATCTAAATCACTTTATTATGCTCTGAGACCTGAAGACATTTTTTAATTTACACTGCACAAAAAAAATTATATATTTAACACTGTATTTATATATCTGTCTTTGCGATGAGCGCCGAAGATTGATCGTTGCAAAGCAAGAAACATGAAGGACACGAGGGAAGAGGCTCACAATGAGCGCCAAAAGTCCTCAGAGTACAAAAAGCATCACATTGTGTGGCAAACAGCATTGCCATGGCTTCAAACTTTTTTATTTATTATTATTGCCCCGTCATTTGTGCCAGGCAAGTCGCTAGTGATATAATATAACATAATGCAATACAATATTATACAGTACACATGGGTGTTGGAACTGGGGGGGGGGGGGGGGGGTTAAGGGGTAAACCCCCCCCCCCCCCCCAGATTTCTTATCGTATGTATGTATGTGTATAGAAGCTAACAGGGGAGGGGAGAGGGGGAGGAAACACAGGAGAGAGGGAGAGGAAGACACAGGAGAGGGGAGAGGGGGAGGAAGACACAGTGGAGAGGGGGAGGAAGACACAGGGCAGAGGGGGGATGAGAAACAGGGTAAGGGAGAGGTGAGGGGAAGAGACACATGGGAGGGGGGAGAGACACAGGAGAGAGTGGGGGGTAGAGACACAGGGGAGAGGGGGGAAGAGACTAATGGGAGGGAGTGGTGAGGAGACACCGGGGAGAGGAAAGGGGGTAAAGACACAGAGGAGGGGGGAAGAAACACAGGGGAAGGGAGAGGGGGTAGAGACACAGGGGAGAGGGGGTAGAGACACAGGGGAGAAGGGGGAAGAGACACAGATAAGGGGGGAGAGACACAGGGGAGAGGGAAGGGGGAAAGACACAGGGGAGGGGGGAAAGAAACACGGAAAGGGAGAGGGGGGTAGAGACACAGGGGAGGGGGAAGTGACACAGGGAAGAGGGAAGGGGGAAAAGACACAGGAGAGGGGGGAAAGAAACACTGGGGAAGTGAGAGGGGTAGAGACACAGGCAAGGGTGGGAGAGACACAGGGGAGAGGGGGGGAGAGAGACACATGGGAGGGAGTGGGGGGGGAGACACAGGGGAGAGGGGGGGAGAGAGACACATGGGAGGGAGTGGGGGGCAGACACAGGGGAGGTCTTCTGCTTTATTATTATTCTTATTATTATTACTACTATATAATGTGTAGATGTACCGGCTGGGCATGCTCTTGTGCATTATTATTATTATTATTATTATTACTATATAATGTGTAGATGTACCGGCTGGGCATGCTCTTGAGCATTATTATTATTATTGTTATTATTATTATTAGTAGTAGTATATAATGTGTAGATGTACCGGCTGGGCATGCTCTTTTACATTATTATTATTATTATTATTACTATAAAATGTGTAGATGTACCGGCTGGGCATGCTCTTGTGTATTATTATTATTATTATTATTACTATATAATGTGTAGATGTACCAGCTGGGCATGCTATTGTGCATTATTATTATTATTAGTTGTAATATTTTACTAATACTAATAATAATAATGCACAAGAGAATGCCCAGCTGGTACATCTACACATTATATAATAATAATAATAATAATAATGCATGCCCAGCTGGTACATCTACACATTATATAGTAGTAATAATAATAATAATAATGCACAAGAGTCCTTCAGCACTGCACTGGACACTGAATAAACTTGCCTAGCTATGGTTTTCCCTATTAATGCAGTATCACCTACACTCTCCCTCCTCTCAGTAAGACTGCAAGTTAGTTATGATTCCAAAATGGCTGCTGTCCATGAGGTAGAAGGGTGTGGAAGGGAGTGTATGCTGCTGATTGGCTGGAATGTGTCTGCTGACTGTGACATGCAGGGTTAAAGTTTGCTCAATGATAAAGTATTGGGGGCGGGTCGAATATTGCATATGTTCGCAGTTCGGCGCGAAAGCGAACATGCTATGTTCGTCGGAAACAGTCCGCCGGCGAACTATTCGCGACATCTCTCTCTCTTTCTATATATATATATATATATATATATTGAGATATATAATTAATTATATATATATATATATATATATATAGATATACAGTATATATATAGATATATATATATATTGATATATATATATCAATATCAATATATATATATATCAATATCAATATATATATATATATATATATATATCAATATATATATATATATATATATATCAATCAATCAATATATCCATCAATCAATATATATATATATCAATCAATATATCCATCAATCAATATATAAATCAATATATATATATATATATATATATATATATATATATATATATATATATACATATACAAACACACACATAAAGCAATATACATAAAACAAAAAAAATATATTAATTGATATTTATTAATTGATTAATTGATGTACTTTATTAATTATTTGATTATTGCTCATGTATTTGTATTAGACATTATTTATTATACATATTACAGTGCTATTTATTTGCTATACATGTTACAGGATATTATCCTGTAACATGTATATCACATAAATAGCCCTGTAATATGTATAATACATACAAGTTCACACTAACCTTTTTTGCCCTTACAGGCTTCCATACCTGCTTTGCAAATTTGTTAAAGACTCTGATTGGTTGAAATCAATGTCAATCAAAACATTTCAGCCAATCAGAGTCCTTCAAAAATAGTATAAAAGGCGGAGCGTGGGAAAAAATCAATTAGTCGCGGGGGAGCTCCTTGTAGGAGGAGCTCCGTTAGATTGTTGTGGTTTTTTTTTTAGAGCGTCATTTTTTTTTAGGTGGAGGCCTCTTGCAATGGGCCAGAATGGATGGAAAATGGCTTCAATCAAGATGAGGACAAGGGCTTCTATCAAGTTTGAAGGACATGGGCTTCAATCAAAATTGATTGGAATGTCCGACTATCCAGGGCAGAAGGCCACCGCTGGAGGGGTCAATTTGACAGGTAAGTATGTGCTGTTGTTTACTTTATTATTGTTTTTTTTTCCCCTTCCCTTATTTTTATTTTATCTTTAAAAGTGACAGGCAATTTATTATTTTTTTTTTTAACTGCAATGATAAAGATACATTGCCTGTTACTTCTAAAGATGGAATAAAAATATGGGGGGGGCGTTGTGTTGTGTGTTTAACTGTTAGCATAGGCAGGTGGGTTGGTAGTTAGGTCAGGGTGGGGTTAGGTGTGGTAACTGGGTCAGGGGGGTAGGTAGGTGGGTTGGTAGTTGGGCCAGGGTGGGGTCAGGTGTGGTCACTGGGTCAGGGGGGTAGGTAGGTGGGTTGGTAGTTGGGTCAGGGTGGGGTCAGGTGTGGTCACTTGGTCAGGGGGGTAGGTAGGTGGGTTGGTAGTTGGGTCAGGGTGGGGTCAGGTGTGGTCACTGGGTCAGGGGGGTAGGTAGGTGGGTTGGTAGTTGGGTCAGGGTGGGGTCAGGTGTGGTCACTGGGTCAGGGGGGTAGGTAGGTGGGTTGGTAGTTAGGTAGGTTGGGGTGGGGGTAGGCCAGGCCCCGATGGGCCTACAGGGGGGGTGATCGGGGGTTGGCATAGGCCACATCACCGTGATCAGGGTAATCGGGCGGTGGCATAGGCCACATGGGGGTGATCGGGGTGATCATGGGGTGGCACAGGCCCCATGGGGGTGATCGGGGGTGGCACAGGTCTTTTGGGCCTACTGCGGGGGTGATTGGGGGTTGCCCAGGCATTGCGGGCCTAGGTAGGTAAGTTGGTGGGTGGGTGGGTGGCAGGCAGGCATAGTGGGGTAACTGGGGGACCCTTCGTTTTATTAGGGGGACTAGGGGTTTGGCCAGGGCAGTTAGGACTTACTGTTAGGTTGGGTCAGTCTGAGTGAGTAGTTTCAGACAGGGAGGTCTCAGTCTCAGCGGGAGCAGGAAATTAAAAGAGGGATGGGACTGGCTTATGGTGGTTTTATTAACAGGGGCTGTCAATCAAAAATTAATCTCGAGGCTCTATTAGCTGGCGGGCGCTCTGAGATAACGGTCTGGGTGGGTTTAGGTGGTTCTCCTGACAACTGTACAGCCTTCCATCATTGATTGGTCAATGATGGAAGACTGTCAGTCATTGAAATGGATACATTATCACTGCCCATGCATAGCGTCATTGTGGTTGGTGGGCGGAATGCATTAACGGTCAGGACTCATTGCTCATTCATAGAGTCTAAAGGTTACTAGTGTGTAGTGTGTAATATGATCACACAGCGATGCAGGGAAAGCTACAATGGATACACAGCAGTTAATGTATATACACACAAGGGCAAGGGGTTATCTTAAAGTGACAGTGTCCCAGGGAATAGTTTGCTTCATTTATTACTGTAATAACACTTGAATGCTGATGTACACATTATATTTAATTGTTGTTTGTTTATTACTAATAAATTATTGTGTTTTTTTATTGCAGTGTCACGGAAAAATTTGGGGGGGGGGGCGCTTGCCCTGACGCCCCTATGGACGGGCCGCCACTGGAGCAAAGCCAAGTCTGATTGCAGAGCAGAGCAAAGCCAGGTCAGTCTGCAGAACAGAGCAGAGCCAAGTCGGTCTACAGAGCAGAGCCAAGATGGATTGGAGAGGAAAGCGGTTTAAAGATAAAACTGTTTTTGCCTGGAATCTGGCCACAGAGAAAGCGGTTTACAAATGTAAAGACTGTAAATTAACCCCAGGGTTTAAGGCGGCAGTATAGCTGAGAATTTGTCAGAACTGTTGCTAAAAAGAAAGAAATTTACAAGAGAACTGTGTGATTTGTTATACCTTTGGCTGATGTAAGCCATAATGTGGTGGACTTTTTTGACTTTTAATAAAAAAGATTAAAAGAATACATGATCTTCTTGCTGTTAATCTAGAAGGTAGCAGGTCAAACTACCACAATATATATATATATATTTATATATGTTGTTGTTGTTGTTTTCTTTATATAAATATATATATATATATATATATATATTATATATTTACTCCGAGGTGGGGGGGGGGGGGGGGGGATCAGCAAACTCAGCGACAGCCCCAGGTGGCAAAAGCTCTTGCTAAGCCACTGAGTCAGGCCCTTGCATTGTCTCTCTCATATAGACTTCAGTCCATTTCCCTGGCGCTCTATTATCTCCCTTGCCCTGGATCTTTCTCCTCTTGCTCTGAGTATCTCTTTTCTATTTTGCACTGGCAGTCTCCTTTGCCCTAAGTGTTTCTCTCCTTCCAACCCTGGCACACACTCTCTTGCATTGCACTGGCTGACTTGTAGACATTCAGACACCATCATCCATCATGTTGTCAGTGTAAACTAAGCTATATATATATTTTTCAGTGAAAATAAAAACCATGAGATAAAAATGTTAGTGTGTCGTATTGTATAATAAAATGAAGATAATTTACTTTTATTATGGAATATTTAAAATTGAAAAAATCACAGCTAATTCAGTGAATTAAAATTATTAATTGAAGAAATGTGTCATATATATATATATATATATATATATATATATATATATATATATAATCTCACTATACTGCTTTTAGGGGAGATACTGTTATAGAGTATAAATCAAAATTATCAGTATATCCCATATGCAGCCACTATAATCATATCTTAATAGAGATAATCCTCATATATGCAGAAACTGCTAATCATAGGATTAAATGGTTAGCATTTAAATAATGCACATAAAGATCAATAAACATGACTTCAAAACATTTTTTAAAAACAATGATAAAGTGGTGAAATATTGTTAAAAAACAAAGATGGTAGGAGAGTCAGGAGAAAGGCAACTGTAATATATGGCTAATTAATGCACAGGGAGATCCACAATGCAATATGCTCTATAATAAATAGAAAAAGCACCCCAGTATTTATCAGACTTCTGCTAGTCTGTATTTAATACATTACTGCAATATGCTTGCTGTTTCATTTGTGTAAGGGTTGCAAATGAATCAATGCAATGCTTAATCCTTCATCTCCTCCAGGGTCCCAAAGACTACTGTTTCGCCCCTGGCACAGTGCTTAGTCATGGGGTAACTGCCACCAATTTTCGGCACATATTTAAGCACCCGGCACTTCCGGGTTTCCGTCATACATAACACGATGATGTCACAGCATCTATTGAAACACAAAACTTTATTGAATAACGCAATGAAAACACTTCAATGTGTTTCAATAGGAATGGAATATCACTATGGTGATGATGACATAATATCTTATCAACTTCTGTTGAGGCCACATAACTTTATTGAATAGCGCTAAATGGACGTTGCTGATTTAATAAAAGAAGCGGAGGCAACTTTTTCCTCCACTAATATTAATAAAACCAAAAGATCATATTATTCAACTATTGCAACAGTATCAAGAGAACTTTTTAAATACCTGAAAAAACAAATAAGGGGAATCTGGGAGATCTCAAGTCTCCAGAATTATATGAAAACACAAATAATACCCAGAGGCCTACAGATTCAGCTATCCCCATCATCCCACCTGTGTGAGGAGAAGTTCATAAAAGATTGGATTGGTATAGTGAAACAATGCTCACATGACCTCATGAACTTGATACTTTCACAAGAACAAGATAAAATAAAAATAATTAACACACAGGTTTCTACACGCCGTGCTAATTTTGTCAAATACAAAGAACTAAAAGAATAAGAAGATTTGAATACAAAACTGAATAACAACTTAGAAAAGTTTAAACGTGAGCTCATCACAAGGAAACAGAAAAAATACTCAAGAGATTCTCTGGACTACCAACAGGGCAGAATATACCGATTTGCCACTATCCGTCTGGAATCAAATGATACAGATGTCAGTTCATCAGATGTGGAGCATTCATATAGGGATGAGTCAACCAGATAAGAATCTCCAATGTCCCAGATTGCTCCCTCTTATTCATTCACTTTGAGGAGCAGGAAAAAAAACATCCAACACCCAACAAGCAACAATGGATTATTTTTTAGAACAGGGGTGCGACCAAAGAGTTCAGCACGTACAAAGATTGCACAAAAAGAATTTTCATTGAATCACGCCCATAAATCCAAAAGATACCAAATAAGTGCGGACGACATTATCCCTCTTGAATTGAATTGTCATAAAATGTCTGGTAGTAATCCCTATAATGAAATATCTACACCCACATCACATAAGATATCGAAAGTTGACGGAACCAGGAAAATTAAACAAAAAGAGAAAGCTAGTGATGAATCACATATAATTAATTTGTCAAAATTAAAGTTGGAACAGTCTCACAGATCACTCCTGTTAAAAGGATTGTCTTTTGTACCGACAAAACAGTCCCATTTGTTCACCAATGTCAAAGACTCTCTTTGCCCGTAAATTAGCTTTAAAAAAATTCTTTACGAATAAGTCAGAGAGGGAAGTTGTTAACCTTGGTCTGGAAAAAGAGGATTTTGTCCTCTTTAATGACCTGATGTCTCTTTTTTAAACGAACAGGAAGAATCAGCTCAAATGAACACGATAAGAAAAAGGAACAGTAAATCTACTCCAGATCTAAATTCATATATTAATATCAAGGTATTTTTCGACTTAGTCCAAAAGGATCTCAAACAACACTTTGAATCCCTATCAACAGATGATGTATTAAGCTTCAATAACAAAAACAACATGACCCATTTGGAAAGACAAGTGATGAGACAATTGCAAGGGAGTACGGTGGTATTAAAGCCAGCCGATAAAGGCGGCAATATAGTTATTCAAGATGCATGTGATTACATTCAGATGTGTGATAACTTACTATCAGACACATCAACATATCGGAAATTGGATAGATCTCCCATAAGGGATTTAAACTTTGAACTGAATAAATTACTCCAGAATGCAAAAGACTCTAAGCTCATTGATGCCAATACTTATGAGTACTTAAATCTACAACATCCCAGGATCGCTACGTTTTATGCCTTACCAAAGGTAAATAAACGCAGAAATCTAGTACCTGGCCGACCGATAGTATCTGGAAATAACCATCTCACTGAACAAATTAGTAAGTATGTTGATGATTATCTAAAAAGTTTTGTTGAAGAACTGCCAGTGTACACAAAAGATTTCCCAGATATTCTCAGACACTTGGATGGGATTGTTACTCCAGACAACACACTTCTCGTCACTATTGATATAGAGCAATTGTATTCTAACATTCCTTAGCAAAAAAGGACATGAAAACATTGAATATAACAACTTTATATTGTTCCTTCTTCAATTCATTCTAACCAGGATTTTTTTTTCTATTTAATAGATCCTGGTACCACCAGATATGGGGGACAGCTATGGGGACAGCATGTGCACCTAGCTATGCTAACCTGTATCTGGGGTACTGGGAGAAGATAATTGTGTTTGCTGAAGCTTTTGAACATCTCTCTGATAAAAGAATGCTATGGAAGAGGTACATAGATGATATACTTTTGTTTTGGACTGGAACAATAGGAGACTTGAATATGTTTTTGGAGCAACTCAATACTAACAATCTTGGGCTTAAGTTTACATACAATTTTGATCGTAGAACTATTGAATTTCTAGACATTGTCATCACTAGCGATATCTCAGGAGAAATACACACCTCTGTACATTATAAATCAACAGAAACCAATTCTTTATTGCAATGGTCAAGTCAACATCCCTTACCCTTGAACGCAGGAGCTCCAGTTGGACAGTATTTAAAACTAAGGCGCAATTGTGACACAGTGGATACTTTCAAAAAGCAAGCAAAGGATCGGAAGAAGAAATTCAGAGAGCCAGGTTACCCAAACCGTATACTTAAAAGGGCATATCAACAAGCATTAGAAACTGAAAGATCGACTTTGTTATATGACAGAAATGTCAAAGAAGAAGATGAAAAAATCTGCTGCATTATGACATACAGCAACGACTGGCAGCAAATCAAAGCCATTCTAAGTAAACACTGGGACATATTAACAAATGACCCAGTACTACATGATTATATAACAAACCGTCAATAACATATAGACGAGATAAGAGTCTGAGCGACAGCTTGGTACATAGTTTCTTTCAACCCACAATCAAACAGGCAGCTTGGCTTAAATCCATGACTGGCCTTTACCGCTGTGGCCATTGCAAAGCCTGTTGATACATACAACCTAACAAAGGTTTCATACATCCAGTTACAAATGTAAAATATCCTTTAAGAATTGTTGTCAATTGTGATACATGTCATGTTGTGTATGTACTGATGTATACGTGCCCAAAAATGTATGTAGGCAAGACTATTCGACCCCTACGAAGATGAGTGTTTGAGCATATCTACTCAGTCACTCGTTGAATGGACACTCCGGTGTCACGTCCCATCAAAAATTGGCATTGGAAGTTTTATGTCCTTAAACAAGTTCTAAGAACTCCGAGGGGGGGGGGGGGGGGGGGGATTTGGACAAATATCTTCTTCAACTGGAGAGTAGATGGATCTTCTCCTTAAAGCCCTGAAGGACTAAATGAGGGATTTTCGTATTTACTATCATATTTTTTTTTAGTTTTATAATTGGTAGTATAGTACAAAGATTAAGCATGTTCTATGTTTTTAAACATGCAATCTAAATATATCACAATTTATTTGCACCAATTACACCTTCACAACACCAATATCACTTTGATCATTTTTTTCAAACACTTTTCTCACATTTTTTTTTCCAGTTATTATTTTCTTCAAAGTAGTTAACTTTCAACAGAGACTTACATCCTTTGTTCTTATTATATTCACACTATTTTATTTACCATGCATACTATATGCAAGAGATTTTCAACTGACAAGAGGACATCCGTTGAGGTTAGAGGAAAAAAGATTTCACCTTAAACAAAGAAAAGGGTTCTTCACAGTTAGGGTGGTTAAACTGTGGAATTCTCTACCAAAGGAGGTGGTGACAGCGAATTCGATAGACAACTTCAAAAAGGGGTTAGATATATTTCTGAATAAAGAGGGCATTCAAGGCTATCCTAGATAACTAGCGAAGGAATATTGATCCAGGGAGAAATTTGATCGCCAGTTTCTGGGGTCAGGAAGGAATTTTGCTTTTTTTCCCCCTTATGAGACAATTGGCAAAGTTTCAATGGGGTTTTTTTTATGTTTGCCTTCCTCTGGATCAATTAACAATAATTAACAATTAACAATAATTAACAATTAACAATAATAATAAATAGTCCAAATTAAAAAGATCAATAGAGATCTAAAAAGGTTGAACTTGATGGACTAACTCTTTATTCATTCTCCAATACTATACTATTAATAATTATTTAATCAATAATTTAATTAATAACTAATCCGCATATTGCAGATCAGAGGAGATCTTAACAGGTTGAACTTGATGGACTGAAAGTCTTTTTTCAACCTTAATTACTATGTAACTATGTAACTATGTAACTATATCACATCTCAGTATCTTCGGTACAATCTCTACAGTAGGGATGGATTGCACCTTAATGATGAGGGAACTTTTGTACTAGGGGATAGGATAGTAGAAAGGCTGGAGGAGTTTTTAAACTAGTAGGTGGGGGGGAGAGGGACTAGATATAAGTAATGGGGTAGAAAGTGTAGAGGGTATAAGGGATGAATTAACAACTCATAGGGGAGGAGATGGGGGAGGGGTAGTATAGTCAATAGGGAGGTAGTACTAAGTAATTCAAGTACAGTGGCAGGCACTTCAGAACTACAGACTCATAACATAAGGTGTATGCTTGCTAATGCCAGAAGCTTGCCAGGAAAAATGGGAGAGTTAGAATTATTAGCAATTAATGAAAAATGGGATTTAATAGGCATTACTGAAACGTGGTGGGATGAATCTCATGACTGGACTGTTAATCTGGATGGTTATAAACTATTTACGAAAGATAAAGGCAATGGTAAACGAGGAGGAGGGATTTGTCTGTATGTTAAACCTGAATTTAAGGCTATAGTCAGAGAAGATATTTTTGGTGGACCTAGTGATAAAGTTGAATGTTTGTGGGTAGAGTTAAATAGCGGAGCAGCAAATTCCAAAAGAATATTAGTAGGAGTATGCTATAAACCCCCAAATATAGCTGAAAGTGAGGAAATACAATTATTGTTACAGTTTGGAAATGCAGCTAAGCACGGGCAAGTTCTAATAATGGGAGATTTTAATTACCCTGAAATAAACTGGATAAATGAGACCAGCAGTTCAGCTAAGGGGACCAGGTTCTTGAGTACACTCAGGGATCATTATCTGGCCCAGTTTATACAGGAGCCTACTAGAAATGAAGCCATCTTAGATTTACTCATCACAAATAATATTGATATAGTATCAAATGTTGAAATAGGGCAACCTTTGGGAAACAGTGATCACAACACAGTCTCATTTGAGATTGAATTAAAAAAAAACATTTTAAGGGGCCAACAAAAACTCTTAATTTTAAAAGTGCAGATTTTATTATTTTATTATTATACTTTATTTATAACGCGCCAACATATTCCGCAGCGCAATACAGGGGTTAGGTACAAGTATAAACAATGCCCCACAATGAAAATAATGGAAGACCCTGTTATTGAGCTTTCAATCTGATATACACTGTGCTTTCCCTAAAGCACCTCACAAGATTAAAACTTACAAACTTACATTCTAAAGGGTATGGGTAAGGTACAGGAGAGTGAGAGGTGCATAGTGAATGAAGAGGCTAAAGATGATAGGCTTTTTTGAATAGATGTGTTTTTAAAGAGATTTTGAAGGATCTGAGGCAGGAAGATAGTCTGGTGGTGCGAGGTAAAAATTAGTGACCAGGAAAAGGCAGATGAGCTAAATAGGTTCTTTTCTTCAGTATACACAAGGGAGGTACAAGTGGTTGGGACACTGCAACATAATGGGGCTATACTACCTTTGCCAAATAATTAATTAACACAGGAAGTAATCCAAAAGAGGTTGGAAAAAATAAATGTTAATAAAGCCCCGGGTCCTGATGGAATACATCCAAGGGTACTAAGGGAACTGGGTTCTGTAATAGCCAAACGGTCTAAGGGCAGCAATACAAAGTATAGACTGAGAGAGAGAACTGATAGGTAAAAACACTGAACATAAATGGACAACATTTAAATTCTTACTAAATATACATACACATCGGCATATACCGTGTGGGAATAAAAGTAAAAGGAGTAAATCACAACCCATGTGGCTTAACAATGATTTGAAGATCAAGATACGGAATAAAAAACAGGCATTTAAATTATACAAACAAGAGGGGACAGAGACTGCTTTAAGGGAATACAAGGAAATCAACAAGGCTTGCAAAAGCGCGATTAGACTGGCTAAAATAGAAAATGAAAAATGTATTGCAAAAGAGAGTAAGACTAACCCTAAAATATTTTTTAAGTATATTAATGGAAAGAAGGCGAGGAAGGAAGCTATAGAAACATTAGAATGTGAAACAGGCTGTCTGAAAATTAGTGACCAGGAAAAGGCAGATGAGCTAAATAGGTTCTTTTCTTCAGTATACACAAGGGAGGTACAAGTGGTTGGGACACTGCAACATAATGGGGCTATACTACCTTTGCCAAATAATTAATTAACACAGGAAGTAATCCAAAAGAGGTTGGAAAAAATAAATGTTAATAAAGCCCCGGGTCCTGATGGAATACATCCAAGGGTACTAAGGGAACTGGGTTCTGTAATAGCCAAACCATTATATTTAATTTTTCAAGACTCTCTCAACACAGGGTCTCTACCAGATGACTAGAGAAAAGCTGATGTGATACCTATATTTAAAAAGGGAGCAAGAGCAAATCCGGGGAATTATAGACCAGTGAGCCTCACTTCTGTAGTGGGGAAGCTTTTAGAAGGGTTAATAAGGGATAATATACAAGAATATGTCTATTTGAACAGGATTATAAGTAGGAGTCAACATGTATTTATGAGGGATAGATCATGTCAAACAAATCTAATTTGTTTCTATGAGGAGGTTAGTAGGAACCTGGATCAAGGCAACTCAGTGGATGTAGGCTTTTTGGATTTTGCAAAGGCTTTTGATACAGTGCCACATGGGAGACTATTGGGCAAACTAAGGGATACAGGAATTGCAGTAAATATCTGCTCATGGATTGAGAGCTGGCTAAAAGACAGGAAGCAAAGGGTTGTTGTAAATGGAACATACTCTGATTGGACTAATGTGGTAAGTGGGGTTCCTCAGGGTTCAGTATTAGGTCCTCTCCTTTTTAACATATTTATTAATGACTTAAAGGTAGGATTGGAGTGTGGGGTCTACATTTTCGCTGATGACACAAAGTTGTGCAAGGTAATTAAATCAGATAATGATGTGCTTTCCCTCCAAGGGGATTTACATAAAATTGAGGAATGGGCATCTAAATGGCAGATAAGATTTAATACGAATAAATGTAAGGTTATGCATCTGGGAAGGAAAAATAGCCATGCAATTTATAATCTTAATGGAGCAAATCTAGGTGTATCAGATATTGAAAGGGATTTGGGAGTGCTTGTGGACAACCACAAGGGTAACAGTGCTCAAAGCCAAGCAGCAGCTGCAAAGGCAAATAAAATATTAGCATGTATTAAGAAGGGTATAGAAGCAAATATAATTCTGCCACTATACAAATCTCTAGTACGCCCTCATTTGGAATATGGAGTACAATTTTGGGCACTACTTCATAAAAAGGTCATTTTAGAGCTGGAAAAGGTACAGAGAAGGGTAACAAAACTAATAAGGAGAATGGGAGAATGGAGGGGCTAAGTTATGAAGAAAGACTAATCAAATTAAACGTATTTTCTCTAGAAAAAAGGCGTCTAAGAGGAGATATGATTACCTTATATAAATACATCCAGGTTCAGTATAAAGATTTGTCAGGGGAGCTTTTTGTGCCAAGAGGTTTTCAACTGGCAAGAGGACATCCCTTGAGGTTAGAAGTAAAAGGATTCCACCTCAAAGAAACAAAAGGGTTCTTCACAGTAAGGGTGGTTAATCTGTGGAATTCTCTACCAGACGAGGTGGTGACAGCGGATTCGATAGATAACTTTAAAAGGGGACTAGATTTATTTCTAATTAAAAAGGGAATTCAGGGTTATCATTAGAGATAGTATTGATCCAAATTTTTTACATTTCCCTTTGAGACAATTGGCTAAGTCTCGCTTGTGTTTTTTTTTTTTCTATTTGCCTTCCTCTGGACTAATTAATAATAATAAAAAAAAACATTAAATAATTGATTAATAATTAATTAACAACTAATGAATTAATAGTTAATCCACATATTGCAGATCAGAGGAGATCTTAAAAGATCTTTTCAGAAAACTG
>CM050169.1:92310216-92422781 GCA_027410445.1 Discoglossus pictus
TATATATATATATATACATATCTGGAGGAGGGCCCAAATTATTTTTTGCACTAGCTCTGCCACTGGGTAAAACTGCTTACATTTTCAGTTTTAAATTTCTTATGGCAAAAAATTATTTAGGTTTCTGCTCTCTTGCCTCTCTGGAATTTGAGCAATTCAGTAATTTGCTCCTGTACTCTGCTCTGGTGCTGTTCATGTGGAGATCATAAGAAAAAAAAAAGAATCTATCTGTTCAGGCATGGAATGCTGGAATCACCTAAACAGGTTTGTTATCGGTTAACTGGTCAGTTCAGTCCTGAGTCCAGGGAAAAACTGCTATGAATTGCTGTCTTCTCCGCATGCTTGGCTTTGTTATTACTCATGCAACACTTTGTATGCAAAACAGGGGCTTAACACTTTAAATTTTTTTATCTATTATTGGTTTGATTAAAAAAATAGATCATTTTAACATACAATCTTGTGCTGTTTTAAACCATTAAGATCACTTACAGTGAGGTAAATGGTCTTTTAAAGGGACTCCGTCATGCTACAAACTACTTAGCCTTAATAAAGAGACAATCCCCACATTTATATGCAAGCCCCTTTAAAACATAAGTGTAAGTAACTTAAAAGATATTGGCGAGTATCTCAGCTAACGTGTGAAGTCCCTGTGTTGCCATAAATGCAAATGACCGGCTCATGGGAGGCATGTACACACAGCTCTCTCCTCTATCTCTCTCTCCTCACTCTCTTTCCTGTCTCACTCTCACCTCTCTCTTTTCCCTCTCTCTCTCTTCTGTCTCTCTCTCTTCCATCTCTCTACAGTCCACTGCAGCAGGGTCTCTCTGCATATTATATTCTCCCTCTTTCTCTCCCCTTTCTCTCTCCTCCCTTTTCCCTCTCTCCCTATCTCACCCTCTCCCCCCCCCCCTCTCTTGTCTCTCACTCGCCCCCCTCTCTTTTTCTCTTAAGAAAATGTATATTTGTTTGCAGAGGTAGAATCTTGTCAAAAATCTACATTCAGTTTTTTAGGACCTGTATTTGAAGAGTTTTATTAAACGCACTGCCCCATGTCGTTAATATATAAAATAGAAAATTGCCCGTCAAAAAAGACGGGAATACAATTGTAAGGCTGGCAATGCTGTTTGCCACACAATGTTAGGCTTGTGCTCCTCTGAGCACCTTTGGCGCTCATCGTGAGCCTCTCCCCCCGTGTACTTCAACTTTCCTGCTTTGGAAGGATCACCTTCGGCGCTCATCGCGAGCCAAACGATGAGCGCCTTTGGCACTCAATGTGGCACTTGCAATGAGCGCCTTTGGTGCTCATTGCAAGCCTCTCCCGCTCGCGGTGCTCATCATGAGTCCTGCAATGAGCTCCTTCAGCGCTCATTGCAAGCCTTTCCTCCTGCCTACTGTACTGGCTGCTCATTGCAGGGTTCATTAACCTGAATGTTTTGTGCTTGGGAATGTCATGTGTCTTTTCCCAGCATCCCCCCGTCTCCCCCCGTCCCTTCCCTGTGTGTCTGCTGAATGTTTGCGTGTTACGCGATGAATGCCGTTTGTTTTTCAAAGTCCCGCATGCCTGGCATTGTTCGTGTAAGTATTACTGTCTTTGCCGTGGTGTATTTTCTAAGTCCCGCGTTCCTGGCTTTGCTCAGCCTGGTTTTTATCCTGTTTCAGACTTTTTACCTTTTTTCGGCAGCCATTTCTTTTTCCCGCTTTGGCGATTTTCGATCCTTAAAAAAGACAAAATATGCCTCAAATTTTCTTGCAACCTCACTCACAGGCTCCTTGACTCTTCCCCTTTACTATGTGTGAACGTGTAAATTTATTTGAGGCATATTTGTGTGTTTTTGCAGTCTTTTCCAGTTCGGGGGTTTGGTCGTTAAAGTCATATTTTTGCGAGCACCGCAGTCTATCATACAGGCCGTCATTTTGCGTTTATCGCTAAGTCAAGGGGCCCCACGACGAGGCTTCATTGCAGCTAAGTCCTGCATGTCTTGGGATGAGTGCCAGCTAAGTCCCGCGTGTCCACCCGTGTATTGCAGCCTAAGTTCCGGGTGCTTCAACTGTTTACCACACTTCGCGAGGCTCGCAGTACAATAAGCGCCTTTGGTGCTCATTGCAGCCTAAGTCCCTGCTTTTATGTTTCTTCGGCAGCTATTTTGTTTCCTGCTTCAGTTATTTTTGATTGTTAAAACAGACAAAATATGCCTCAAATTAACTTGCAACCTCACTCACAGGCTCCCTGTTTTTTCCCCTGTGCTGTGTGTGAGTGTGTACATTTATTTAAGCATATTTGTGTGTTTTTTCCAGTTAGGTGGTTCGGCCATTAAAGTCGTATTATTGCAAGCCCCGCAGTCAATCAGGGGGCTCGCAATGAGGCCTCATTGCAGCTAAGTCCTGCTTGTCTCGGGATGAGCGCCAGCTAAGTCCGACGTGTCACCATCCCTGCAATGAGCAGCCTAAGTCCTGCGTGCTTCAACTGCTTGCCTCGCTTTGCGAGGCTCGCAGTGCAATGAGCGCCTTCAGTGATCATTGCAGCCTAAGTCCCGTGTGCCTCAGCTGCTCGCCTCACAGTCCACAGGCAAGGCCCGCAAAGCGTGACGACAACTCACAGTACGACAACTATGTATGTCAAATCTTTGAATGGTCGTGGTAGAGGCAGAACATTTCTTCTATCTATCTATCTATCTATCTTGTTAAAATTCTATCCGCCCCCATTTTTTTTTTCAATTCCTACACCCTTGGTTGGTAGCTAGAGAGATTTTGTAAGGGAAATAGTGTATTTCATCTGTATTTCATCTGGATATGGAAGGGATTTCTCAATATTGATAAAGATTCAGTTCTTACTGGATCCAGTTACAGGATCTACACACATGTAAAATCATATTTAGGCTCGTACCTTATTCCTGGTGTCTAGTAGGAGGAAAGAGATCACAACTGACATCGGCACACTGCTATTTCTTACTCTCTATCCACAGATAAAATTGCGTGATCTTGGGAGATCTGTGTATCAACATTATATAAGAAACAAACCTTTCCCTCCAACTATATCACATATATAGTTGTGAGCATGTGTGTCGTTGCTAACGCTTGCGACCTCGCGCAGCGAGCCTGCGTCCCTCGCGAAGCGAGGGCCGCAGTTTCTGGCAAGGAGCGCCGAAGGCAAAATTTACGCAGTTACGCAACTGAGGCCCTCGTAAAATTTACACTGTTACGCAAGGAAAATACGAGACACGTTACGACCCATTACGACCTCGCAAAAATCGGCCGCAACACGAGCACATGAAAACATGAAAAATACAACAAATACACACAACAAATACATAAAAAGCTTACTTACAGGAAGAGGGAGCATCCAGGACCTCGAAAACTAAAGTTACATCTCAATTTAACTCAAATTAAAAGAGTTTAGACAATAAAAAATTCTCTAAGCGAGAGAAAAAATGGCCGCCGAAAAAAAACGAAAACAAGGCTACAGCAGCCTAAAGACGCAAAACACCACCAAACACCTACGTATTTGCCGAAAAACACCTACGAGATTAAAAGACAAGGACGCAACCCGCTCGACCCCAAAAACATTACAAACACAATAAATACAAACAACAAACACATAAAAAGGTTACTCACAGCAAGGGGGGGGGGGGGCACCCAGGACCTCTGCAAATGAACTTACACCTCCATTTAAGCACAAATTTCGAAGTTTAAAGACCCAAAAATCACCTAAGCTAAAGATCCCTAAACACGCAAAACACCACCATAAACATGCAAAACACCACCAAACAGCTACGGATATTCCGAAAATGTTGCACGACATAGAAAGCGAAGGAAGCTAAACCAGCCACATTATATACACCAAACAACAATAGCTCACTTACAATTTAATTGCCGTAAATTTTTGATGGGCAATTCGCTAGTATATAAATAAATACAGACAAGTGTTTGCAGAATTTACCCAGAGTAAGAAGTATTTTGAATACAGATGAAGAGAAAAGACAGAGAGAAACCGCAGCTGGGAGCTGAGTATGGTGATCTGCAAGCACATTCAAAAGTTCTGAGAATACAGGCATGTGAAGTTTGAACTAAATAATGAACTGTTTTGTTTTAGTTTTTGCTTGACCCAGGGTTAGCTGGGTGCAAGCCTCTCTTAGTAAGGGAACTGACTCTAAATAAAAGGGGAGCTAGGCCTGGTAACTTCTTGTATTTGTTTTGCTTTATGTATTATGTATTATTGGCTAAAGATTTAGTAAAATTTGAAAAAGCATTTAAAGCCTCCTGTATTGTTATGCCTCCATAAAAGTGCCAGAAACACGGGCACAAATAGAGAAGATAATAGTATATATATATATATATCCTATAGTATATATAGGATATACCACTATAAATATAAAAACATTTAAAAACATGGATACAAATGATTTTTTATGAGTGCTTGGATAATTATCAGTTTGGTGCCCAAAAATACCAACTCAAGAATGGTTTGTGCCTCCATATACTATCTGGCAACCGGTTTCGTCTATACGGACTTCCTCAGGTCATACATTTGTGTTGTTTTGCAGGCTATTAATACATGATGCGCTATGCCGCTATTGGTTTAATTTTCATGGGTTTTCTACATTGCACCAATCATGAGCTGCTACGCTCTGCCAATATGTAAAGACCGACGTAAACTACGTGATTAATGTGGAGTCATGCGCACAACGTCATTATGTTGACGCCGCATACGTAACTAGACTCAGAGTGTTCATCTGAGCCAATGAAAATGCTCTATGACACGCTCATTATTAGCGCAACGTCATTACGTTGACGTCGTGAGCGTAACTGGAATTAGTGAGTTTTCATCTGATCCAATGAAAATACTTTGTGACACTCACATAATGTGCGCTATTACGTCAATATTTAAAAAAAACAATGGTATGCTAGACACACACTGGTATGGTAAATAACAGTATATTAGCGTGTTTTTATCCATAACTCTAAATAAATTTGGTTAAAGCACTATTCTAATTGTGCTCCCAAAAGTGAGACTGTAAACAACAGCTGAACAATATAATGCATTTACATTTATTTATCTCATTGTTGATACATATTGTTTTAAAACTTAGTGAACAGATGAGCCTTAATGAACTGGTGATCAAGGAGGAGGGTGTATCAGTTGTTATAGTTATTTACAGGTATTTACAAATTATTTACAAAAGCACATATTAAATATATGGTGTAAACTTGAAGCTCTCATTCAGATCCCGAGGACTTTTTGACTGTAATAGAAAAATCCACTTTGATTCGAGCTGCAGTAATCGTTTCTTTCTGTCACCACCTCTTGGTTATCTAGGTACTGCGTCAATGTGGAATCTTAGGCTGTACAGATCATTAGTATGTTTTTATCTACTGCAGTATCAAGGTTGTTCCGAATTGAGGCTATATGTTCAAGGATCCTCCTTTGGAAAGGTCTTTCAGTTTTACCAACGTATAACATGGGACATTGGCAAGTTATTATATACACAATGTAGGAAGAAGAGCATGTGAATGTGTCCCTTATAGGGTAAGTTTTGTTGGTAATAGGTTGACTGAACGAAACCTCTTGTGAAATGTATTTACAAGCTTTGCATTTACAGCATTTTCTTAAACCCTTGCTTGGAATTAACCAGGGGTCTTATTTTAACTGATGCTCTTGAGGGTATACATTTATTCAAAACAGAATAATTTTGAAATAGGTGCCAATGCTTCTGTAGGATAGACTTGACTGTGGAACTATCCTCACCATATGTCATTATACATTGCACATTCCTCTCTATACTCTTTGTCTTAAATAGGAGATCTTTCCTTTCCGATGTTATAGCTCTTCTATAGGCCTCCTTCAAAACCCGATTAGGGTAACCTCTTTCTTTCTGTCTGTTTCTCAAGACATTGGCTTGACTTTTGAACTGAAAATAGTCATGCCTATATTTCCTTGATCATCTTTTATAATTTTCAGATCGAGAAAACTCAATTGATTTTCATCTAAATCAAAAGTAAATCGCAAATTTAAATTATTTGAATTCAGTGTTGTCATAAATCTTTCAAATAATTCTCTTGTGCCTGTCCAGATCAAAAAGATGTCGTCTATGTAGCGATACCAAATAAGTATCTCTACAGTAAATTCTTCCATAGTTTCAGTGAACACAAATGCCTCTTCCCACTTTCCTAAATACAAATTGGCATAGTTAGGGGCACATTAAATATTGACGTAATAGCGCACATTATGTGCATGTCACAGAGTATTTTCATTGGATCAGATGAACACTCGCTGGTTCCAGTTACGCTCACGACATCAACGTAATGGTGTAATAGCGCACATTATGTGCGAGTCACAGAGTATTTTCATTGGCTCAGATGATCACTCTTTGATTTCAGTTACGTATGCAGCGTCAACGTAATGACGTTGCACGCATGACGCCACATTAATCACGTAGTCTAAGTTTTTTCTGTACGTATTGGCAGAGCATAGCAGCTCATGATTGGCGCAATGTAGAAAACCTGCGAAAATTGAACCAATAGCGGCATAGCGCATCATGTATTAAAAGCCTGCAAAACAACAAGAATGTATACCCTACATACAGTCTGTATGGATGAAACCGGTCGCCAGATAGTATATGGATGCAAAAGTTTCTCATTAGAGCACTTTTGATATTGAGCCTTCTCCAAAAGCAGTTTCCTGTTTATCTTGGATTTATTTTCTTTATATCGCAGTTCAAATTGAATTTGGTTCCTCACCACACCAAAAGCAGTTCCGGTAAGAAAGCTTGACCTTCCAAATTCTGCTGTGCCATTAAGCACTGATCTGGAGGCAACCTGCACAAACCATTCTTGAGTTGGTATTTGTGGGCACCAAACTGTGGGCACCAAACTTTTGCAAGGCACTGTACATACATATATATATATATATATATATATATATATATATATATATATAAATATATATATATACACCCACACACACACACACATATATATATATATATATATATACATCCTTCGGCGCTCATTGCGACCCTCTTGGTTGTTGTATATTTTTTTTATCAGAGGCGCTTTTGCTGTCATTGTAAGGTCTGCGCTGATCTGCTTTCTGTGCTTATTGCAAGGCTGTTCCCTGGTGTCATTTGTGTGCTATGAGGCGCACGGTGAATGGCTTTTGCGTTTATTGCGAGAGTGTTTTTTTTTTTTGTGTATATGTATTTTTGTATGCTAATTAAATAAGTAATAAATGAGTATACTTTACCTATTTCTAAGTAATATATGCAGGAAGCATTGTGTTGAAGAGCTGACAACCTGTTTTGATGTTCCTGCAGCATCCAATGTAGATTTGCAGTGTTGTGGAGCTGATGTGTAAGTGTCAGCAATGTGTGCAGTGTGTAGTGTAAATAGGCTGCGTGCGCGAGGGAAAGCCGTTAGTGTAGCTGTGTACTTCCGCATTGTGCAAGTTAGTGTTGTGAAATGGCGGCGAATGTGTATGTGGTAGTCGGTTGTGTATGATGTAGCGTCCTTACTAAAAGTGTATCTTTACCTCATACGTTTTTTTTTAAAAGCCGTATGTGCTTGGTGGTGTTTTGTGGCTTTAGGGTTGTGTAGCCTCGCTTTCGTTTTTTACCCCCTTGCTGTGGGTAAGCTTTTTATGTATTTTTTGTGTGTATTTAAAATGGCGGTGAATGTGTATGTGGTACACGGCTATGGATGTTGTTGCGTCCTTGGTAAGAGTGTATCTTGTATCTCGTACGCCTTTTTTGAAAAGCCGTATGTGCTTAGTGGTGTTTTGCGTCTTTAGGGTCCTGTAGCCTCGTTTTCTTTTTTTTCGACGCCCATTTTTTCTCTCGCTTAGGGGATTTTTGTGTGTCTAAACACGGGAGTTTGGACTTAAATTGAGGTGTAACTTCACTTGCAGAGGTCCTGGGTGCCCCCCCTTGCTGTGGGTAAGATTTTTATGTTTTTTTGTGTGTATTTATTGTGTTTTTAATGTTTTCAGGTGCGCGCGGTTCGGCCGTTAAGGTCGTATTTTTGCGAGGTCGTAATGTCCCGCGTCTCGTATTTTTGTATGCTAAGTCCGTAAATTTTCCGTTCTAAGCCCTGCGGTTCGTATTTTTTTGTGTTAGTCTGTATATAGTGATTGCGTGTTAGATCTATTTTGGTAAAGTGCAGCTTGTGTGGGTGTTTGTAACCGCGTGGGAGGCGCCGTAGGGCCTCCACCTCCGCAAATGCAGTCCATCACTCCGTGAGGGTCCACATTTGCAGACCAAACTGCGTCCCTTGCTTCGTGAGGGACACAGTTCTTGCAAGCTCGCTTTCAGAGCTCGCAAAGCATGACAATGATTCGTAGTTTGACAGCTATTATATGTGATATCACATATAATAGTTGACAAACTGCGATTCGTTGTCATGCTTGCGTCAAATCGCAGTTTGACAACTACGCATGCGCATAGCGCGGTGTAAGCCGTGCATGAGCATTGCTCAACGGGCCATGCAAGTACCTTGCGCAACGTGCTGCACATGCGGATAGCGCGGCGTAAGCCGCGCATGTGCATAGTGCAACGGGCTGCGCAGGAGTACTGCGCAGGAGTACTGCGCGGCAGCCCGCGCAGGAGTGGTGGCGCGCACAGACGCATTTTGCGCGCCGGAGACAGGAGGAGGAGGGGAGACACACAGGGAAGGAGGAGGGGAGACACACAGGGAAGGAGGGGGAAGACACACAGGGAAGGAGGGGGAAGACACAGAGGAGAGGGGGGAAAGACACAGGGCACGGAGAGGAGGGGGAAGAGACACAGGGAAGGGGGGAGACATACAGGGGTGGGAGAGCAGGGGAGGTAGACACACACTGGAGGGGGGAGGGCCACAGAGGAGAGGGGGAGAGACACAGGGTAATGAGAGGGGGAAAGACACAGAGGAGGGGGGAGAGAAACAGGGTAATGAGAGGAGGGGGGAGGAGAGACACAAAGGAGTGAGAGGAGGGGGGAGAGACACAGGGGAGTGAGAGGAGGGGGGAAGAGACACACAGGGGAGTAAGAGGAGGGGGAGAGACAGGAAGGAGTGAGGGGGGAAAGACACAGGGAAGGGAGAGGAGTGGGGAAGAGACATAGGGGATGGGAGAGTCACACAGGAGTGGGAGAGGAGGGTGGGAGTCACAAAGGAGTGAGGAGGGAAGAGACACAGGGAAGAGAGAGGAGGTGGAAGAGACACAGGGGAGGGGGAGACACACAGTGGTGGGAGAGAAGGGGGGTAGACACACAAAGGAGGGTGGGAAGAGACTCAGAGGAGGGGCCAGAGACACAGGGGAATGAGAGGGGAGAGAGACACAGAGGAGGGGGAAGAGACACAGAGGAGGGGGGAGAGACACAGGGGAGTGAGAGGAGGGGGGAAGAGACACAGGGGAGTGATATGAGGGGCGAAGAGACACAGGGGAGTGAGAGGAGGGGGTGAGAGACACAAAGGAGTGACAGGAGGGGGGAGACACATGGGAGGGGGCGACACGGGGTAGGAGAGGAGGGAGGTAGACACATAGGGGAGGGAGAGGGGGGAGAGAAAAAAAAGAAGTGAGGGGGTAGAGACATGGGTGGAAGAGACACAGGGGAGGGAGAGCCGGGCAAGAGACAAAGGGGAGGGAGAGGTGGGGAAAGAGACACGGGGGGGCCAGGGGGGAAAGACCCAGGGGGGAGAGGGGGTGAAAACACAGGGGGAGAAGGAGACACAAGGGAGGGAGAGGAGGGGGAAATGAGACACAAGGGAGGAAGTAGACAGAGGGAGAGACTCGCAATGAGGCCAGTAAAGTAGAGGGAGAGAGGCTCCCATTATGTGGCAAACATCATTGCCAGGATTCACACTTTTGCTAGTATATATATATATCAGTGGCGGCTGGTGACTTTTCAAGTTGGAGGGGCGACAGGGCGAAACATAGCCACTCCCCCTTTTTCAAACCACGCCCATTTTTATAACTCCTCCCCCTGGCGTCATAATGACCTTTATAAGCCCCGCCCAATGACCTTATGCTTGTAAAGCCCATTGAAATACATGATCTGCAATGCAGAAATGTCAAGAAGTAAAGTAACAATGTGTTAAATTCATTGGTATACAAGATAGATTGAAAAAACTCATGTGACAAGACTACAGCAATATCATAATTGCACCTATACGTATTAACAGAAAAATTAAAGGAGTGACACCTACCATTAGTCGGCTCTTCTTCTCAGGGTATTCACGTTCATTAAGTTGACCAATGAGTAGAAACAAATCTGCAGCCACATAGGGTTTGCACCTGGGGTTGAAAGAAAACAAGCAAATCAATCATACCATTCAAGAACAAAACCATACTTAAAAAACATTAAACGACCAAGTGGAACCATATAGGCCCCAAACATACCTTAGAAGACCAAGTGTGACTATATAGGCCGCAAACATACATTAGAAGACCAAGTGGAACTATATAGGCCCCAAACATACCTTAGAAGACCAAGTGTGACTATATAGGCCCCAAACATACCTTAGAAGACCAAGTGTGACTATATAGGCCCCAAACATACATTAGAAGACCAAGTGGAACTATATAGGCCCCAAACATACCTTAGAAGACCAAGTGTGACTATATAGGCCCCAAACATACCTTAGAAGACCAAGTGTGACTATATAGGCCCCAAACATACATTAGAAGACCAAGTGGAACTATATAGGCCCCAAACATACCTTAGAAGACCAAGTGTGACTATATAGGCCCCAAACATACCTTAGAAGACCAAGTGTGACTATATAGGCCCCAAACATACATTAGAAGACCAAGTGGAACTATATAGGCCCCAAACATACCTTAGAAGACCAAGTGTGACTATATAGGCCCCAAACATACCTTAGAAGACCAAGTGTGACTATATAGGCCCCAAACATACCTTAGAAGACCAAGTGTGACTATATAAACCCCAAACATACCTTAGAAGACCAAGTGTGACTATATAAGCCCCAAACATACCTTAGAAGACCAAGTGTGACCATAGGCCCCAAACATACCTTAGAAGACCAAGTGGAACTATATAGGCCTCAAACATACCTTAGAAGACCAAGTGTGACCATAGGCCCCAAACATACCTTAGAAGACCAAGTGTGACCATATAGGCCTCAAACATACCTTAGAAGACCAAGTGTGACCATAGGCCCCAAACATACCTTAGAAGACCAAGTGTGACCATATAGGCCTCAAACATACCTTAGAAGACCAAGTGTGACCATAGGCCCCAAACATACCTTAGAAGACCAAGTGGGACCATATAGGCCTCAAACATACCTTAGAAGACCAATCAGCACTGCATAGGCCCAAACCAGTGGATCTTGGGATTCAAGAAAACAACAACATTTAACTTCTGTTTAGACAACACAATAATCAATGTCAAACAAACACGTTGAATTAGCATATGGATAACCATATGATCAGTAACGCCACGCCAAGGCTTCAACAATTGTTACTGACCATTCACACACCTTTCATAGCTCCTTCAATATGCACACCCACACACCATTCATACTTTACTTACCACTAGTTATTTTTGGTAGTGAGGTGGTGCCATTTCTGAGAACTTTACGTACCCTTGAAGGTGCCTCCAATTCCTTCAAACCAATGCATTTAACCGCTACAGGGCCATGGTGCTTTTTAATTACTTTTTTGATCCTCTTCAATGTGGAGAAGCATCTTTCTGGTTCTTTAGTAGTCTTCGTTGTTGTAAGCAGGATTCCTTATAGCTTCACTCACTCTGTTAAATTATGTAGATTAAATTGATGCTAAAGTTGCTGCAGAGCAACAGCACTTGTACAGACATGGAATTCTTGCTTCCTGTACACAAGTGACAGCTACCCTTGGAAGTGCCTCCAATTCCTTCAAACCACGCCAAGGCTTGTTACTGACCATGCACACACCTTTCATAGCTCCTTCCATATGCACACCCACACACCGTTCATACTTTACTTACCACTAGTTATGTTTGGTAGTGTGAGGTGGTGCTGCTTAACGCAGTTTATCTTTGCACACCTTGGGGGTATGCATTCTTCTTTGCTTCAATCACTTGTATTTTAATTTTGCACGGCGATCTTTCAAAGAAGAAAACTTCTCAATGGTTTTTTCATTGAAGTCTGGGATCTCGGAAATCAGTTGCTTTTCCATTGAGAGCATCGCCAATGCATTCAACCGCTCCAGGGACATGGTGCTTCTTAAAAAGGTTTTTATCCTCTTCAATGTTGAGAAGCATCTTTCTGATTCTGCAGTAGTCATTGGTGTTGTAATCAGGATTCTTAATAATTTTACTGTCTCTGTGAAATCATTCTGCAGATTAAATTGATGGAAAAGTTTGTGCAGAGCAACAGCACTTGTACAAGTATGAAACTCTGTCTTCCCATACAGAAGTGACAGCTCAGTGCGTAATTGTTCCTTCTTCAGTATTGGATATGCTTGCACGGTGTCTTCCAGAGCTTGGGTTGGAAAGCAAGTGTCATGGGTTTTATACAAGTCACTTTGAACAAGTTTGGCACTGACTAGGTGATTTGAAAATGAAAAACGTTCTTTTGCATGAACCACCACTATGTCACATACCTCTCTTGAAAGTTGTCTCAAGGTTGAGATCTCCGCACTCCGTCTGTTGACTGTTAGATCGCTCGGCAAACTTGCTTCTATCTCTTCCACAGAATTACGGATTTTCTGGATGCTGGCGACAAAGTCTTCTGTGACTTTTTTGATATAAACAGTATCCGTGTCTCGCTTCTGAAGCTGACTATAGAGGATGTCAACATGTGGCATTATTAAATGAAATAATTTAAGGAAGTAAAGGAACTCCCTGTCTTCCAGCATTCCAATGAAACCTGCGGCTTCCCGTATAGATGTTGGATCAAAGTTTAGACATGCTTCAATTGTCTGGAAACACTCAAGTAGCGCATCTCTGTTCTCGTAGATCACGTTCACGGTCCTAACGTTGAAGTTCCATCGTGTTGGTGCACCTCTTGGAAGTCTTCTACCAACTACCTCATCCAGAACTCCAGTCCTTTTTGGAGAGCGTGAAAAAAAAGATGGTATGCCGCCTATGTTGGAAAAAAAAACTCGAACTCTTCCAATCCTTGAAACTGCTTTCTCCATTATTAGGTTCAGTTGGTGAGCATAGCAATGGACGTAGTGTGCGTTCGGGTACACGTCTTTTATTTTTCTTTGAACTCCTCCTTGATCTCCACGCATCACACTGGCACCATCGTAGCTTTGAGCTATGAGTTTCTTCTTGTCTTCTGGCTCTGGGAGAACAGTATTCAGTGTTTCCAGCACAACAGCAGCAATCGAGTCTGCATCCGTTGATTTCAGTTCCGTGAAGCCATCAAATCTTTCCACCACTTGATGCTTCTTGTCAATGTAGCGATAGACTACAACGCACTGTGTCCTAGCGGAAATATCGGTTGTTTCATCCGCTTGGATTGCCACAAACTGGGCTTCTTTAAGCTCTTGGTGAATCACTTCCTTTATAACTTCATGCATGCAGTCCAGTAGCTCATTCTGCACGGTTTTGGAAGTGCCCTTAAACACAGTTGCAGTCTTCAAATGCTGTTCCATTGCACTATCGATACTGCCAACCAAATCCACCAGGCCTCTAAACACTCCTGGATTTAGCGATGTTTCACTCTCGTCGTGTCCTCTTAATGCCAGTTCAAAAGCGCCACAAAAGCGAACACAATCAATTATCTTCGAAAGGATGTACCGGTTCTTAGCCACTTCTTCGTTGTGTTTTTGAATGCTGACTTGGTATCCTTGGTCCAGTTGAACAGCAATGTTCACCTGTCCAAGCATCTCAAACTTGATCCTGTTATCCAAGTGAGCTTTAGAACTTTTGTGTTTTGCCAATTTGTCAGCTAGATGTTTGACGTCAGTCACTCCAGTTTTGGTCCAAGCAGCGTCACCACCAAATAGGATGCATGGGAAACAATATAAGGACTTCCTAGAAACGCTTCCAGAAAGCCAGTCGTTCTTCTTGTACCATTCAGTATTGAAATTACGGACATATTGCTTCCCTCTATCTCTTGCGATTTGCTGCAGATTTATCTCTGGTTGGTCAGCTCCTAACCGTTTTACTTCCACCTTCTCCTCATAGGTTAGGGTGCCGAAAGGCTTCACAAGTAGAGAGTCAATAGTATTCATTTCTGATATTGATACCAATAAAAGAAAGAGATCACGGTATATTAATTTATATTATGTCACAAAATTACTTTAAAATAACAGTGTGTTGATTTCATTGGTATACATTACAGATTGCAAACCCTCATGTGACAAGACTACATCAACATCAAATTTGCACCTATACACATGGACAGAAAATTAAAGGCAATGATACTCACCAACAGTTGACTCTCCTTCTCGTGGGTATTCACGTCCAGTAAGTCAACCAACGAGTCCAAACAAATCTGCTTCCAGAGATAGTTTGCACCTGGGGGGTGATAGAAAACAACAAAAAAAACATTAGAGCGTTTAAGACCCAAACCTTAACTTTTAAAACCTTGAAAGACCAAGTGTGACCATATAGGCCCTAACCGCACCTTAAAAACCTTAAATAACAAATTGGGACCATATAGGCCCTAATCGCACCTTAAAAACCTTAAGTAACAAATTGGGACCATATAGGCCCCAACCGCACCTTAAAAACCTTAAATAACAAATTGGGACCATATAGGCCCTAACCGCACCTTAAAAACCTTAAATAACAAATTGGGACCATATAGGCCCCAACCGCACCTTAAAAACCTTAAATAACAAATTGGGACCATATAGGCCCCAACCGCACCTTAAAAACCTTAAATAACAAATTGGAACCATATAGGCCCCAACCGCACCTTAAAAACCTTAAATAACCAATTTTGACCATATAGGCCCCAACCGCACCTTAAAAACCCTAAATAACAAATTGGGACCATATAGGCCCCAACCGCAACTTAAAAACCCTAAGTAACAAATTGGGACCATATAGGCCCAAATTGTAAAAAAAAAAATAATAATAATAATATATAAATATATATATATATATATATATATATATATATATTGATTGATATATATATATATATATATATATATATATATAAATTGATATCAATATATCACAATAAATAAATATATATATATATATATATATATATATATATCAAATTGATATATATATATATATATATATATATATATATATATATATTTATTTATTGTGATATATTGATATCAATTTTTATATATATATATATATATATATATATATATATATATATATATATATATATCCAAATATATATATATATATACGCATAAAAAATACACATAAATATACATAAACATATACATACAACAATATATATTAATTGATAATTATTATTTGATTAATTGATGTTCTTTATTACTTGTTATATTATATTGTTCATGCATTTCTATTACACATTATTTTTTATACATATTACAGTGCTATTTTTGGGCTATACATGTTACAGGATATTATCCTGTAACATGTATATCACATAAAATAGCCCTGTAATATGTATAATACATACAGGGTCAAACAAGTTCACACTAACCTTTTTTACCCTTACAGGCTTCCATACCTGCTTGCTGATTTGCTAATTTTTTAAAGACTCTCATTGGTTGAAATCGATGTCAATCAAAAATTTCAGCCAATCAGAGTCCTTCAAAAATTAGTATATATAGCAGACCGTGGGAAAAAAACAATTAATCGCGGGAGGGGCTCCTTGTAGGAGGAGCTCTTTTAGTTTGTTGTTTTTTTTTTTTTAGAGCGTCGTTTTTTTTTTTGTGGAGGCCTCTTTCAATGGGCCAGAATGGATGGATGGACAATGGCTTCAATCAACATTGGATTATTTGACCATTGGCTTCAATCAACATTGGATTATTTTGACCATTGGCTTCAATCAACATTGGATTATTTTATTTTGACCATTGGCTTCAATCAACATTGGATTATTTTATTTGACCATTGGCTTCAATCAACATTGGATTATTTGACATGGGCTTCAATCAACATTGGATTATTTATTTTTCATGACTATATCCAGAGGACAGAAGGCCAACGCTGGAGGGGTCAATTTTACAGGTAAGTATGTGCTGTTGTTTATTTTATTTTTTATTAATGTTTGTTTAAAGCTGTTTATTTTTGTATAAAATGTGTTGTGTTACTAACTGTACTAACAATGTGTTTGCTTACTGTTTACTTGTAATAATAATGTTTTTACTGTATTTTTTTTATCCCTTCCCTTATTTTTATTTTATCTTTAAAAGTGACAGGCACATATACATGCCTGTTACTTCTAAAAATGGAATAAAAATAGGGGGGGGGGGGTAGGTAGTTGGTTCATCCAGGGTGGGGTCGGTCACGCTCAGGCGCCCATTGGTCGCCCATCGGACCGCGTAGGCCACGATCAGGGGTGGCACAGGCCTCATGGGGGTGAACATCCACCCCCATGTGGCCTGGTCAACCCCGCTCACTGCCCGAATACCCGGGGTAATCGGGCGGTGCTAGCATAGGCCGCATCGGGGTGGTGGTGATCGGGCCTCGGGGGTGGCATAGGGCGGCGACATGGAGGTCATCAGGGGTGGCACAGGCCTCATCAAGGGGGTGATCCGATCACCCCCATGTGGGCCTGTGCCACCCCGCTCACCACCCGACTACCCCGATCCCGTGATCGGGGTAATCCGGCGGTGGCATGATGGCATAGCTAGCATAGGGCAGGCCTGATCGGGGGTGGCACAGGCCACATGGGGGTGATTGCTGGGGGTGGCACTGGCACCAGGCATTGTAGGCCTAGGGTCGTCGGTGGTAGTTGGTGGGTGGCTGGGTAGGTGGCACTGGCAGGCCAGGCAGGCATAGTGGGGGACTGGGGGTAACTGGTCACCCCTAACTTTTATTAGGGGCTACTAGGGGTTTTGGTTTGGCCAGGGACAGGGGCAGGGCAGGTGCCAGGCAGGTAGACTTACTGTGTTAGGCAGACAGAGCAGATGTGAGTAGATTCAGCCAGGGAGGTCTCTCAGTCTCAGCGTGACCAGGGTCAGGAAACAGAAAGGGGGAAGGGACAGGCAACTGGTGGTTTTATTGACTGTATCAGTCAATCAAAATGTAAACTCGAGGCCCTATTTGTTGGCGGGCGCTCAGGGCTAACGGTCTGGGTGGGTTTAGATTGATCACTTAGTAACTGGACAGCTTTCCATCATTGATTGGTCAATGATGGAAGACTGTCAGTTATTAATTGATACATTTATGACCGCCCATGCATATCGTCACTGTGATGGTGGGCGGCATGCATTAACGGTCAGGGGGCCAGGCCAGGACTCATTGAAGAGAGAGAAGAGTCTAAGCAGGTTAGTGTACACAGTATAACTATTGTAATTTGATCACACATGGTGCAGGCAGGGGGCTATATAGATACACAGCATTAGTTAATGTAGCGCAAGGGTTATTTTAAAGTGACAGTGTCCCTTTACTAACTTTACTTCATTTTTAATACTATTGAGACTTGAAATGATGATGTACACCTTATATTTATTTGTTTTTGGGTTATACTAATACATTGTTGTGTTTTTTTTATTGCAGGGTGAAGAAAATATTTGGGGGGGCGTTTGCCCTGACGCCCCAATGGACGGGCCGCCCCTGATATATATATATATATATATATATATATACACACATATATATATATATATATATATATATATATTTATTTATGTATATATATATATTCTATATATAGATGGCAGAGCTGCCTGAAAGAGATCTCTGTAGCTATGTACTTGAATGCTCAGCTACAAAATGTTCCTATCAATTCTTTTTAAATCGTTGGTGACTCAAGGTATAACAAAACAAGTATATTGATCCATTTTTCTGTTCTCAAAAACAGGTTATAAGTGATGTATTCACAAGGTTACAATAGACTTTATAGTGCTTTCACTAATTTACAGTAGGGTTTATGATTCCAGCAAGGTCTTACAGAGTTATATGGTATTGAACATTTGAGAAAAATAGAACATAATAAAGCAGGGGTTACAAAATGGTGCACTGGCATAAGTGATATAAAAAAACTAAACAAAACAGAGTGTTTTAGTACGGATAAAGCACATATGAAAAAAGTAAAAGAGCCTCTGTACAGTTTTTTTCCTTTATGGAATAGCAACTCAGTGTACTAAAGTGAAAACAAATTTTTTAACCTGTAAAATTGTCCTAAAGTTGTCCTACATGGCCACAAGGTCCAATTATGTACACCATCCATAATAAGATAGGAATGATGTCAGAAAGCTTGTTTTAATTAGAAAAAATAATTGTGATGCCTCTATTGTACCATGGAAGCATCCATTATATATTGGTGAAGCTTGTGAGCAGTGTCTACATTTTTGCAGGGCCTTCGGCGGTCATTGCAGCCCCTATCAAATCCGTAACTTTCAGGCCTTGCGATGAGCACCTTCGGGGCTCATTGAGCATGCGCAAGCCCGTAACTGTTAACATTGCATGACGACAATTTGCAATTACCACAACTATTGCTGTATATGTGATATATATATATATATATATGGTAGCACGACTATAGGGCGCCTGAGTAATGTGCACCTACGCATGCGCGCACAAAGTAAAGCACGGCCATCAATAGCGCGACCGTCAATAGTGCTCCCACTCACATCTTTGACACTCCACACACAAACGCGTCCCTCAATAACGCACCCGTGAGCAATGATGTCGGCCCGGGCTACAGGCTGAATCCGGGTCCTGCGTCCATCTTTAGCCCCAGTTTTAGCCCCCATTGCCACCCCCAGATATCCCCAGATATCCCTTTTCTATCCCACTCCTTCCCTGGGCTGTCCTCAGATGACTTGGCCGTGCAACACAGACATACAGTCTCTCTTCTCACTCCCTCTTCATCTCCTCTCTCTCCCTCCTCTCTACACCCTCTTCTCTCTGTCAAAGCCTCTCTTGCTCCCTCCCCATCTACTCTCCCTCCATCTACTTCGTCTGCCTCCATCTACTCCCCTCTACCTCCACCTGCCCTCTGCTGCCCCATCTACTCCCTGCTACCCCCACCTTCACTACGCTGCTCCCAGCTACCCCTACCTGCCCTCTGCTGTCCCTATCTACTCCGCGCTTCCTCCACCTTCCCTACACTGCCCCGTCTATTCCCCGCTACCTCCACTTGCCCTCTGATGCCTCCATCTACTCCCGCTACCCTTACCTGCCCTACACTGCCCCATCTACCTCCACCTGCCCTCTGCTGCCTCCCTCTACTACCCGCTACCCCCCCTGCCCTACACTGCTCCATCTACTCCGCACTACCTCCACCTACCCTACACTTCCCCCATCTACCTACAACTGCCCTCTGCTGTCCCCATCTTCTCCCCGTTACCTCCACCTGCCTACACTGCCCCGTCTACTCTCCTCTACCTCCACGTGCCCTCTGCTGCCTCCATCTACTCCATGCTACCCCCACCTGCCCTACACTGCCCCCTCTACCTGCACCTGCCCTCTGCTGCCCCATCTACTCCCCGCTACCCCCACCTGCCCTACACTGCCCCCATTTACCCCCACCTGCCCCCATCTACTCCCCACTACCACCACCTGCCCTACACTGCCCCCATCTACTCCCTGCTACCTCCACCTGACCTCTGCTGCCCCCATCTACTTCCAGCTAACCCCACCTGCCCTCTGCTGCCCCATCTACTCCCCGCTATGCCCACTGCCCTAAACCACCCCCATCTACTCCCTGCTACCTCCACCTGCCCTCTGCCGCCCCCATCTACTCCCTGCTACCTCCACCTGCCCTACACTGCCTCCATCTACCTCCACCTGCCCTACACTGCCTCCATCTACCTCCACCTGCCCTACACTGCCCCCATCTACCCCCATCTGCCCCATCTACTCCCCGTTACCTCGACCTGGCCTCTGCTGCCCTCATCTACTCCCGCTACCCCCATCTGCTCTACACTGCCCCCATCTACCTCCACCTGCCCTACCCTGCCCCCATCTACCTCCACCTGCCCTCTGCTGCCCCATCTACTCCCCGCTACCTCCACTTGCCCTCTGCTGTCCCCATCCATCCACTTACCTCTCTGCTCAGTGCATTTTCCCCTCGTAGCACTACACTCCGAGGACCATGCAGACCCCGATTTAGCCTGTAGCGTGCCCTGACATCAGCATGCGCGGGCGCCCTATTGACTGGCACGATGTTCCGTGTGCGCGCATGTGTCAGTGCCCCTTTGTCGCCGCGCATTCCTCAGGAGCCCTATAGTTGGGGTGCCTATGTATATATATATATATATATATATATATATATACATATACATACATACCCCTTCTGGATCGCTACCTTGTCATGGTGAAGGTCCTTGTGTGCTTCAATGATGCTGTCAGCTATACTATTTAGGTTCAGCCAAGGTGGGCAGATCAAAAGTAAAGGTGAAACAAGTCGTGGCCAACTGGAAAGGATGTGTCAACCCACTTCATTATCTTTGCCATGTAAACCTTATGGATTAGTACACCCAGACACAGTATGTGTCTAGCGTGCTGCAGTCCACAGGGTCACACGGACACAACTGAATGACTGAACAACAACACATATATATATATATCCTCAAAATATCCACTTCACAAGCTAAGGAACCGGCCCCACGATGATGAGAGGCAGTAACCTTGAAACAGCTGTACGTGGGTGGAATTCCTAGCTTGTGCATAATCCAACCGTAGCTTTGCTCAAAGCTGTTTGATACAGCGGGCATATGCTTAAGGGAAGCCATGTTTCATATGGTTATGGATTGCAAGAGCTAAGCCTTTGTGGGCACATTTGCATGCCCCTGCCAAGGTTCACATATATAGTTGTCAGCAGGCGGGCTTGCCAAAATCCGTTGGTAATGCAAAGGGGAACTGCGGTTGCGGCCAAGCAAGGCGCTCATCTCTATGACCCCGCAACACTTTACCATCATACCTACGACCTGCAGGACTACACATGAACACAACACTCAAATACACAATTCACACTGCGAGACACGAAGCACTTTGAAAAAACAAAATACGAGCCGCCAAAAATACGAACTTAACGGCTGAACCGCGCACACCGGAAAACACGAAAAAATCACTAAATACAAGCAGAAATCACATACAGACATCACACACTGCAAGACGCAACACCCAGGACGTCTGCATGTCATCTTACAATTCAATTTAACTCCAATTTTCACAGTTTACACACTCGAAAATCCCCTAAGCAAGAGAAAAAATGGCCGCCCCAAAACAACGAAAAGGAGGCTACATGACCCCTAAAGCCGCAAAACACCATTAAGCACATACGACTTTTACAAAAAAAAACGTACGGGCTACAACATACTCTATTACCAAGGACGCTAAATCATCCACACCCGCGTACTACATACACAATCGCCGCCATTTTACAACAGTAACTTACACAATGCTGAAGGACGCACTAACGGTTTCTCCTCGCGCACGCAGCCTATTTACACTACACACTTCACACTTTGCTCACACTTACGCCTCAACTCAACAACACTGCAAATCTACATTTGATGCTGCAGGAACATCAAAACAGATTGTTAGCTCTTGAGCACATTGCTTGTTGCATATTTTAATTACAAATAGGTAAGGTATATTAATTTATCATTTCATTTATTTAGTAATTATCATTAAAAAAACATACATATATACAACACTTTAAAAAACAACACAATACACGATCGCAATAAACTGCGAAGGTGCTCACTGCCAGCTACACGATGATCGCCAAAGGCGCTCACCACGAGGTTCGCAATCAGCGCAAAAAGTACTCACACAACCAAAACACTTTTACAGCCTTATTAAATTGCGATTCAGTAAATTTAAAAGGGCTCTATTTAAGCACACAGCATATTTTATTTACAGAAGTTGTTATTTAGTGAAGACCTTGCTTTTGGATAGAAGTTCACTAACTAAAAACTTCTGTAAAAAAAATATGATGTGTGCTTGAATAGAGCCCTTTTAAATTTACAGAATCACAATTTAATAAGGCTGTATATTTGTGTGCCAAACACCATTCCTTGACTTACAATTCTATTGCCGTCATTTTTTGGGGGGCAATTCGCTAGTATATATATATATATATATATATATATATATATATATGTGTGTAAAATCCAGGAATCTTCCATAGCCCTTTAACGATCAATGCATAATTAAACCAGCTAGCTTCTCTTGTTATGACACTACAGTGCTCCTTTACCTATTGAGTTCTTGCTTATATACCCTGCATAATCAACTCCCCTAGTGAGTCATCTAACTGCCTGCTGAATATCCCGGCTTTGCATTATACAATGATCCTCCGTCTGGTGCTGTCATGTTGCTTCCTTTGTGAGCTCTATAGCCTGGGATGTGTCCATAATTATAGTGCTGGCTCCTCAGATTAATGTTTAAAGTCTTGTCTGGATGCTGCAATCTCCTTCAGATCTCCCCGTCTCTCTGCTGCTCCTCTGTAATCCTCCAATGTCTTCATTAACCTCCCTCTCTGTACTTCTCTGCTTATCTATTTAAGCTTTTCTGGGTATGCCAGCTCCCATTGTATTTTTGTTGTTTCACACGTTAAAACTGTATTCTATTAAAAAGTATTTTTTATTTCAGAACACACAACAAGTGAGTTCTTATAACTTAAAAAGACTATGTTACCCTAATAAGAAGTTGATTTTATTTTAAAGAGCATTAAAAACTGGCTATACATTCTACTAGCAAGGATGAATAGATAACCTAATTAGTTTAGAGTGCCTTCCAGATGTATGAGTGGACCCAGACAATGCCAAGAAAACATTCCCCAGACCATAATGCTGCCGCCACCAGCTTCTGTTCTACCAACAAAGGTTGCAGAGTGTTTGTTCTCGGAGGTTTAGCGCCTGATACGCCAACGTCCGTTCAGTCGATCAGAAAACGTGAATCAGAGAAGGCAACCCTTTGCCAATAAGGTCCAATTCCGGTCATGTAATTTGAAATCATTTCTGGCAATGACCCCTCATCAGCATGGGTGCAGTGACCAGCCGTTTGTCTCGGAGCCCCATACATAACAGGGTTCTCTGTACTGTAATTTTAGACACACGTCTGGTAGCCAAACTGGTTCATGTGGACAGAAAGTTGCTCATCTGTACCATGTTGATTGGCCACACCCACCTTCGCAGCCGACATTTGCCTCTGACATCAATGGCACGTGGTGCTCCTCAGTTTCTACAACATTTATTGGCAATGGTGCCTTTTGTCCAGTCACGGTACACTTTAACCACAGCAGCATGTAAACAGTTCACAAACTGCGCTGTTTCAGAAATACTGCCACCCGTGGCATCCTCTTTTCAAAGTTGGATAAAATGCACGTTTTACCCATGACAGCGATGGTTGATATGTTTGCAGAATGCCTACATGTTACCTTATATACCACCAAGCCAGCTCATGACACATGCCGTATTTCATTTGATACACACTGCTGGTGTCAAAAGTAGATGATGATAATAATGTGACTCAATGCTGTATATGCAGTGGAATCTACAATTGCTGCTTTCTGTTGAGCTGGAATAAGACATTAAATACACATGAAGCTTCTATCTGCACAATGTTAATGTGACCTCTAAACACGTCGGTGCCATCAATTGGAGTAATGGAAAGGTCATTACTTTACAAGCCCCTCCTGAGAATGAATGAATCCCTGCAGTAAAAAAATTATTGCAATATAAAAGCAAAAAATGTAATTTTTCTTAATATCAGAGATTATTTTAAACACTATATAAAAAATGTAACCACAGCTGTCCTTTAATTTTAGATCTGAACAACTGTAGTTAAAATGTATGGACATAATAACCCACTCTGAGAGCAGCCTCTTTTAGCCACTTGTGTCCTTCATAGGGAGACATTTCCTGTAGTATATCAATAGAGTGATTCAGACCTGGAAATACAAGGCAAATAACCCTGAACAGGAGAAAAGGCACACACCAGATGTACGATTAAGCATTTTTGGGTCTCATCAGTGGGGATCTGATCTCAGACTAATATTGAGGTCAGGATCTCATGCTGCACTAGTGCATATATTAATACTGCCTGTTATTAACATGCCATTGTGAGACCTTGCAAGTCCACCGCCATAGCGGTATTAGTCTACATTTATGCTAACAACAATCATGTCTTAGATATCTGGCTCTATGATAGCTTTAAAATTGTGGGAGTTACATGTTAAGGGGGCTGTCATTGAAGGAATGTCTACCTGAGAGGCACTGTAAAAACCTTACACGTCATACATTTCCTTCACAATGCTTTTAAATGCAGACGATGCCTTCATGGACCTGAATTGTACCAAAAACAAAACAAAAACATAACACCAGCAAAATAAGGCCTTAAAAAAGAAAGGGACTGCATCATCTCTTCTCAACAACATTCCTCAGTGACCATCAATTGGTGAAACAGAACCCTACGTGTCCACAGAGAAGAGGATCATGGACCATATGATGGGAGGTAGCCATCTGCATACAAAATATCACCATCTCATACTCCAAGATCCAAGACTCTGTAGCCAGGCTAGATTATGTTAATCTTTGTATCAATAGATTGTCCCTGAGGAGTGCTGTTGAAAAGGCACAAACATATGCGCAGCCCCTAGGTCCTCCTCCACCCAGCCACTGGGCCCCAATACCCCTTGACTGGTGGTAGTGGGGGAGCAGGCATCCCCCCAGAAAGCAGCAGCAATAGCAGAGGTGCTGGTGGCGGTGGCCTTTGCGGAGGCATGCAGGGAGGAGAAGAGCAGCCGGGCTTTTGTGCCCATGCCCTTGCTCAATTGAATAGCGCCAGAATCGAGCCCCCAACAGGCCCACAGACATACGGCCTGTATACCGCAAGATGCAGGATTGGAATTGAATCAGACTCCTATTAAGGCTAGTTTGTTCTCTGATTTAGCTCCTGTGACCTTGGTTTTTGTTTATTCACATCTAGTATTACACTATTCACAATGTCAGTGCTGGAGCTAGTGAGTGGAGGGCCCCGGTGTAACATAATTTGCAAACTCCCCTGCAACTTCTCTATCCACCCCTTGGGGTAAATAAAATAAACAAAAATATATGTAGATGATCGCGTCACCTCTATAGTGATCAGATCAACTTTCTATAATAAAATGATCTACCATCCTTATCAAATAAATTAATATTCCTCATTTACTGTTAATAGCAGAGGGCCAGTGCATTGTTGTGGGCCCTGTGCTTTGCAACCATTGCAACAGCAGTAGCTCCGTCCCTATTTGAGCCTGAAAGCAGATAATATTATTTTTATTATTATTATTATTATTATCTTATATTTATAATGCGCCAACATATTCCACAGCGCCATACATTGGATGAACACAAGATAAAAACTTCAATGCAGATTAAATGAATAGAGAGACCTGTTTTTGAGCTTAGAATATTTCATATAGACTACTTTTTCAAGATTTTTTATATAATTATTTTTATATATTTTTATATATTTATTTTTTATTCAATTTAATTTTATATATTTTTATATATTTTAATTTACATTTTTATATTTATATATTTTTAGAAGGCAGTCAGTAAGCTGAATGCTGTTCAGATTAAGATGGCTGTCAGGTCTTTGCATCCAACCCCTGTCTGGCAGCTTTTCTCTGCCCTAACCCAACATCCACATGTCTAGTCTGAGTTTTGCGTCTGATACGTGCAGCCCTGTGGGCGACCCGCTCCTGTCACTTCATGCTTCGCTATGCTCATCAGAGCCAGAAAATGTATGTGCGAGAGCAACAGCCAATGCATGAGTAAATGATGCAAAGCAAACACTTGTACCTCGGCTCATTCATGCGCAGAAATGTGAATGTGTCACCCAAAATAATATATTTTGAAAGAGGAATGAAGAGCTGTCAATGTATTTTTCCAAAATATCATGCTCAACAGCCCACAGAATCAAAACATGTAAAATTTAGTCAGGCTCAAACAAATGAAGGCTGGGTATTATGATTTTACTTTTATGGTTTTCAGTTTTGGGCAAATGTTATTTTATTTAAGCAGATAATGATTCATTAACAAAATCATGATGTAGTTAGGTAATGAAGACTAGGAAGTTACCTCAGAAAGTTAATTTGAAAAGCTACCATAGAACAAAACTATGCCATGAAAGTTACCTCAGAGTATGGTTAGGTAATGAAGACACCAAGGTTACCTCAGAAAGTTAATTTGACCTGAAAGTTACCATAGAACAATACTACACCATGAAAGTTACTTCAGAGTATGACAATGTCATGAAACTTACCTCATGGTATGGATAAATAATGAAGACATGGACATTACCTCAGAAAGTTAATTTGAAAGCTACAATAGAACATGGCTATGTCATGAAAGTTATCTCAGAACAATACTAGGCCATGAAAGTTAGCTCAGAGTATCACTATGTCATAAAAGTTACCTCATGGTATGATTAGGTAATGAAGACACCAAGGTTACCTCAGAAAGTTAATTTGACATGAAAGTTACCACAGAACAATACTATGCCTTGAAAGTTACCCCAGAGTATCACAATGTCATGAAAGTTACCTCATGGTATGGTTAGGTAATGAAGACATGGAAATTACCTCAGAAAGGTAAATTGAAAGCTACAATAAAACATGGCTATGTCATGAAAGTTATCTCAGAGTATCACTATGTCATAAAAGTTACATTACATCAACCATATTGCCACTGTACATCCGTATCAGCACATACATTAATTATATGCACAAAATGTCCAACTGTCCATCCGGTTGTGACAATAGCCCAGTAAAGATAATAAATACTTTCCCTCTAAATTAAACACACCAAGCATATGTGTACCAAACAGAGCACCTTTATTCCTTGGGTCTCAATTTTATAAATTGGTTCCATACAATAAAACAATAGTACATTTACAGAGGCCAGCCCTCTACCAATCACCAATGGCCCCTTTCATCTACCTCACATGGGCCAGGTGTGTCTCCAAGGACCAGGTACCAGCCTGTCTATTTCCTTATCTAGGTGCCAATGGGTCTATGGCCCCAGCTACCAGCTACCTCCGGGCAGGATATGGGCACAGAAGGGGTTGATTAGGTAGTGTGACTGCTGAAAGTGTCCTAGACAATTGAGTCTCTAGACTCAGTTGACTTGATGGAAAGGGGGCTCAGGGTCCAGGGCATATAACCAGAGCTTGGGGAAAACCTCACACAAAATACCAAAGCAACAAGTGGTAAAGTCTTTCACAAGGTCCATATGGCCATTATAATAACCCTCTGATTCAACTGGCTAATGTCCATCATGGTCCAGAGGCAAAACCCAAAAGTCCAAGTGTCCTGGGGTTTGTGAGAGGGTTAGGGGAGTCCCACTCGAGCCCCAAAAAGTGAGTTGTGACATAGTAGGGTTAGGTAATGAAGACATCTAAGATACCTCAAAAAGTTAATTTGCCATGGATGTTACCATAGAATATTACTATGACATGAAACTTACTTGTCATAAAAGTTACCTCATGGTACAGTTAGGTAATGAAGACATGGAAGTCACCTGAGAAAATTAATTTGTCATGAATGCTACCATGAAACATGACTATGCCATGAAAGTTACCTCAAAATATTACTATGACATGAAACTTACCTCAGAGCATCTTTATGTCATGAAAGTTACCTCAGGGCATCACTATGTCATGAAAGATACCTCAGAACATTACTATATGATTAAATTTACCTCACAAAACATTATTATTTTATGAAAGTTAACTCACAGGATTCCTGGTCATAATAGTTACTTCAGAGGCTTGACCATGTCAAGAAAGTTATCTCAGAGCATCTCTATGTCATGAAAGCTACCTCAGAAAATGACATGAACACTACTGTCATGGAAACAAAAGCTAGCTGGACCAGCAAACAAAGGTCTCTCGCTGGTTAGGCTAGTGTTATGGATCTCAAGGGGTTAACAATACTCCACGATAATTACTTCTAAACATTAACATGTAATTATAGTTACCTACACAAAAGCTACCTCAGGGCATCAGTATGTTATGATCATTGACTCCCCATGTCTACCTTAGACCATTACTCAGAGCTTTATTTAGGCCTCAAAAGTTTCCTCAGTGCTTTTCAGTGCTGTTAAACCTACCTTGGAGCATTGTAGGTGCCAAATATTCCTTCAGAGCATTGTTAAGTTATAAATGTTTCCTCAGTGTATTTTGCTGCTATGAAACTTTCCTTCCAATTACCTCAGAGCATTGCTAGGCCCTGAAAGATACTTCAGCGCATTGCTAAGTTACCTGATTGCATTCCTACAAGATTGTAACGTGCAGCATTAGGAGATAAAGTATGTTAAATTAATCCATATAAAACAGAGCCGCAGTCATGTAGAAAAAAAATCTAAAGCTTCAAAATCCTACAAAAATTGTGAGATTAGATAAATCTTGCAATATGCACTGTATTCAGTAATATAATGTAGGCATTCTTGTGTGAATAGAAAAGCGCCGGCTTCTGTATTAATGGAGCCAGATACCATCAGCACAGCTGCCAGGACACCATCCCATTAGTGTGTCAGGATGGTATTTGAAATCGTGTGACATTTGCCAGGTTGGAGCTACATGGCAGCCAGTGAATATGGAGCAGTGACGGATTTACTGCCGGTGCAGCAGGTGCAATGCACCGGGGCTCACAGCAGTGTAGGGCACCTCTGCTATTTGATCTCCTCAAATAGTTGATCTGATCATCCTATGGGTTGCCTGACTAATTCCATATATTTTGAGCTGTTTTATTGACAACTGTGATGTTTATAGAGATGTGCAAGGAGGGCCCCCAATTATTCTGCACCGGGGCCCTCCATTCACTAGCTCCACCACTGAATGACGGTGTGGGGAAAATTAGAAAAAATTTAAAAAAAAAATTGTAATTTTTTTTCCCAAAAGGGGCTTATGGTCTGTGGTACTGGGCCATAGGACAGTGTTTTGTGCTATGGTTGTGTATTGTACAATAACTGTGACTAATGTGTCAATAGCGTATATAATAACCTCATGTGTATATACATGCATCTCTTCAGATGGTAAAAGCAGTCATACAATTAAAAGACTTTTGCTTCTGGAGAGTAAAGTTAAGGCAAGTCTGGACAAGCTATTAAAAAAAAAAAAAGCTAGATCACTATCAACAAAGGTTCACATAGTTGGATCTGTGATATTCCCAGTAGTAACATAAGGATGTAAGAGCTGGAAAATAAAGAAGTCTAAACACCAGAGAATTGATGCCTTTGAATTGTGGTTGGCAAAAATTGCTTAGAGTCTCTGGGATTGCAAGAAGATCCAATACATCAATTTACAGGAAATTAAGCCAAACTGTTCACTGGAAGATCATGAGACTAAAGCTAAAATATTTTGTCCATATAATGAGAAGACAGGATTCTCCAGAGAAGGCTAGGGAAAGATTGAAGGGGTTGGCTGAGATGGAGATGGATAAATGCAGTAATTTGAAGCAATGAACATAAACTTGAGGGAGCTCATGAGGGCAGCTTTACATTTTACCAATTGCATTTAATTTTGCTTTAATTTCTCAACTCAGTTCTATTTTAAGACCACCACAATAAATAGCCACTTGACAAACAAATGAAATAGATCAGCCAGTCACAACTGGATAACCCTCTTTCTAAGGCTATAGGCAACCAACAAATAATTATGTGCCCCTCTCCGCTAAAACAGTAAGAGAATCCCTTTACTCCAGGTAGCAGAGGGCCCCTATGCTGTCATGGGCTGTGCTGCTGTACCAGCAGTACCTCAGCCACTGACAGGTTGATTATATACCTATTTGTACTAATGTGATGAGGATCAAAACTCATGGAGTTCCTTTTGGCTTGTTGTGTATGTATCCAGCCCAGACAAATGTAATAATAATCAAATATGCAATGTTTATTATAGTGGCGGAGCTAGTGAATAGAGTGCCCCAGTGCAAAAAAATATATATATTATGTCAGTGGCGGAGCTAGTGAATAGATAGATCCTGTTGAAGTGAGTGGTCGCAATTTTCTTGGGGCAGCCCCCGTACCAATTCAAACAATTCAAATATTTATATACAAATATATGTATGTGTATATATGTACTGTATATTTATGTATATTATTTGTGTATATTTATGTATATTGTGTATTTTATGTATATATATATATATATATATATATGTATATATATATATATATATAGTATACATATATACACACACACATATATATATATATATATATATATATATATACTGTATATATATATATATATATATATATATATATATTTATATATTTATATGTACATACCCAAACATTAAATATTATATATCTACTAGCGAATTGCCCGTCAAAAAATGACGGGCATGAAATTGTAAGCCAAGGAATGCTATTTTTGACATAATGTAAAGTTTTTTACCGTGAGGACCTTCAGCGCTCATTGCGTGGCTTTAGCTGAGTGCCTTCGGCGCTCATTGCATGCCTCACAAGGAGCGCTTTCACTGCTCATTGCGTGGCTGTTGGATGTTTTTTTTTGTTATTACAGGGGCTTTTGCTGTCATTGTAAGGTCGGGCTGATGTGCTTTTTGCGCTTATTGCAAGGCTGTCCCCTGGTGTTTTTTGTGTGGTATGAGCAGCGTTGGCATTGGTGAATGTCTTTTGTGTTTATTGCGATACTTTTTTATTTTTTGTGTATATGTATTTTTGTATGCCAATGAAATAATTAATAAATTAATATACTTTACCTATTTCTAAGTAATATATGCAGGAAGCATTGTGCTGAAGAGCTGACAATCTGTTTCGATGTTCCTGCAGCATGCAATGTAGGTTTGCACTGTTCTGGACCCCAGTTACACCTATAACCTTTTCAGCCGGGGTTCCGATTTGACCCCATGGCATCTAAAAAGAAACCCAATGCTGCAGGATCCATCAAGGACCGCTGCAGCAACTAAATAGTTAAGCTCCTTCAGTTTTGGACCTCTGCGACATTTAAATGTTAACCCCTCCTGCTACTCGGGTCGTTAAAAGACCCACGGCATCTAACGAATTAACCCCTGCTTCAAGGGTCCTAAAAGTACCCCTGCGACAAAATTACAACCTGTAATCCGTCTTGAGTGAAGGCCATGATCCTCATCTTCTGGTGCACTGGAGGGACCTCCCAAAAAAAAACAGCGCTCTAAAAAAATACAACTAGCGTTCCTCCGTTTGCTGCACTTTGTGCAGCTTAAATAGGGTTTTTGAGTGTTCTGATTGGCTGAAATAGATGTCAATCATATTTCAGCCAATCACAATGGGCTTTTCAATAGTCACACTGCTCAATATTGATTTTGAATGATTTGGACCTCCTAGTTTATTTATTTATTTTTTCTTAGAGCATTGTTTTTTTTAGGGAGGACCCTAGGCATCCAAGCAAGATTGAAGAGGACCAGCAACTCTTCAATTAAGTTGGATAGCTCTCCTAGTCCACGGCCGAAGATTGAGGACCATAGCGTCGATGATCATCACTGGATGATCATGAGGCCTCAGTAAGTATTACTAATTTATTTTATTTTACAGGTTGTACTTTTTAAAATTTTATTATGATTTTATTATTTTAATTAAAAACAATTTGCAAAATATTTTATTTGGTAAATTTAGTTTTTTTTCTCTTGGTAATTTATGTTTTTAATTGTTTTATTTTGTGGGGTTTTTCATTTTTGTAATTTAGATTTATTTTTATGAATTCATTTATTTGGGGTGTAATTTTAATATTGTTGTATAGTGTTTAACTTAGCATACCACGGGGTCCTCGTGGACACCCATGGCACTTCATGTGTTAATAAAGTTTAGTGTGGCGGAGCTAGGGAATGGAGGGCCCCGGTGCAAAAAACATTTTTGACCCCCCCCCCAAATATTTTAAGCTGCCCCCCCTACCACGGTGCAAAACATTTTTGAGAGACAATTATATTGTAAACTTAGATAGAAATAGAATTGGGTGATGGTCTTCAGTTTGTTATGCATTATGACACACTAACATTTTTATCTCATGGTTTTTATTTTCACTGAAAAAAAAACGTGAAGCTTAGTTTACACTGACGCCATGATGGATGATGGTGTCTGACTGTCTACAAGTCAGCCAGTGCAATGCAAGATAGCGTGTGCTAGGTTTGGGAGGAGAGAGACACTTAGGACAAAGGAGACTGCCAGTCCAAAATAAAAAAGAGATACTCAGAGCAAGAGGAGAGAGATCCAGGGCAAGGGAGTTAATAGCGCGCCGGGGAAATGGACTAACGTCTATATGAGAGAGACAATGCAAAGGCCTGACTCAGTGGTGTAATTGTCAGCTCTTCAGTGGTGGCGCCTCGGGCTGTCGCTGAGTTTGGCGCCCCCCCCTCTCAAGTGCAAACACACAAATATATATATACTAGCGACTTGCCCGTCAAAAATGACGGCAATAAAAACTGAAGCCTGGCAATGCTGTTTGCCACACAATGTAAGCCTCTCCCCCTCTACTTTACTGGCCTTGTGATGAGCGCCTTTGGCGCTCATCACAGGCCTTGCAATGAGCCCCTTTGGAGCTCATTGCGAGTCTCTCCCTCTGTCTACTTCCTCCCTCGTGTCTTATTTCCCCCCTCCTCTCCCTCCCTTGTGTCTCCTTCCACCTCGTCTACCTCCTTTGTATCTCCTGCCCCCCTGTGTTTTTACCTCCCTCTCCCTCCCGTGTCTCTAAACCCCTCCCCTGTGTCTCTTTCCCCCTTCTCCCTCCTATGCATCTCTCCCCCCCCCCTGTGTCTCCCCCAACCCTCCCCTGTGTCTCCCCCAACCCTCCCCTGTGTCTCCCCCAACCCTCCCCTGTGTCTGTTCCCCCCCTGGCCTGTGTCTCTTTCCCCCTCAGCCCTGTGTCTGTTACGGCCTTCCTCGTGTCTCCATTTCCCTCCCTTGTGTATCTTCCCCCCTGCACTCTCTCCCCTGTGTCTCTTCCCCCTCCTCTCACTCCCCTGTGTCTCTTCCCCCTCCTCTTTCTGTGCCTCTTCCTCCCTGTCTCTTCCCCCTCACCCTCTGTGTCTCTCCCCACTCTGTGTCTTCCACCCTCTCCCTCTGTGCCTCTTCCCCCCGCCTCTCTCTGTGTGTCTCGCCACTGTGTCTCTTCACCCCTTCCTCTGTTCCCCCCCCTCTGTGCCTCTTTCCCCCTCTCTCTGTACCTCTTCCCCCCCTTCCCTCTGTGTCTCTTCCTCCCTCACCCTCTGTATCTTTTCCCCCTCTCCCTCTGTGCCTCTTCCCCCTCTCCCTCTGTGCCTGTTCCCCCCTGGCCTGTGTCTCTTTCCCCCTTCCCCCTGTGTCTGTTCCCCTCTCCCCCCCCATTTCCCTCCCATGTGTATCTTCCCCCTGTTCTCCCTCCCGTGTGTCTTTTCCCCCTCCTCTACCTCCCCTGTGTCTCTTTCCCACCTATCCCTCTGTGTCTCTCCCCCCTCCCTCTGTGTCTCTTCCCCACTCTCCCTCTGTGCCGTGCCTCTCCCCCCCTCTTCCCCACTCTCCCTCTTCCCCACTCTCCCTCTGTGACTCTCCCCCCACTCCCCCCCCCTTCCACACTCCCTCCCCTCTTCCCCACTCTCCCTCTGTGACTCTCCCCCCCTCTTCCCCACTCTCCCTCCCCTCTTCCCCACTCTCCCTCTGTGCCTCTACCCCCCCCCCTCTTCCCCACTCTCCCTCTTCCCCACTCTCCCTGTGTGACTCTCCCCCCCCCTCTTCCCCACTCTCCCTCCCCTCTTCCCCACTCTCCCTCCCCTCTTCCTCACTCTCCCTCTGTGACTCTCCCCCCCCCCCTCTTCCCCACTCTCCCTCCCCTCTTCCCCCCTCTCCCTCTGTGCCTCTACCCCCCTCTTCCCCCCTCTTTTACCTGCTCTCGGGCCGCGCTGCGCGCAAGCGCGGCTTGCGCCACGCTCTGCGCATGCGCGGCTCGGGCGCAGAGCGCGGCTTGCGCCGCGCTCTGCTCAAGCGCGGCTCGGGCGCAGAGCACGGCTTGCGCCGCGCTCTGCGCAAGCGCGGCTCGGGCCGCGCTCTGCGCATGCGCGGCTCGCGCCGCGCTCTGCGCAATGCGCAGCACTTTATAATTGTCTAACTGCGATTCGTCTGAAGCGTGACGACGAATCGCAGTTAGACAATTATAATATGTGATATATATATATATATATATATATATATAGCCTTCTCTCTCTCACACTCCACCCTTCTCTCCATCTCCCTCTCTTTCTCTCTCTTCCTCCCTCTGTCCCCCTCTCTTTCTCTCCCTCTCCCTTTCTCTCCATGTCTTTCTCCCTATTCCCCTCCCTTCTCTCTCTTTTTCTCTCCACCTCTCCCCTCACTTTCTCTGTCTCTCTCTCTAAATCTACCCCTCTTTCTTCCTCTCCCTTCTCTCTCTCTTTCTCTCCCTCTCCTGTCACTTTCTCCCTCTCTCTCTCTTTCTCTCCATGTCTCTCTCCCTCCCCCTCTCTCTGATTTCTCTTTCTCTCCCTATCCCCCACTCTCTGCCCTCCCATTTTCTCCTCCTCTCCCCCATTCTCTCCTCTCCCCTCTCTCTTCCTCCCCCCTCTCTCCCACCCTCTCTTGTTTCTCTCCCTATCTTTTCCCCCTCTCATTCTATCCCTCTCTATTTCTCTCACTCCCTTTCTCTCGCTCCTCCTCTTTCTCTTCCTCTCTCTTCATCTCGCTCTCCCCTTACCTCTCTCTCTCCCCCTTGCCCTATATATCCTCCTCTCCCCTCATGCCTCTCCCCCACCCTTGCCACTCTCTCCTGCATGTGTCTCCCTCCTTCTCCTTGCCTCTCTACCCCATTCCTCTCCCCATGTCTCCCCCTCTCACCATGCATCCCTCTCCCCATGTCTCCTATTCTTCCTCCATGTCTCCCCTTTCCTCTCCCTCCCTCCATGTGTCTCCCTCTTTCCCCTTGCTTCTCTTCCCCATGTCTCCCCCTCTCCCCCATGTGCCCCCCTCTCCCTCCATGTCTCCCCCTTACCTCTCTCTCCCTCCATGTGTTTCCCTCTTTTCCCTTGCCTCTCCCTTTACATCAATGTCTTTCTCCCCCCCATGTCTCCCCCTCTTACCCATGCCTCTCCCATGTCTCCCCCTTACCTCTCTATCCCTCCATGTGTCTCCCTCTCTACCCTTGCCTCTCTCCCCATGTCTCTCCCTCTTTCCCCATGTCTCCCCCTCCATGTCTCCCTCTTACCTCTATCTCCCTCCATGTGTCTCCCTCTATCCAATTGCCTCTCTCCCCCATGTCTCCCCCTCTTTCCCCATGCCTCCCTCTCTCCCCCCATGTTTCCCCCTCTCCCTCCATGTCTCCCCCTTCCCTCTCTCTCCCTCCATGTGTCTCCCTTTTTCGCCTTTGCCTCTCTTCCTCATGCCTCTCCCTCCCTCCATGTCTCCTTCTCTCCCAGCATGCCTCCCTCTCCCCCTCTATGTCTCCCTCCCCCTCAATCTCTTACCTTTTGCTCCTGCTCCGTGCTGCCAGTCTGCTGACTCTTCCCTCTGCTGGCTGAAGAGAGCAGGGGACCAGGGGAATCAGGCTTGTCCATTTCCAAAACGGGGGATGCCAGTTACAGGGTGCATAATAGTGTGCAGGCTGCAGGGGGCCAAAAATGTAAAATAAAATAAAAAATTAAATACAAAAAAATAAATAAAAAGACAGCACTAGGGCCCCACAACCCAAGCCAGGGTTTCGGGGCATAGCACCAGTTACACCGCCGGTAGGCTCAGCCCATGAATATAATATACCTTGTGGGTCTAGATAGACCCCCATGGTAGATCATGGGTTAAATTAGGTTACCATGTGGGTCTAGATAGACCTCCATGGTAGGTAGGGGGTTAAATTAGCTTACCATGGGGTCTAGATAGACCCTCATTGTAGGTAGGAGTTAAATGATTAGGTGCAGCAGTGGGCATTATAGTACCACAGAAGAAGAGGTTAATTCTTTAGATGCCATCAGCCTTATTAAATTGCGATTCAGCAAATTTAAAATGGCTCTACTTAAGCACATAGCATATTTTTTTACAGACGTTTTTAGTTATTGAAGACCTTGCTCTTGGATAGAAGACCACTAACTAAAAACTTCTGTAAAAAAATATGCTATGTGCTTATATAGAGCCCTTTTAAATTTACAGAATCACAATTTAATAAGACTGCATGGGTTCTTTAAGGACTTACCAAACCTTGTAACTTACCAAGCCTTGTGACTTACTGCAAGGCTTGGGTTTACAAGATGTGGCTTTGTTCAGTAAGAGCTTGTAGGTGAATAAGTGTGTATTATACGGGAAAAAAACTCCTGCAGCAGATTTTATGGAGCAACGCTAATTGAGTTGCTCAAATAGAATAGGGCTCATATATAATATCATGATGTTCATGTTTTCTATTGGTTCCTAGGGCTGCCCATGTTCAAGAAATTAAATAATATGAGTGATTTGGTGTAATTTACAAGTTAACTCATAGTTCAGCCCCCTGTATTTTACTGGCAAACCATGGTTTTACGTATTTCGAGTGAGATATGGAATATTATGAGTGAAGCCAATTGAATACCTGGTTAACATTACGGAAAACAGCTCCTGCAGTTGAAACAAAGTAACTTTGTGAGTGTGTGGAAGTGAATACGGCTCTTACACTAGTAAAATCCAGAAACCTTCCATATCCCCATACGATGCATTCTGTTTGTGGGGCTATTTACCTAATTATTGCATTGTGTGTGCTATAACGATATTAGCTGTATAGCTCAGAGGAACGAGTCTCTTAGAACTCCCCACGACCTTGCTTACACATTCACCACAGGAAAGAGCGGGGAGGATCCGCCTCAGGCAGTGCATCCGAGTCCCTGTAGTCTGTCAGAGCTGTGGTTTATTTAGCCGTGTTCAAAGCACAAAGTCGAAAGGTACGTCTTTATCCCGACGATCCCAGACGATTTTCGACCGGCCTGCACAGGGCTTTGAATTTCACAGCTTCAAATAAAGATTGATGGGTTGCTTAAAGCCAGTTCATCTGCCATGACAGAATAAGAGTTCTGCTAAGGACTGGGTCTTATGGCTGGCTTGACAATAAGTGATGCTGAAAAGCAATGAAGGAGGATGAAAGGTGTCTTGGTGGGGAGTCCATTGACTCTCCAAGTTCATTAGTACAGGTATAAATCACAATGAAGGGACCGCCAGAGAACAGCTGCATTCAGGGCCTGCCGGGAACAATAAGATTTAAATGCTCCTTACATGCACATTGCATTTCTTGGGTCACGTCTGGAGAAAGAAGAATGACTTCTACATGTAAAGAGACCTAGGACTTGTCAATGAGCACAATACATTTCTCGAAAGATTATGTAGTCACTATAATTTTAAAGGGACATGTAAACATTGTTTTCCTTTGTCCCAGAGCACAAAAACTTATTCAGAAGTTTACAGTGATAGGGAAGGTTCATGCATATTACTGAGTATATAATATCCCTGTGTATATATTGACTTCTATGTACTTTATTTTATTAAGAAGTGTTTATAAGACAATAATTGGATGAAATAAATGATGATACCACAACCCAATATATATTTGTCTACAATAGCCACTGTAGAGAAGTAGGAGGATCATGCAAACTTTAGGACTCCTATTAGGACCCCCAACCCGCCCCTGGACAGCTGGAGAGGAGCATATATAAGTCCAAAAAACAAAAGCACAGATGTAAGATTTAAAAGCTACATTGACTTCAAATATAAATACTGTTTTTTTTTTTTTGCTAATCAGTGTATGAGCATCTCGGGGGGCCTTTAATGTAATCCATAGATTTTTCAATGTCATAACTATATATTTCAAATATATATTTTTGAAGAACTAAACTTAAAATAGAATACATGTCTTTAGAATTAAAAAAAATACAGCCTTTCCTTTTTTACCTTTTATATGCAATTTCTGCTGCTATGGAATCTACCCGCCTCATCGGGTGAGGTTGGAAGAGTTTTAGTTTTAGTTACCTGGAAGGTGTGAGAGGGTCTTTCTCCCACCTTACTAAAGCTCTTCTGGCCAGCCTCTTCCATTCACACCTTGGAGATCACCAGATAACTACTGGCTCTCATCAGGCCCTACTTGGGAATTTTTGGCTCTCATCCAGCCTCAGCTCAGCTGCTTCATGCCCCTGGTGAACATCAGTATCTAGGCCAATCCCCTTTCACTTGGCCTCCAGCTGTCATCTCCGATGCCTCAGACTCCTCTACAATGTCTCCCCTTTGTCTTTTTGGCTCTCATCAAGCCCTAAATTGCATTTTTTGGCTTTCTTCAAGTCCTACATTGCCACAGTTCAACTGTTTGGCATCCAAGTCTTGCTCTCATGGCCTCTCCCTTCTAATATGCTTTCATTACATCAAATTAGTACAACATAAGTCTCTATCACAAATCATTACGACCATAGACCGTCTTCTGCTCACCTTTCTCACAACCTAGTTGCTACTACCTCCATTTCCCAAGACAGTTGCTACCCCATCTTGCCTAAGACCACAGGGGACACATGAGTACTTGCAAACAACCCAAGTTGCTAATACACATCATTGCGGCCATGGATGCTCCTCAGCCCTCCTTTTACACATCCTAGTCGCTACCACCTCCGTCTCCTGTGACATTGTCGCTACTCCATCTTGCCTAAGATCACAGGGGACGCACGAGTACTTAAGGACAACCCAAGTCATAATCACTCTTCATTACGACTATATACACTTGTTGGCCCTCCTTTCACACAACCTTGTAGCTACCACCTTCGTCACCCATGACATAGTTGCTACTCCATCTTGCCTAAGATCACAGGAGACCCACAAGTACTTGAGGACAACCCAAGTCTTAATCACTCATCATAGACTCTTCGGCCCTCCTTTCACATGACCTAGTTACTACCACATTCGTCTCTACTGATGTATTCACTACCACGTCTTCCCTGAGACCACAGGGGACACATGCGTACCTGCCAATGACCAAGAAAAAGCCTATCCCCTACCATGACTATCTGTCTCACTAGCTTTGGCCCAATATCAGCTACCCCTCGCCACAAGAATGGAACCTGATCACAGATATATATATATATATATATATATATATATATATATATATATATATATATATATATATATATAATTTGTAGAGCTGCAGATCTTGAACACACAGATTATTAATGATTTATTGGCAGCATCTAAACTTGTAAGTGCTTTCAAAATGAGTCATGGAATTTAATTAAATATCAATGCCTAATTAAAACAATCTAGCTTGTGTTTTTAGGGAATTGCACAGTGGGATGCTCTGTCTGTTCAGGTGTCAGATAATATTGGAATCCATCATGTTGATGTTTACATTTCAGAAAAGGAAAAGTAAACCTGAAATATAATATTATTTAATTAAATCTTTGCCTATGGTGGATGAAAGTTCAGCTGCTGGATTTATTTGTTAATGAAAAAAAAGAACAGTGGTGACAGTTCTTGTACTGTACAATTTACAATACAAACATATAATACCAGAAAGTCAACAATGATAGAGACATTTTAATGGTTTTATGTAGTAAATGGCATTTCCTTGAATTTGTTGATAAATATCTATTTGTGAGACAACAATAAACAAACAAACATGGGTACTGCTAAAAAAATCTAAAGTTTTAAGTCTCTGTTTATATGCAAGTCTATCTTTCTTTCTAGCTGTTGCATGAATAATAACAGTGCCGAGTGCATCTTTACGTAGTGGTGATTGTCTATGGGAAATATGTGATTGATAGCAGCTTTCCCTGGACTCAGCTGTCCTGTTGGGGTGAGTCCAGAATGCCATGCCTATATATATATATATATATATATATATATATATATATATATATATATTTATATATTTAAACACCGTATATACTCGAGTATAAGCCGACCCGAGTAAAAGCCAAGGCACATATTTTACCACAAAATACTGGGAAAAATTAGTGACTTGAGTATAAGCCAAGGGTGGGAAATGGGCTGCCCCCTGTGTCCCTCTTGTGCCCTCTGTGTCTCCCTCTTGTGTGCCCTTTTTATGTGTCCCCCCTCTCTCTCCCCTTTGTCACTTCTCCCCTCTCCCTCCCCTGTGTCTCTTCACCGCTCTCCCTTCACTGTGTCTCTTCCACCCTCTCCCTTCCCTGTGTCTCTTCCCCCTCCCTTATCACCCTCCTCAACCCCCCTCCTCATTCTCAACCTCCCTCCTCAACCGCCCTCCTCATTCTCAACCTCCCTCCTCAACCCCCCTCCTCATCCTCAACCCCCTCCTCAACCTCCCTCCTCAACCTCAAGCCCCCTCCTCATCCTCAACCTCCCTCCTCCTCAACCTCCCTCCTCATCCTCAACCTCCCTCCTCATCCTCAAACCCCTCCTCATCCTCAACCCCCCTCCTCATTCTCAACCTCTCTCCTCAACCCCCCTCCTCATCCTCAACCCCCTCCTCATCCCCCCTCCTCATCCTCAACCCCCTCCTCATCCTCAACCCCCTCCTCAACCTCAACCCCCCTTCTCATCCTCAACCTCCCCCTCCTCAACCCCCCTCCTCATCCTCAACCCCCCTCCTCATTCTAAACCCCCTCCTCAACCTCCCTCCTCAACCCCCTTCTTCAACCTCAACCCCCCATCTTCAACCCCCCCATCCTCATCCTTAATCCCCCCTCCTCAACATCCCTCCTCAACCTCAACCCCCCTCCTCATCCTCATCCTCCCTCCTCATCCTCATCCTCCCTGCTCATCCTCAACCTCCCTCCTCAACCCCCCTCCTCATCCTCAACCCCCTCCTCAACCCCTCCTCAACCTCCCTCCTCAACCCCCTTCTAAAACCTCAACCCCCCCATCCTCAACCGCCCCATCCTCATCCTCAACCCCCCTTCCTCAGTCCCCCCTCCTCAACCTCAACCCCCCTCCTCATCCTCATCCTCCCTCCACATCCTCCCTCCATATCCTCAACCTCCCTCCTCAACTCCCTCTCCTCATCCTCAACCCCCCTCCTCATCCTCAACCCCCTCCTCAATCCCCTTCTTCAGAGACACGTGGGGGGGGGGGGGGAAGTGACTTCTGATAAAATAAGAGACTGTGGGTTAGTTATTGTGCTTATGGGGATCTGTATTGACCCCCATGAGTTATAAGGTTAATTAAGGCCTTATAGGGGTTTGTATTGACCCCCATGAGTGACTGGGTTAATTAAGGCCTTATGGGGTTTAATTATAGGGTTAATTAATGTGCTTATGTGGGTCTGTATTGACCACCATGAGTTATATGGTTAACTGAGGCATTACGGGGGTCTGTATTGACCCCCATGAGTTATAGTGATAATTATTGTGCTTATGGGGATCTGTATTGACCCCCATGAGTTATAAGGTTAATTAAGGCCTTATGGGGGTCTGTATTGACCCCCATGAGTTGTAAGGTTAAATAAGGCCTTATAGGCGTCTGTATTGACCCCCATGAGTTATATGGTTAATTATGGCCTGATGGGGGTCTGTATTGACCGCCATGAGTTATAGTGATAACTATTGTGCTGATGGGGATCTGTATTGACCCCCATGAGTTATGAGGTTAATTAAGGCCTCGGAAGTCTGTATTGACTCCCATGAGTTATAGGGTTAATGAAGGCCTTATGGTGGTCAGTATTGACCGCTATGAGTTATAGTAATAATTATTGTGCTTATGGGGATCTGTATTGACCCCCATGAGTTATAAGGTTAATGATTGGCTTATGGGGGTCTGTATTGACCCCCATGAGTTATAGGGTTAATTAGGGCCTTATGGGGGTCTGTATTGACCCACGTGAGTAATAGGGTTAATTATTGTGCTTATGGGGATCTGCATTGACCCACATGAGTTATTGGTTTAATTAAGGCCTTGGGGGGGGGTCTGTATTGAGCCACATGAGTTATAGGGTTAATTATTGTGCTTATCGGGATCTGTATTGACCCCTGTGAGTTTTAAGGTTAATTAAGTGCTTATGGGGGTTTGTATTGACCACCATAAGTTATAGGGTTAATTAAGGCCTTATGGGGGTCTGTATTGACCCCCATGAGTTATAGGGTTAATATGTTATAGGGTTAATTAATGTGCTTATGTGGGTCTGTATTGACCCCCATGAGTTATATGGTTAACTGAGGCATTACGGGGGTCTGTATTGACCCCCATGAGTTATAGTGATAATTATTGTGCTTATGGGGATCTGTATTGACCCCCATGAGTTATAAGGTTAATTAAGGCCTTATGGGGGTCTGTATTGACTCACATGAATTATAGGGTTAATTATTGGCTTATAGGGGTCTGTATTGACCCCAATGAGTTATAGGGTTAATTAAGGCCTTATGGTGGTCAGTATTGACCCCCATGAATTATAGGGTTAATTATTGGCCTTATGGGGGTCTGTATTGACCCCAATGAGTTATAGGGTTAATTAAGGCCTTATGGGGGTCTGTATTCACCCCATTGAGTTATAGGTTTAATTAAGGCCCTATGGGGGTCTGTATTTACCCCCTGAATTATAGGGTTAATTATTGGCTTATGGGGGTCTGTATTGACCCCCATGAGTTGTAAGGTTAAATAAGGCCTTATAGGCATCTGTATTGACCCCCATGAGTTATATGGTTAATTATGGCCTTATGGGGGTCTGTATTGACCGCCATGAGTTATAGTGATAACTATTGTGCTGATGGGGATCTGTATTGACCCCCATGAGTTATAAGGTTAACTAAGGCCTCGGAGGTCTGTATTGACTCCCATGAGTTATAGGGTTAATGAAGGCCTTATGGTGGTCAGTATTGACCGCTATGAGTTATAGGGTTAAATATGGCCTTATGGGGGTCTGTATTAACCCACATGAGTTATAGGTTTAATTAAGGGCTTATGGGGTTTGTATTGACCCCAGGAATTATAGGGTTAATTATTGGCTTATGGCGGTCTGTTTTGACCCCCATGAGTTATAGGGTTAATTAAGTCCTTAAGGGGGTCTGTATTGACCCCATCAGTTATATGGTTAAATAAGGCCTTATGGGGGTCTGTAATGCCCCCATGAGTAATACAGTTAATTATTGTGCTTATGGGGATATGTATTGACCCCCATGAGTTATAGGGTTAATTAAGGGTTTATGGGGTTTGTGTTGACCCCCATGAGTTATAGGGTTAATTATTGGCTTATAGGAGTTGTATTAACCCCCATGAGTTATCGAGTTAATTAAGGCCTTATGTGGGTCTGTATTGACCCCCATGAGTTATACGGTAAATTATTGTGATTATGGTGACCTGTATTTACCCACATGAGTTATAGTGTTAAATAAGGCCTTATGGGGTCTGTATTGACCCACATGAGTTATAGGGTTAAATAAGGCCTTATGGGGGTCTGTATTGACCTCCATGAGTTATAGGGTTAATTAAGGCCTTATGGGGGTCTGTATTGACCCAAAAGAGTTATATGGTTAATTAAGGCCTTATGGGTGACTGTATTGACCCCCATCAGTTATAGGGTTAATTACTGAGCATATGGAGGTCTGTATTGACCCCCATGAGTTACATGGTAAATTAAGGCCGTATGGGGGTCTGTATTGACCGCCATGAGTTATAGTGATAATTATTGTGCTTATGGGGATCTGTATTGACCCCCATGAGTTATAAGGTTTATTAAGGCCTTATGGGGGTCTGTATTGACTCCCATGAGTTATAGGGTTAAATAAGGCCTTATGGGGGTCTGTATTCACCCCCATGAGTTATAGGTTTAATTAAGGCCCTATGAGGGTCGGTATTGACCCCCTAAATGATAGGGTTAATTATTGGCTTATGGGGGTCTGTATTGAACCCTATGAGTTGTAAGGTTAAGTAAGGCCTTATAGGCGTCTGTATTGACCCCCATGAGTTATATGGTTAAATAAGGTCTTATGGGGGTCTGTATTGACCGCCATGAGTTATAGTAATAATTATTGTGCTTATGGGGATCTGTATTGACCCCCATGAGTTATAAGGTTAATGATTGGCTTATGGGGGTCTGTATTGACCCCCATGAGTTATAGGGTTAATTAGGGCCTTATGGGGGTCTGTATTGACCCACGTGAGTAATAGGGTTAATTATTGTGCTTATGGGGATCTGCATTGACCCCCATGAGTTATTGGTTTAATTAAGGCCTTGGGGGGGGGGGTCTGTATTGAGCCACATGAGTTATAGGGTTAATTATTGTGCTTATCGGGATCTGTATTGACCCCTGTGAGTTTTAAGGTTGATTAAGTGCTTATGGGGGTTTGTATTGACCACCATAAGTTATAGGGTTAATTAAGGCCTTATGGGGGTCTGTATTGACCCCCATGAGTTATAGGGTTAATATGTTATAGGGTTAATTAATGTGCTTATGTGGGTCTGTATTGACCCCCATGAGTTATATGGTTAACTGAGGCATTACGGAGGTCTGTATTGACTCCCATGAGTTATAGGTTTAATGAAGGCCTTATGGTGGTCAGTATTGACCGCTATGAGTTATAGGGTTAAATATGGCCTTATGGGGGTCTGTATTAACCCACATGAGTTATAGGTTTAATTAAGGCCCTATGGGGGTCTGTATTGACCCACATGAGTTATAGGGTTAATTATTGGCTTATGGGGGTCTGTATTGACCCCTATGAGTTATAAGGTTAATTAAAGCCTTATGGAGGTCTGTATTGACTCCCATGAGTTATAGGGTTAATGAAGGCCTTATGGTGGTCAGTATTGACCCCCAAGAGTTATAGGGTTAAATATGGCCTTATGGGGGTCTGTATTGACCCACAAGAGTTATAGGGTTAATTATTGGCTTATGGGGGTCTGTATTGACCCTCATGATTTATAGGTTTAATTAAGGCCTTAGTGGGGTCTGTATTGAGCCACATAAATTATAGGGTTAATTATTGTGCTTATGAGGATCTGTATTGACCCCCGTGAGTTTTAAGGTTTATTAAGTGCTTATGGGGGTCTGTATTGACCCTATGAGTTATAAGGTTAATTAAGGCCTTATGGGGGTCTGTATTGACCCCATTGAGTGACAGGGTTAATTAAGGCCTTATGGGGTTTGTATTGACCCCCTTGAGTTTAGGGTTAATTATTGCCTTATGTGATCTGTATTGACCCCTATTAATTATAGGGTTAATAATTTGCTTATTGGACATGTATTGACCCCCATGAGTTATAGGGTTAATTAAGGCCTTATGGGGGTCTGTATTGACCCCCATGATTTATAGGGTTAATTAAGGCCTTACGGGGGTCTGTATTGACCTCCATGAGTAATAGGGTTAATTTAGGCCTTATGGGGGTCTGTATTGACCCACATGATTTATAGGGTTAATTAAGGCATATGGGGGTCTGTATTGACCCCAGGAATTATAGGGTTAATTATTGGCTCAATGGGGTTTGTATTGACCCCCATGAGTTATAGGGTTAATTAAGGCCTTATGGTGGTCTGTATTGATCCCCATGAGTTATAAGGTTAATTAAGGCCTTATGGGGGTCTGTAATGACCTCCATGAGTTATAGGGCTAATTATTGTGCTTATGGGCATCTGTATTGACCCCCATGAGTTATAGAGTTAATTAAGACCTTATGGGGGTCTGTATTGACCCACATGAGTGACAGGGTAAGTAAGGCCTTATGTGGGTTTGTATTGACCCCCATGAGTTATAGGTTTAATTTAGTGCTTATGGGGGTCTGTATTAACCCCCATGAATTATAGGGTTAATTATTTGTTTATGGGACATGTATTGACCCCTATGAGTTATAGGGTTAATTAAGGAATTATGGGGGTTTGTATTGACCTCCATGAGTTATAGGGTTAATTATTGTGCATATGAGGATCTGTATTGACCCCCATGAGTTATAAAGTTAATTAAGGCCTTATGGGGGTCTGTATTGACTCCCATGAGTTATAGGGTTAATGAAGTCCTTATGGGGGTCTGTATTGACCCACATGAATTATAGGGTTAATTATTGTGCTTATGGGGGTCTGTATTGACCCCCATGAGTTATAGGGTTTATTATGGCCTTATGTGCGCCTGTATTGACCCACGTGAGTTATTGGGTTAATTAATGTGCTTATGGGGATCTGTATTGAGCCGTGTGAGTTTTAAGGTTAATTAAGTGCTTTTGGGGGTCTGTATTGACCTCCATGAGTTATAAGGTTAATTAAGGCCTTATGGGGGTTTGTATAGACCCCCATGAGTTATAGAGTTAATTAAGGCCTTATGGGGGTCTGTATTGACCCCCATGAGTGACAGGGTTAATTAAGGCCTTATGGGGGTTGTATTGACCCCCTTGAGTTATAGGGTTAATTATTGGCTTATGTGAGCTGTATTGACCCCCATAAGTTATAGGGTTTGTTAAGGCCTTATGTGGCCTGTATTGACCCACGTGAGTTATTGGGTTAATTAATGTGCTTATGGGGATCTGTATTGAGCCGTGTGAGTTTTAAGGTTAATTAAGTGCTTATGGGGGTCAGTATTGACCTCCATGAGTTATAAGGTTAATTAAGGCTTTATGGGGGTTTGTATAGACCCCCATGAGTTATAGAGTTAATTAAGGCCTTATGGGGGTCTGTATTGACCCCCATGAGTGACAGGGTTAATTAAGGCCTTATGGGGGTTGTATTGACCCCCTTGAGTTATAGGGTTAATTATTGGCTTATGTGAGCTGTATTGACCCCCATGAGTTATAGGGTTAATTAAGGCCTTATGTCTGTCTGTATTGACCCCCATGAGTTATAGGTTTAATTAAGTGCTTATGGTGATCTGTATTGACCCCTATGAATTATAGGGTTAATTATTTGCTTATGGGACATGTATTGACCCCCATGAGTTATAGGGTTAATTAAGGCCTTATGGGGGTCTGTATTGACCCCCATGATTTATAGTGTTAATTAAGGCATCTGGGGCTCTGTATTGACCCCAGGAATTATAGGGTTAATTTTTGGCTTAATGGGGTCTGTATTGACCGCCGTGAGTTATAGGGTTAATTAAGGCGTTATGGGGGTCTGTATTGACAGACATGAGTGACAGGGTAAGTAAGGCCTTATGGTTTTTTTTATTGACCCTCATGAGTTATAGGGTTAATTAAGTGCTAATGGGGGTCTGTATTGACCCCCATTTATTATAGGGTTAATTATTGGATTATGGGAGCTATATTGACCCCCATGAGTTATAGGGTTAATGAAGTCCTTATGGGGGTCTGTATTGACCCACATGAATTACAGGGTTAATTATTGTGCTTATGGGGGTCTGTATTGACCCCCATGAGTTATAGGGTTTATTATGGCCTTATGTGCGCCTGTATTGACCCACGTGAGTTATTGGGTTAATTAATGTGCTTATGGGGATCTGTATTGAGCCGTGTGAGTTTTAAGGTTAATTAAGTGCTTATGGGGGTCTGTATTGACCTCCATGAGTTATAAGGTTAATTAAGGCCTTATGGGGGTTTGTATAGACCCCCATGAGTTATAGAGTTAATTAAGGCCTTATGGGGGTCTGTATTGACCCCCATGAGTGACAGGGTTAATTAAGGCCTTATGGGGGTTGTATTGACCCCCTTGAGTTATAGGGTTAATTATTGGCTTATGTGAGCTGTATTGACCTCCATAAGTTATAGGGTTTGTTAAGGCCTTATGTGGCCTGTATTGACCCACGTGAGTTATTGGGTTAATTAATGTGCTTATGGGGATCTGTATTGAGCCGTGTGAGTTTTAAGGTTAATTAAGTGCTTATGGGGGTCTGTATTGACCTCCATGAGTTATAAGGTTAATTAAGGCTTTATGGGGGTTTGTATAGACCCCCATGAGTTATAGAGTTAATTAAGGCCTTATGGGGGTCTGTATTGACCCCCATGAGTGACAGGGTTAATTAAGGCCTTATGGGGGTTGTATTGACCCCCTTGAGTTATAGGGTTAATTATTGGCTTATGTGAGCTTTATTGACACCCATAAGTTATAGGGTTTGTTAAGGCCTTATGTGGCCTGTATTGACCCACGTGAGTTATTGGGTTAATTAATGTGCTTATGGGGGTCTGTATTAACCCCCATGTGTTATAGGGTTAATTAATGTGCTTATGGGGATCTGTATTGACCCCGTGAGTTTTAAGGTTAATTTAGTGCTTATGGGAGTCTGTATTGACCCCCATGAGTTATAAGGTTAATTATGGCCTTATGGGGGTTTGTATTGACCCCCATGAGTGACAGGGTTAATTACTGAGCATATGGGTGTCTGTATTGACCCCCATGAGTTATTGGGTTAATTAAGGCCTTATGGGAGTCTGCGTTGACTCCCCTGAGTTATAGGGTAAATGAAGGCCTTATGGGGGTCTGTATTGACCGCCATGAGTTATAGGGATAATTATTGTGCTTATGGGGATCTATATTGACCCCATGAGTTTTAGGTTTAATTAAGGCCTTATGACGGTTTGTATTGACCCCAGGAGTTATAGGGTTAATTAAGGCCTTATGGCGGTTTGTATTGACCCCATGAGTTATAGGGTTAATTAAGGCCTTATGGGGGTCTGTATTGACCCCCATGAGTTATAGGGTTAATTAATGCCTTATGAAGGTTTGTATTGACCCACATGAGTTAGAGTTAATTAAGGCCTTATTTGGTCTGTATTGACCCCCATGAGTGACAGGGTTAATTAAGGCCTTATGGGGGTTTATATTGACCCCCATGTGTTTTAGGATTAATTAAGTGCTTATCGGGGTCTGTACTGACCCCCATGAATTATAAGGTTCATTATTTGCTTATGGGAGATATATTGACCCCCATGAGTTATAGGCTTAATTAAGGCCTTCTGTTTGTATGTATTGACCCCCATGAGTTATATGGTTAATTAAGGCCTTTTTTTTTTGTCTGTATTGACCCCAATGAATTATAGGGTTAATTATTGGCTTATGGGAGCTGTATTGACCCCCATGTGATATAGGGTTAATTAAGGCCTTATGGTGGTCTGTATTGACCCCCATGAGTTATAGGGTTAATTACTGAGCATATGGGTGTCTGTATTGACCACCATGAGTGACAGGGTTAAATAATGCCTTATGGGGGTCTGTATTAACCCCCATGTGTTATAGGGTTAATTAATGTGCTTATGGAGATCTGTATCGACCCCCGTGAGTTTTAAGGTTAATTTAGTGCTTATGGGAGTCTGTATTGACCCCCATGAGTTATAAGGTTAATTATGGCCTTATGGGGGTTTGTATTGACCCCCATGAGTGACAGGGTTAATTACTGAGCATATGGGTGTCTGTATTGACCCCCCTGAGTTATTGGGTTAATTAAGGCCTTATGGGAGTCTGCGTTGACTCCCCTGAGTTATAGGGTAAATGAAGGCCTTATGGGGGTCTGTATTGACCCCCATGAGTTATAGGGTTAATTACTGAGCATATGGGTGTCTGTATTGACCACCATGAGTGACAGGGTTAAATAATGCCTTATGGGGGTCTGTATTGACCCCCATGTGTTATAGGGTTAATTAATGTGCTTATGGGGATCTGTATTGACCCCCGTGAGTTTTAAGGTTAATTTAGTGCTTATGGGATTCTGTATTGACCCCCATGAGTTATAAGGTTAAGTAAGGCCTTATGGGGGTTTGTATTGACCCCCATGAGTTATAGAGATAATTAAGGCCTTATGGGTGTCTGTATTGATGCCCATAAGTTATAGGATTAATTATTGTGCATATGAGGATTTGTATTGACGCCCATGAGTTATAAAGTTAATTAAGGCCTTATGGGGGTCTGTATTGACCCCCATGAGTTATAGGGTTAATTATTGGCTTATGGGGGTCTGTATTGACCCCCATGAGTTATAGGGTTAATTAAGGCCTTATGGGGGTCTGTATTGACTCCCATGAGTTATATGGTTAATTATGGCCTTATGGGGGTCTGTAATGACCTCCATGAGTTATAGGGTTAATTATTGTGCTTATGGGGATCTGTATTGACCCCCATGAGTGACAGGGTTAATTAAGGCCTTATGGGTGTTTGTATTGACCCTAATGAGTTATAGGGTTAATTATTTGCTTATGGGAGCTATATTGACCCTCATGAGTTATAGGGTTAATTAAGGCCTTCTGTTTGTCTATATTGACTCCCATGAGTTATATGGTTAATTAAGGCCTTTTGGGGGTCTGTATTGACCCCCATGAATTATAGGGTTAATTATTGGCTTATGGGAGCTGTATTGACCCCCATGAGTTATAGGGTTAATTAAGGCCTAATGGTGGTCTGTATTGACCCACATGAGTTATAGGGTTAAATATTGTGCTTATGGGGATCTGTATTGACCCCCATGAGTTATAAGGTTAAATAAGGCCTTATGGGGGTCTGTATTGACTCCCATGAGTTATATGGTTAATTAAGGCCTTATGGGGGTCTGTAATGACCTCCATGAGTTATAGGGTTAATTATTGTGCTTATGGGGATCTGTATTGACCCCGATGAGTTATAAGGTTAAATGAGGCCTTATGGGGGTCTGTATTGACCCCCATGAGTTATATGGTTAATTAAGGCTTTATGGAGGTCTGTATTGACCCCCATGAGTTATAGGGTTAATTATTGTTCTTATGGGGATCTATATTGACCCGAATGATTAATATGGTTAATTAAAGCCTTATGGCGGTTTGTATTGTATCAATACAGACCCCATGAGTTATAGGGTTAATTAAGGCGTTATGGGGGTCTGTATTGACCGACTTGAGTGACAGGGTAAGTAAGGCCTTATGGGGTTTTTTATTGACCCTCATGAGTTATAGGGTTAATTAAGTGCTAATGGGGGTCTGTATTGACCCCCATTTATTATAGGGTTAATTATTGGCTTATGGGAGCTATATTGACCCCCATGAGTAATAGGGTTAATTAAGGCCTTATGGGGTCTGTTTTGACCTCCATGAGTTATATGGTTAATTTAGACATTATCGGGGTCTGTATTGACCCCCATGAGTTATAGGGTTAATTATTGGAATTATGGGGATCTATATTGACCCCATGAGTTATAGGGTTAATTAAGGCCTTATGGCGGTTTGTATTGACCCCATGAGTTATAGGGTTAATTAAGGCCTTATGGGGGTCTGTATTGACCCCCATGAGTTATAGGGTTAATTAAGGCCTTATGAAGGTTTGTATTGACCCACATGAGTTAGAGTTAATTAAGGCCTTATTTGGTCTGTATTGACCCCCATGAGTGACAGGGTTAATTAAGGCCTTATGGGGGTTTATATTGACCCCCATGTGTTTTAGGATTAATTAAGTGCTTATCGGGGTCTGTACTGACCCCCATGAATTATAAGGTTCATTATTTGCTTATGGGAGATATATTGACCCCCATGAGTTATAGGCTTAATTAAGGCCTTCTGTTTGTATGTATTGACCCCCATGAGTTATATGGTTAATTAAGGACTTTTTTTTTGTCTGTATTGACCCCAATGAATTATAGGGTTAATTATTGGCTTATGGGAGCTGTATTGACCCCCATGTGATATAGGGTTAATTAAGGCCTTATGGTGGTCTGTATTGACCCCCATGAGTTATAGGGTTAATTACTGAGCATATGGGTGTCTGTATACCACCATGAGTGACAGGGTTAAATAATGCCTTATGGGGGTCTGTATTAACCCCCATGTGTTATAGGGTTAATTAATGTGCTTATGGGGATCTGTATTGACCCCTGTGAGTTTTAAGGTTAATTTAGTGCTTATGGGAGTCTGTATTGACCCCCATGAGTTATAAGGTTAATTATGGCCTTTTGGGGGTTTGTATTGACCCCCATGAGTGACAGGGTTAATTACTGAGCATATGGGTGTCTGTATTGATCCCCATGAGTTATTGGGTTAATTAAGGCCTTATGGGAGTCTGCGTTGACTCCCCTGAGTTATAGGGTAAATGAAGGCCTTATGGGGGTCTGTATTGACCGCCATGAGTTATAGGGATAATTATTGTGCTTATGGGGATCTATATTGACCCCATGAGTTTTAGGTTTAATTAAGGCCTTATGACGGTTTGTATTGACCCCAGGAGTTATAGGGTTAATTAAGGCCTTATGGCGGTTTGTATTGACCCCATGAGTTATAGGGTTAATTAAGGCCTTATGGGGGTCTGTATTGACCCCCATGAGTTATAGGGTTAATTAAGGCCTTATGAAGGTTTGTATTGACCCACATGAGTTAGAGTTAATTAAGGCCTTATTTGGTCTGTATTGACCCCCATGAGTGACAGGGTTAATTAAGGCCTTATGGGGGTTTATATTGACCCCCATGTGTTTTAGGATTAATTAAGTGCTTATCGGGGTCTTTACTGACCCCCATGAATTATAAGGTTCATTATTTGCTTATGGGAGATATATTGACCCCCATGAGTTATAGGCTTAATTAAGGCCTTCTGTTTGTATGTATTGACCCCCATGAGTTATATGGTTAATTAAGGCCTTTTTTTTTGTCTGTATTGACCCCAATGAATTATAGGGTTAATTATTGGCTTATGGGAGCTGTATTGACCCCCATGTGATATAGGGTTAATTAAGGCCTTATGGTGGTCTGTATTGACCCCCATGAGTTATAGGGTTAATTACTGAGCATATGGGTGTCTGTATTGACCACCATGAGTGACAGGGTTAAATAATGCCTTATGGGGGTCTGTATTAACCCCCATGTGTTATAGGGTTAATTAATGTGCTTATGGGGATCTGTATTGACCCCCGTGAGTTTTAAGGTTAATTTAGTGCTTATGGGAGTCTGTATTGACCCCCATGAGTTATAAGGTTAATTATGGCCTTATGGGGGTTTGTATTGACACCCATGAGTGACAGGGTTAATTACTGAGCATATGGGTGTCTGTATTGACCCCCCTGAGTTATTGGGTTAATTAAGGCCTTATGGGAGTCTGCGTTGACTCCCCTGAGTTATAGGGTAAATGAAGGCCTTATGGGGGACTGTATTGACCCCCATGAGTTATAGGGTTAATTACTGAGCATATGGGTGTCTGTATTGACCACCATGAGTGAAAGGGTTAAATAATGCCTTATGGGGGTCTGTATTGACCCCCATGTGTTATAGGGTTAATTAATGTGCTTATGGGGATCTGTATTGACCCCCGTGAGTTTTAAGGTTAATTTAGTGCTTATGGGAGTCTGTATTGACCCCCATGAGTTATAAGGTTAATTAAGGCCTTATGGGGGTTTGTATTGACCCCCATGAGTTATAGAGATAATTAAGGCCTTATGGGGGTCTGTATTGACGCCCATGAGTTATAGGATTAATTATTGTGCATATGAGGATTTGTATTGACGCCCATGAGTTATAAAGTTAATTAAGGCCTTATGGGGGTCTGTATTGACCCCCATGAGTTATAGGGTTAATTATTGGCTTATGGGGGTCTGTATTGACCCCCATGAGTTATAGGGTTAATTAAGGCCTTATGGGGGTCTGTATTGACTCCCATGAGTTATATGGTTAATTATGGCCTTATGGGGGTCTGTAATGACCTCCATGAGTTATAGGGTTAATTATTGTGCTTATGGGGATCTGTATTGACCCCGATGAGTTATAAGGTTAAATGAGGCCTTATGGGGGTCTGTATTGACCCCCATGAGTTATATGGTTAATTAAGGCCTTATGGAGGTCTGTATTGACCCCCATGAGTTATAGGGTTAATTATTGTTCTTATGGGGATCTATATTGACCCCAATTAGTTATATGGTTAATTAAGGCCTTATGGCGGTTTGTATTGACCCCATGAGTTATAGGGTTAATTAGGGCCTTATGGGGGTCTGTATTGACCCCCATGAGTTATAGGGTTAATTAAGGCCTTATGAGGGTTTATATTTACCCACATGAGTTAGAGTTAATTAAGGCCTTATTGGGCTCTGTATTGACCCCCATGAGTGACAGGGTTAATTAAGGCCTTATGGGTGTTTGTATTGACCCTAATGAGTTATAGGGTTAATTATTTGCTTATGGGAGCTATATTGACCCTCATGAGTTATAGGGTTAATTAAGGCCTTCTGTTTGTCTATATTGACTCCCATGAGTTATATGGTTAATTAAGGCCTTTTGGGGGTCTGTATTGACCCCATGAATTACAGGGTTAATTATTGGCTTATGGGAGCTGTATTGACCCCCATGAGTTATAGGGTTAATAAAGGCCTTATGGTGGTCTGTATTGACCCACATGAGTTATAGGGTTAAATATTGTGCTTATGGGGATCTGTATTGACCCCCATGAGTTATAAGGTTAAATAAGGCCTTATGGGGGTCTGTATTGACTCCCATGAGTTATATGGTTAATTAAGGCCTTATGGGGGTCTGTAATGACCTCCATGAGTTATAGGGTTAATTATTGTGCTTATGGGGATCTGTATTGACCCCGATGAGTTATAAGGTTAAATGAGGCCTTATGGGGGTCTGTATTGACCCCCATGAGTTATATGGTTAATTAAGGCCTTATGGAGGTCTGTATTGACCCCCATGAGTTATAGGGTTAATTATTGTTCTTATGGGGATCTATATTGACCCCAATGAGTTATATTGTAATTAAGGCCTTATGGCGGTTTGTATTGACCCCATGAGTTATAGGGTTAATTAGGGCCTTATGGGGGTCTGTATTGACCCCCATGAGTTATAGGGTTAATTAAGGCCTTATGAGGGTTTATATTTACCCACATGAGTTTGAGTTAATTAAGGCCTTATTGGGCTCTGTATTGACCCCTATGAGTGACAGGGTTAATTAAGGCCTTATGGGTGTTTGTATTGACCCTAATGAGTTATAGGGTTAATTATTTGCTTATGGGAGCTATATTGACCCTCATGAGATAGGGTTAATTAAGGCCTTCTGTTTGTCTATATTGACTCCCATGAGTTATATGGTTAATTAAGGCCTTTTGGGGGTCTGTATTGACCCCCATGAATTATAGGGTTAATTAATGGCTTATGGGAGCTGTATTGACCCCCATGAGTTATAGGGTTAATTAAGGCCTTATGGTGGTCTGTATTGACCCACATGAGTTATAGGGTTAAATATTGTGCTTATGGGGATCTGTATTGACCCCCATGAGTTATATGGTTAATTAAGGCCTTATGGGGGTCTGTATTGACCGCCATGAGTTATAGGGATAATTATTGTGCTTATGGGGATCTATATTGACCCCATGAGTTTTAGGTTTAATTAAGGCCTTATGACGGTTTGTATTGACCCCAGGAGTTATAGGGTTAATTAAGGCCTTATGGGGGTCTATATTGACCCCCATGAGTTATAGGGTTAATTAAGGCCTTATGAGGGTTTGTATTGACCCCCATGAATTATAAGGTTAATTAAGGCCTTATGGGGGTCTGTTTTGACTCCCATGAGTTATAGGGTTAATGAAGGCCTTATGGGGGTCTGTATTGAACCCCATGAATTATAGGGTGAATGATTGGCATTATGGGGGTCTGTATTGACCCCCATGAGTTATAGGGTTAAATAAGGCCTTATGGGGGTCTGTATTCACCCCCATGAGCTGTAGGTTTAATAAAGGCCCTATGGAGGTCTGCATTGACCCCCGGAATTATAGGGTTAATTATTGGGTTATGGGGGTCTGTATTGACCCCCATGAGTTTTAGGGTTAATTAAGGCCTTATGGGGATCTGTATTGACCCACATGAGTTATAGGTTTAATTAAGTGCTTATGGGGGTCTGTATTGACCACCATGAGTTATAGGGTTAATTAAGGCCTTATAGGGGTCTGTATTGACCGCCATGAGTTACAGGGATAATTATTGTACTTATGGGGATCTGTATTGACCCGCATGAATCATAAGGTTAATTAAGGCCTTATGGGAGTCTGCGTTGACTCCCCCGAGTAATAGGGTTAATGAAGGCCTTATGGGGATCTGTATTGACCCCTGTGAGTTTTAAGGTTAATTAAGTGATTATGGGTGTCTGTATTGACCCCCATGAGTTATAAGGTTAATTAAGGCCTTATGGGGGTGTGTATTGACCCCCATGAGTTATAGAGTTAATTAAAGCCTTATGGGGGTCTGAATTGACTCCCCATGAGTAACAGGGTTAATTAAGGCCTTATGGGTGTCTGTATTGACCCCCATGAGTTATAGGTTTAATTAAGTGCTTATGGTGATTTGTATTGACCCCCTTGAGTTATAGGGTTAATTATTGGCTTATGTGAGCTGTATTGACCCCCATGAGTTATAGGGTTAATTAAGGCCTTATGTGTGTCTGTATTGACCCCCATGAGTTATAGGTTTAATTAAGTGCTTATGGTGATCTGTATTGACCCCTATGAATTATAGGGTTAATTATTTGTTTATTGGACATGTATTGACCTCCATGAGTTATAGGTTTAATTAAAGCCTTATGGGGGTCTGAATTGACCCCCCATGAGTGACAGGGTTAATTAAGGCCTTATGGGGTTTGTATTGACCCCCTTGAGTTATAGGGTTGATTATTGGCTTATGTGAGCTGTATTGACCCCCATGAGTTATAGGGTTAATTAAGGCCTTATGTGTGTCTGTATTGACCCCCATGAGTTATAGGTTTAATTAAGTGCTTATGGTGCTCTGTATTGACCCCTATGAATTATAGGGTTAATAATTTGCTTATTGGACATGTATTGACCCCCATGAGTTATAGGGTTAATTAAGTTCTTATGGGGGTCTGTATTGATCCCCTGAATTATAGGGTTATTTATTGGCTAATGGGGGTCTGTATTGACCTCCATGAGTTATTGGGTTAATTTAGGCCTTATGGGGGTGTGTATTGACCCCCATGAGTTATAGGGTTAATTAAGGCCTTATGGGGGTCTGTATTGATCCCCTGAATTATAGGGTTATTTATTGGCTTATGGGGGTCTGTATTGCCCCCCATGAGTTATAGGGTTAATTAAGGCCTTACGGGGTCTGTATTGACCCCCATGAGTTATATGGTTAATTAAGGCCTTATGGGGGTCTGTATAGACCCACATGAGTGACAGGGTAAGTAAGGCCTTATGGGGGTTTGTATTGACCCCCATGAGTTATTGGGTTAATTACTGTGCATATGGGGTCTGTATTGACCACCATGAGTGACAGGGTTAAATAAGGCCTTATGGGTGTCTGTATTGACCCCCATGTGTTATAGGGTTAATTAATGTGCTTTTGGGGTCTGTATTCACCCCCACGAGTTATAAGGTTAAATAAGGCCTTATGGGCATCTGTATTGACCCCCATGAGTTATATGGTTAATTAAGGCCTTATGGGGGTCAGTATTGACCTTCATGAATTATAGGGTTAAATATTGGCTTATTTGGATCTGTATTGACCCCCATGAGTTATAGGGTTAAATTAGGCCTTATGGGGGTCTGTATTCACCCCCATGAGTTATAGGTTTAATTAAGGCCCTATGGGGGTCGGTATTGAACCCCTGAATTATAATGTTAATTATTGGCTTATGGGGGTCTGTATTGACCCCCATGAGTTGTAAGGTTAAATAAGACCTTATAGGCATCTGTATTGACCCCCATGAGTTATAGGGTTAATAAAGTTCTTATGGGGTTCTGTATTGACCCCTATGAATTATAGGATAATGATTGGCTTATGGGAGCTGTATTGACCCCCTTGAGTTATAGGGTTAATTAAGGCCTTATGGGGGTCTGTATCGACCCCCTTGAGTTATAGGGTTAATTAAGGTCTCATTTGGGTCTGTATTGACCCCTATGCGTTATAGGGTTAATTATTGTGCTTATGGGGATCTGTATTGACCCCCATGAGTGATAGGGTTAATTAATGCCTTATTGGGGTCTGTATTGACCCCCATGAATTATAGGGTTAATTAAGGCCTTATGGGGGTCTGTACTGACCCCCATGAGTTATAGGGTTAATTAAGGCCTTATGGTAGCTTGTATTGACCCCCATGAGTTATGGGCTAATTTTTTTTGCCTGGGGTTAATATTTTTTAGTGCGAGTCCTTTCAGGAGCTTTACGGTCCTTTAAGGACCCGCGAGTCGGGAAATGTAAAAATCTAAATGCAGTTGGGTCACGATGCAGCAAGGGTTTAATGTGTGGACACTTTTGGGGTTCCGATGGGGACCCCCAGCATAAAGGGGGGGGTTAACTTTAGGTACCGCGGACGGGATTGGTAATAATGTGCCGCGGGCCCTTTAAGGAGCGGCGGCGGGGAATTAAAACGTTTTAAATGCAAAGGCCTGATAGGTGCCAATCGGGGACCCCCGCTGCAAAGGGTTAATGTGTTGGGGCTGCGGGGGTTCCTATGGACCCCTGCAGCAAGGTGTATATGTGGGGACACTTCGGGAATTCCCGATGGCGATCCCCGCATAGAGGGGGGTTATTTTTAGGCGCCTGGGGGGTAGTTCTCCCCACGGCAGGGCTTATGTGTGGGACTGCCGCGGAGGTCCCGTTTAGGACCCCTGCACTAAATGAAGAGGTAGGGGAGCCTGCAATGTCATCTCGCAGGCTGTCACTCCTCATGTACTTTATCGCAGAGTTGACACGGACGGCCCTGCTGCGTAGCTCGCACGTTGTTCGCAGCAGGGCTAATTTTATAGCGTCGTAACTTTGAGAAGTTTTGTAGTACGTTGGGTTTAAGTAGAAGCCTCTTATTTACGAGGCTGGAATTTAATAAGGTTGTTAATTTGTGGAGCTGTAGACCTTGAACTCTCAGTTGTAATTTGAAAAGGATTCTAAATGATTTATTGGCTAACATAAGGAGTACTATTGAATGTTACATTTCTGATTACATATTCCCTTTAATGAAACCTAGTAGAGATGTGTATTTTTCCCTTCAGCCTTATCAACTAAGTGATTGGGAGTCTCAATGTTGCTTTGTATTACTCCAAGTTTTTATTACTAGAGGAGAGATGGGGTTTTCATGCCCAACATCACACATAATATCAAAGCTAATAACGATATTATCTTGTCTAAGCACCACGGGCCACACATGATTGGCAGCCCAGCATCTTGCACTTTCTATAACTTTTTGTGTAGCATCCGGCATCTTCCACATATCTAGAAGATCAATAACCAGCATGTGCATTTTTTAAGTTCTAGCATAGTTTATTTAAAAACATTTCGTACAGACAAACGTCTTTTTTTAAATTCTCATATTTTAAAGGAATTTAAAGGAACACTTACAAATGACATTGTAACCATGTACACATACAGAAGTATATAAAGCAAATGTCTCTAAATGTTTGGTGGAGACAGATAATAAAGTGGGACTGGAACCATGCACACATTTATCATAAATATATAAATACTAGCGACTTGCCAATCAAAAATGATGGGTCAATAACATTTTAAGCCATGGCAATGCTGTTTGCCACATAATGTAAGGCTTTTGTTCCTTTGTGCACCTTTGGCGCTCATTGTGAGCCTCTCCCCTCGTGTACTTCAATTGTCCTGCTTTGCAACGATCACCTTTGGCAGTCATTGCGACGACAGATATATAAGTACAGTGTAAAATGTGACAAAATGAGTACAGTGAATTAATAAAGTAATATGAATTAATACATTAATACACTTTACCTATTTATATTTAATATGCAGCAATCAATATCCTGAAGAGCTAACAATCTATTTGGATTTTCCTGCATCTGAAAATGTACAGTTGGAGTGTTGATCCTCTGAGGAGAAAGTGTCAGCAATGTGGCAAGTGCGCAGTGTAAATAGGCTGCGCGCGCGAGGCCAAACCGTTTGTTTAGGCGGGTAAAGGGGCCTTTTAGAATCCTAATGTTAGTGTTGTAAAATGGCTTTTTTTTTCTATGTGTTACATGGCTTGCAAGCATTTTCTGTCCGTTGTAATGGTATATTTGCTATGTTCTAACTCGTACGTGCCTGGCAGTGATTTTCGCGGCTCTGTGTCCATTACCCTCGGTTTAATTTTTTTCGTCCACCATGTTTCTTCTCATTTTAGAGTGACAAAACCTGTTAAATGCCACTTAAATTTGCGTGCAAGCTCACTCCCAGACGTCCTGGCTTTCCCCCCGTGCTGTGTGTGATGTTTCTTTTATGTGGTATGTTTTTCTTGTTGTGGTTTTGGTGTTTGTGGATGTGCACGGTCCGGCCGTTAACTTCGTATTTTGGCGACCTCGTCATTTTTTTCCTTTAAGTTCCGCGGGTCATAATTGTTGTTTGTAAAAGTCGTACGTCCTTTTCTGTGTTTTCTGCGATTCGGGTCGTGTAGACTCGTTTTAATTTTTTTCGTCTGCCATTTTTTTCTCGCTTAGCCGATTTTCAAGTGGCGTAATTCCTTAAATTCAACTTTAATTGGCGTGCAACCTCACCCCCAGACGTCCTGGCTGTCCCCCCATGCTGTGTGTGATGTTTTTGTTATGTTTTGTTTTTATTTTTAAACGTTTTTGATGTACGCGTTTCGGACGTTGACTTCGTATTTTTGGGACCTTGTATTTTTTATTTTTCTAAGTCCCGCTGGTCGTAATTTTTTTTGTCTAAGTCCGTATTTCCTCATTTCGCATAATTGTTTTTTTTTTCAAAGTCCCTCTTTTCTGGGTTGTTTTTAACAGGGAGTGAGGCGCTGTAGAGCCTCCACCTCCGCAAGTGTGGACACTCGCTTCGTGAGGTTCGCACTTGCGGCCATTACCATAAGATAATAACATTTAACCTGAATTTATTTTAAGCTATAGTGATCTTGAATATTGAATCCAGAGAAAGGCAAATGTCAAAAACTAAAATTTCAACTTTGTAAATTTGTTGAAAGTGTTGTCAAAAAAATAATTCCTTCCTGACTCCATTAACTGGCAATCGGATTCGTCCCTGGATCAATAATCTATACAGGGAGTGCAGAATTATTAGGCAAATGAGTATTTTGACCACATTATCTTCTTTATGCATGTTGTCTTACTCCAAGCTGTATAGGCTCGAAAGCCTACTACCAATTAAGCATATTAGGTGATGTGCATCTCTGTAATGAGAAGGGGTGTGGTCTAATGACATCAACACCCTATATCAGGTGTGCATAATTATTAGGCAACTTCCTTTCCTTTGGCAAATTGGGTCGAAAGAAGGACTTGACAGGCTCAGAAAAGTCAAAAATAGTGAGATATCTTGCAGAGGGATGCAGCACTCTTAAAATTGCAACGCTTCAGAAGCGTGATCATCGAACAATCAAGCGTTTCATTCAAAATAGTCAACAGGGTCGCAAGAAGCGTGTGGAAAAACCAAGGCGCAAAATAACTGCCCATGAACTGAGAAAAGTCAAGCGTGCAGCTGCTACGATGCCACTTGCCACCAGTTTGGCCATATTTCAGAGCTGCAACATCACTGGAGTGCCCAAAAGCACAAGGTGTGCAATACTCAGAGACATGGCCAAGGTAAGAAAGGCTGAAAGACGACCACCACTGAACAAGACACACAAGCTGGGCCAAGAAATATCTCAAGACTGATTTTTCTAAGGTTTTATGGACTGATGAAATGAGAGTGAGTCTTGATGGGCCAGATGGATGGGCCCGTGGCTTGATTGGTAAAGGGCAGAGAGCTCCAGTCCGACTCAGACGCCAGCAAGGTGGAGATGGAGTACTGGTTTGGGCTGGTATCATCAAAGATGAGCTTGTGGGGCCTTTTCGGGTTGAGGATGGAGTCAAGCTCAACTCCCAGTCCTACTGCCAGTTCCTGGAAGACACCTTCTTCAAGCAGTGGTACAGGAAGAAGTCTGCATCCTTCAAGAAAAACATGATTTTCATGCAGGACAATGCTCCATCACACGTGTCCAAGTACTCCACAGCGTGGCTGGCAAGAAAGGGTATAAAAGAAGAAAATCTAATGACATGGCCTCCTTGTTCACCTGATCTGAACCCCATTGAGAACCTGTGGTCCATCATCAAATGTGAGATTTACAGGGAGGGAAAACAGTACACCTCTCTGAACAGTGTCTGGGAGGCTGTGGTTGCTGCTGCACGCAATGTTGATGGTGAACAGATCAAAACACTGACAGAATCCATGGATGGAAGGCTTTTGAGTGTCCTTGCAAAGAAAGGTGGCTATATTGGTCACTGATTTGTTTTTGTTTTGTTTTTGAATGTCAGAAATGTATATTTGTGAATGTTGAGATGTTATTTTGGTTTCACTGGTAAAAATAAATAATTGAAATGGGTATATATTTGTTTTTTGTTAAGTTGCCTAATAATTATGCACAGTAATAGTCACCTGCACACACAGATATCCCCCTAAAATAGCTAAAACTAAAAACAAACTAAAAACTACTTCCAAAAATATTCAGCTTTGATATTAATGAGTTTTTTGGGTTCATTGAGAACATGGTTGTTGTTCAATAATAAAATTAATCCTCAAAAATACAACTTGCCTAATAATTCTGCACTCCCTGTATATCATGAAACATTGCATTTTTTCCACAAATGATGATGCTGCTACTAACATTAAACCTTAATTACATAGAATGCTTCAACTTATTCCTTTTCAAACAGAATTTTAAGATTACAAACCTGAAAGAAACATCTTAAATTGTAAACAGTAAAGGTAAGAAACTGCAAGCTAACTGTTTTGTGGGGCCAATCATGGCTAAAGAGACTTCCAAGACATTCCATTTTTTTTTTGTTGAAAGTGGTTTCCTTTCAAAGAGCACATCAGACTTTTATTTGTGTCTATGGGATTGATGTAACCCCTGTTTTTTTTTTCTTTTTTTCCTTTCTTCATTTTTTGTTGGTTATTCCTGTATTTTTTCAGAAATGGTAGATATAGTTTGGTAACTGAAATAGTGTTCCTCTAAGAAGAGGCCAAGTGACCTTCAATTTCTTCCTTAAAATGAAACCACTATTCTCTCTGCTTACCTACACAATGTTTTTTGTAAAAATACGGCCATAGTGTAGTAGATCACCCTGACTTGGGTTGTCTTCAATTGAAACTTTAATCTCATCTGGATTTGTGCACCTTGAAAAAGCAACATAGAGTTGTCAATGTGCAAATACAGGTTCTTTTAAAAAAAATACACACACACTTAAAAGTGTGTCCTTGGGATTTATTGATGGTCATGGCAAATGCCATGATAACTGGAAATTGTCTCCTTTGAAGGACAAAAGGCAAACCACTCTCACTTGGAGCTAAATCAATTCTTGGTATAAAAATGTGTTCACCTTTATGGGTCCCAGTCATAATTTCTGAATATATAAAATGATCTTTTAAATTGTGCACAATTAATCTGGTCCCATTACAAAGTCCTTTTTTTTCATATTCATATTTCTCAATAGCATGACAATTGCCCCTTTTTTCAATTGCAAAACATGTGGTGGCATTCCAGATGGTGTTAAAGAATTAATAAATTCTATACTAAAATTGGTTTCACTGTCTTTATCGTCAGCCAGAACTGAATCTACACTGTAATAATTATTTTGTGGTGCTTTGATGAATTGTAAAATTTTGTTATTTAGATTCAAGGCATCTATAGTTTTTGATGTTAATATCACTTTGTTTGCAATGTCTGAGTAATCGTCGTTATTCAGAGTGTTTAGAAAGATTGCTGATATGAGCAATGTGTGGGACTGCAATTCCTTGCAAACCATTGTTGATGAAATTTCAATGGTATCATTGGATAAATCATGTATTTGTGGATGTGTTCCTTCTCTAATTTATATGAGCCAATCATTGAATTTGTTTTGGCCTTCAGATCTCATATTTAATTCTAATTTGAAGTGTGTAAATATTTTCCACAGTTTACTTGTCTTGATACATGTTTCAATGATATCAGTTCTATTTCCATGTGGCACAACAGGTAATGTTTCCCTAAAATCTCCTCCTAACAACATCATCTTTCCACCAAATGGCAAATTATTATCCATTACTTATTTTAAGTATCTATCAATAAATTGCAAAGCATGACATGACATCATTGTTGCCTCGTCTATAATAATTAATTTACTTTTTTGAAATTTTATGGAGTGTAAAGAATACAGTTGAATATCTGACACTGATGTTTCTAAAATGGGAACTGGCAGTTTAAATCCACTATGCACAGTTCTACCACCTTCTAACAAAAGTGCTGCAATTCCAGTTGTTGCAAATGGCATTGCTATTTAACCATGTGCTCAAATGTAACTCATCAAACCATTGTACAGATACGTTTTTCCTGATCCACCAGGGCCATCTAGATATAAATAATGGTCTTTAACCATTTAATCATCTGTAGCATGTGTGATGGCATTAAATGCTTGTGATTGTAAAGTATTTAAAGTTGCCAGTTTTTATTTTTGATCAGTGTCAAAATCATCAAAATTGATGTCATCTATAAGTCCTGGATCAGGCAAATTAAAACTTGCACAATTTAATCCATAAACAAGAAATATTTCTTGAATTTCTATTAAAGTTTTTAACAGTGCTATTGGCTCATTGTAACGTTTCAAGAAGTCTTCGGACATATTTAATTTAAAAGTTTCACACAAAGTAAATGCATCAGGTACATTGCAAAAGATGCAAATGAACGCAATTTTTTACATAGTTACATAGTATTTAAGGTTGAAAAAAGACTTTCAGTCCATCAAGTTCAACCTTTTAAGACCTCCTCTGATCTGCAATATGCGGATTAACTATTAATTAATTAGTTGTATATAAAAAAATAAATAAATAATCAATTCCCTCCTGATCCCAGACACCGGCGACCGGACTTCTCCCTGGATCAATACTGCCTCTCTAATTATCCATGATAACCCTGAATTCCATTTTTAATTAGAAATAAATCCAGTCCCCTTTTAAAGTTATCTATCGAATCCGCTGTCACCACCTCCTCTAGTAGAGAATTCCACAGATCTGTTCTCTCATTTGATTTTGCATTTGACATAGTGCTGCTTCTTCCAGACACCTTTCCCATTCTGTATCATCCACTATGAAGTTTTGATGTCTTGCAGCTAATAGGAAAGTCTCATAAACTATGTCATGCACTGTGCGTAAATGTTCAAAACTGTGTGCACCGGGAACAAGTAAAAGAAGTAATCTTAAACTGAAACGTTCAATGTCTCTTGGACTGACGGTATAAATTTGTGGTATAATTTTATGCGTATCTCTTTTCCGTTGTCGCCATAGACCATTTAAAAATACATAGTAATATGGAATCTAAATGTATAAAAATTGTCTGGCCTGTGTGTCCTGGCAGTTTAATTTAAATCATGCAGTAAGTGTTGTATCTCTGTGTTCACTTTGAGCTAAGGCAGTTCTTTCATAGCCTGCAGTAAAGCAAACAAACTGACTTTGTGGCAAATGTACAGCTAATCGATGCACAGCATGTGACCGATCATGCATCTCAAATTTCAAAAGGCTCCACATTGCTTCCGGATCACTGACAGAGCGAGCATCTAAATAATTAGAAAGTTTGTCATGTAAAATTGGATTTTCATTTTCGTTTGCTGCACCTTGCACAACAACAGTTGCTGCATCATATTCTTTGTATATGTATTTATACACATATTTGATGGATTTAATAGAAGTGCAAGCTTCAACATTTATGTGTGCATTGTACTTCATGAGCCAATGTGCATTGTATGGAACAACATATTTATTATCAACCTTTTGTCCACAGATAATAGCTGTTTGTCCTTGTCTTCTTTCATACAAAGGGTATCCATCACAATTAGCATAAGTTTGCATTTGAAATTGTTTTGGAAATTGTTTTGTACATTTTTTATTTTCCATACATGGTGAATTTGGATTCATATCTCCACATGGCCCATGAATCATTCTGTGTGCCACAATCTCAAATATCTTGGAATATTTTTCTGGATCTGGCAATTCAGCAGTATTGACTGGATCCACTCTCTCTGCAGTATTTGACTTACTTTTAATCCTGCAGGAAAAAGATATGTGAGCATGTGGCAGTCTATTTTTTGAAATTCAATGGTATAAACAAACGCCACACATTTTCCAAATAATTGTGCTTTAGTTATATCATGTATTAATGAATTGAGTTTGATTTTAAATACTCTTGCCACTAAATCTGGTCGGTCAGAAGTAGTTTGTCCCAGATTCAAATTTTCCTTGATCTCTGGCCATTGTGGATTACATGTGAATGTAATGAATACATCTGGTTTTCCAAATTGTGTGACAATAGCCATGGCATCATTATATCTTTCTTGCATATTGCAAAGAGATCCTTGGAAAGTGGATGGCAAAATGATTGCTCTTCCAGCTCTGTTGGTGGCCAATTCAGCGACATAATCCATCAATCCACAATGCTGTTCTACTCAAAGCTTATTTTTTTGAAATTTTATAAAATTTTGATGATTTGCTTTGACTTGTAGATATGAATAAATAATCCATTGTTGTATGATTTCCCCCCACATCAAATTGGATTAAAAGAATAGCAGTTTGTGCCACTTTATATTCCAGCATAGAAATATTGCATCTAACACTAACTTTACTATTGGGGTAACTTTGCAATTGTAATTTTGGTTCCCATCCAGGTTCACCATTTGTAAAGAAAATTGGATATGTCATTGGATCTAAATTACAACTTAAAATATTTATGTTCATAAAAGGTTGTTCTTCATTGCGTGGATATATTCTAATATCCCTCTGAAAAGGTGGTTCACCATCTTCATTTTTAAAGACCATGGCAACCTCATTTACTGTTGGTAAATTATACCGTCTTTGATCAGTGCTGCACTCCCTTTTTAACACCATATTAACTCTTGGCATTGTCAATTGATGTCTTTGAGCATGTTGCTGTTGTTCTTTTTCAACCTGTGCTAATTGTTTGTATGCTTGACTGTATGGGTTGTTGGCCATAATTTTATCCAGCTGTTCAAAGACTATGCGCAAACACTGTTTATTTTCTGGAAGCATCATTCTTTGTTCAACAGCTTCCATTGTATCTAAGACATATAACTGTGCAAATTTCTTTTGCTCTCCTTCTTGTGGGTGTGAATGTGAAGTTCGGTGGTAAATTTGTCCTTGAACTCTAATACAGTAAGGACCATGTCCTGGGACATTTTCTGCTAATATAGCACCCATTGAATCAAATTAAATTGCACTGTTATAAGACCTTATGTTTTTTTTTAAACTGGTATAATTTGGAAATGTTGGATCGCTCATGATATTTTGTAAGTAATCTGGAAATGTGTGTCTTTGTGGAAGTCTTATCTTTCCTTTCTGACAACAACTAATGAAGTGTCCGACAGTTGGTCTTTCCTTGAGAAAATGATAGGCCCCACAAAACTGGCAAACAACATTGAGTAATCCACAATAATGAGTGTCTACTGTTAGTGCTCTAATAAATGCATTATTGTGAGCTTCCTAAACATAGATATCACTACAACTTTCTATATCTACATTGGTGTCATGTGTCAGGTGTCCATAGGCAAAATTGTATCATTGGGCAATGGTTCACAGACATTTTTTTGTTTACTTTTTCGTTTCTTTGAAGCTGCAGCACACTCACTTTGTGCTTTCTTACTCATTTTTCTTTTATTTAAAAGTCTCTGTCTTCTCTTAAGCGTTGGGAAGTTTCAGGTGATTGTGCATCTCGCCACCTTTGCTACCTTTGCCTTGCCGCTCTTCTTTTGCCTTCAATGATGTCTTCTCCATTATCTGCCATTTTAATCTGTAATAGTAAATACAGGTGTCAGATGTAATGTTTTTTTGTTCTGTACATATTGTTTGTAGCTGCTCTCAATCCAAAGGTAAATAGCATTAGTTAAAGAATGCAAAGATTTTAAAACCGTTTTTTTTTTTCTCTGCAATAAATGAAACCATTTTTTTGGTTGTTTTATTGGCATACATTAAAAAGCAAAGCACTGCACATACATATATATTGATATATATATATATTTTTTTGGGACTAATGAATTATTAAGTCATTACTAAATTAATATACGTTACTGAATTAATCAAAAACTGAGATCAATGGTAAACCTAAAGTTAATTATATTGTCGTAAAAGAAAAACAAAAATGGAAACAGCTATTATCAAAGTATAGATGTGGCCTAAAATAATGTTACATTTTCTTAACGATGCAATTAATGTAGTTATGATGTCTATTTGAGGTTATTTAAAAGGTAATTAGTTAAGCATATATATATCTTGCTATATTTTTTTTTGTCATTGTAATGAAAAATGAAATCCTAAAAACCTCATTCATTTGCAAGTTGTTCAAAGCAATCGGGCAATATATAGGTACATAGCCTTTTATTTATTTTTTTTAAACCTTAGTTTTGGATAGATGTTCATTCACTAAAATGTTATTTTTAAATAATATGCTATGTCGTTATATCGAGCCCTATTCAATTTTTAAAATTGCAAATTAATGAGTCCCTAAATAAATATACTTTCATGAATTAATCATTAAGTGTCATCAATCCCAAACCATAAGGGCACGCTGAAATCATATACCTGTGAACTTGCTGTTCTTTGTGTAAAAATCCTTTCAAATTCACTCTCTGTCTTCAGTCAGGTGCAGAGATGAGTAATCTGTGAAATAACATGAAAATTATTTTTAAACATTGAATTCCATTCATTCTTGATTGAATGAACTCCATGGCCCTCATTCAATTGCGATTTGGCCAATTGAATAAGGCTCTAAATAAGCACATAACATATATTTTTTAAAGAAGTTTTTAGTTAGTAAACATCTATCCAAAAGCAAGGTTTTCACTAACTAAAAACTTCTTTAAAAAATATATGCTATGTGCTTATTTAGAGCCTTATTCAATTGGCCAAATCACAATTGAATGAGGGCCCATATATTTAAGTGCTTAGTAAAATTTCTTTTTTTTTAAAGTCTTCTATCCTCATTTTTTTTTTAATATCATTATTAATTAATAGTTTTAAAAACAATGTTCATAAATGAGCAGTAAGGGAGATATATAAGTGCATATTAAAAATTGTTATTACTTTTATTGCAGTCTCAATTTCTTTTTAATGATGACTAATTATTAATTAATTAAAATATTATTATACGTTAATTAATCAATAACTGTTATCCATGTTAGCAACAAAAAATGAAGTATTTTTTATTTAAATGATATACCTGTCAAGGTGATCTTTATGGTGTTCAAAGGCTGCAAACATCACTCTCTGTGTTGAGTCAACTGCAGAGACGATGAAACTGTGAAATAAGATTGAAATAATTTGCAATATTTTGCTTCATCCCTATCAGGCAATCAGCAGCAACACAGATATATTGGCACAGATGCAAAACCTGAAAGCATATTCATCAATGTATTGTTAAATCAAACCTTTTTTTTGTAATGATTACTAATTATTAATTAATTAATATATTAATATACGTGTTTCACTTAGAGAAGTAAATGTTAAACTGTATCAAAGATGGTATTATGATCCAGTAAAAATTTCTAATATTTCACAAGAACGAAATAGGCCATGTTGGAGGAAATGTGGCCAAGAAGGTACACACTCACATATGTGGTGGTTTTGTCCATCGATTCAGGAATTATGGGATATATGTATCCAGAAGCTATCAGTAATTTATAATGAGATTATTATTTCTTCCCCTGAGCTGGTCTTATTTACTATATTTCCATCCCATTGGGATAAAAGTACAAAAGCAGTGGTACTAAACATGTTATTAGTTGCAAAATGGCCGATAGCTTTGAAATGGAAAGAAGGGATTATCCCCTCAATGAATGAGATTATAATTATACTAAAAAGAAATAGACAAATTGAGGAAGACATTACCTGTAATTCCCAGAGAAGTAAAATGAAGGATAAGGAGAAATGGAAAAGCTGGGATAAGTACTCCTCAATATCACTTATTGCTTAAACTACGGTTTTATTTTTCACCTATGGTGGGTTTGTATAAATTGGGGAGTCACTAAATAAGAGTATAGGTAAATACATTTTATTCACTCCTTAATAGGAGATGACCTACACTTATATAGATCATTGTGTGTATTGTTAGATATTAAAATTCTATGTTGGTTGTTTTTTTTTTCTATAATCTATAATTCACTAAATGGTTAATATGAAATATTAGAACCCTTGTAAAAATCCTAACCTCGAATAGAATACAAAAAATATTTAAAGCTACACAGGATAATAATGGGTTGATATGCACTTTGGTTCCTCTTATCAAAGAGGGTATGATTCATTCATATTATTTTATATTTGTTCTGTAGAATCAAAATATCTCATTGGCTTTAAAAAAAAAAAAAGTTTGTACTTAACTTTGTCACTTTGGAACATTGTCAGATTGAATGTCAGGATGTTTTTGGAATATGATATGCTTGCTATTTTATGTGCTTGTATGCATTTTGTATTTTTTGTAATGGAAAAATAAAAAAAATAAAAATAAAAATTAAACTATATATAAAAAAAAATATATATACGTTAATTAATCAATAAGTGTCATCAATTCCAAATCAAAAAGTTTAATCCTTTTTCTAGCTATAAGAACATAATTTAATCATATACCTGTAAAGATGATCCTTATGCTGTTGAAAGGCTGCAAACGTCAATCTCTGTGTTGAGTCAGCTGCAGGTACACTGAAACTGTCAAATAAGATGAAAAGCATTTGTAATATTTTGCTTCATCCCTATCGGGCAATCAGCAGCAACACAGATATATTAGCATAGATGGAAAACATAAAAGCATACTCTTAAATGTATTATTAAACCAAACATTTTTTTTGGTCCGGATTACTAATTATTAATTAACTAATATATTAATATACGTTAATTAATCAATAACTGTAATCAATTCCAACTTAGAAGACTTAAATCCTTTTTTTTAAAGAAAAGAATATAATTTAATGATATACCTGTAAAGGTGATGTTTATAGTGTTGAAATGCTTCAAACGTCACTCTCTATGTTGAGTCGCCTGCAGTGACACTGAAACTGTCAAATAAGAGGATAAGCATTTGTAATATTTTGATTAATCCCTATGAGGCAATCAGCATCATCACGGCTATGTCACGGCTATGAGCCTCATTAAATTATCCCTCGTAGTTCTCTCGGTCCTCGCAAAAGGCAGATTTTTGCTGTTTGCAAGGACCGAATCCCTCGCAGCCTGCTTTGCGAGATGACTCAGAAAAATGGCTGAGAATAGGCTCCGAGAGTCACACGTAGCCTTAAATCTATGAAGTGAATCTCGCACCTTGGAAGAATCCCCACAACCACAAAAAGTGCCAGCAAGGGCTCCTAAAGCCTCTACGTGCTGCCTCGGAGCAGCCCGAGGCAGCCGTGTGAGGGTTCCCCCTGCTCCTTATACACATCCCCACGCTGCAGGGGTCCCTATAGGGTCCCCTGCACCCCCCCCCCACATTAACCGCTGCATTTAAAAGTTTAAAATTCACCTCCGCGGCTCATTAAAGGGCCCGCGGCACACTATTAGCAATCCCGGCCGCTGCAAATAAAATGAACCTCTCTCTATGCTGGGGCAGTCTCATCGGGACCCCTGAAGTGTCCCCATATTAACCCCTTGCAGCGGGGGTCTCCGATCTGCATAGAGCAGGCCCCCGCTGCATTTAAAACTTTTAAATTCCCGGCTTCTTAAAGGGCCCGCTGCACACTTTTAACAATCCCAGCCATGGCACCTAAAATTAACCCCCCTCTATGCTGGGGGTCCCCCGAAGTGTCCCCACATTAACCCTTTGCTACAGAGGTCAATAGAGAACCCCACAGCCCCCCCCCCCCACATTAACTACTTGCAGTGGGGGTCCCCGATCCGCACCGATCGTGACCCCACTACATTTACATTTTTTAGTTTCCCACCTTGCGGGTCATTAAAGGTGCGTAAAGGTCCTGAAAGGACTTGAACTAAGAAATATTAACCCAGGCAACTAAAATTAACCCCATAACTCGTGGGGGTCAATACCCCCCATAAGCCCTTAATTAACCCTATAACTCATGGGGGTCAATACAGATACCCATAAGCACTTAATTAACCCAGTCACTCATGAGGGTCAATACAGACCCCCAAAAGCACTTAATTAACACTATGAAAAGGCTGTCTATCAAATTTCAGCCAATCAGGATGGGATACACCCCAAAATCCCATTCTGATTGGCTAACGTACCTGTCAGAGTGGGATTTTGGGGTGTATCCCATCCTGATTGGCTCACACATTGATGCATTCTGAATTGCTGAAATTTGATAGACAGTGTTTTCAGCCAATCAGAAGCTGCCATTGCCAATTTCCTTCCGGAAAAGGCTCTAGGAGGCTCATTAGCGTCGGGGAGGTTTGCGAGTGCAGACCTACGTTAGTTTTTTTGTTGTTGTTTTTTTTAGAGCGCGGATTGTTCCAGGGCGCAGACGGGGCTGAAGAGGAGGAGGCCAGGGACATCGCGGGGAGGTAAGTTGAATGTGTATATATATATATATATATATATGTTTATATGTTTATTTTATTTTATTTTGTGTCTCTATGTTGTACTACTGTAATGTGTTTTTTTTTTAACAGGAGCATCGCTGGAGAAGAAAAGAAGAAGGACGGAGACATGCTGGTATGGTGAGTACAATATTTATAATGTGTATAATGTTTATTTACTTTATGTTAATGTGTTGCACTAATTGTTTTTTTTTTGTTTTACCCCTAGGTTGGTGATCTGAAGGGACATCTACAAAGGTAAGTGGTCTTAATTATTTTATTTTAGCTTAGAATTAGGGTTTCTGTATGTAGTTAGGATTTATTGTATATTAACTAGATTGTATTTCATTTGTATTGTATGTATTGTAATGTATTGTATGTATTGTATGTAGTGATGTCCCGAACAGTTCGCCCGCGGACTATTCGCTGCGATTTTGGCATGTTCGCGTTCGCTGCCAACGGCGAACACATGCGCTTTTCGGTCCGCCCCCAATTCTTTATCATTGAGGAAACTTTGACCCTGCACCTCACAGTCAGCAGACACATTCCAGCCAATCAGCAGCATACACTCCCTTCCAGAGCCTTCCATCTGAAGGACAGCCTCCATTTTAAAATCATTCTGAAGCTACATTCATTGAGAGAGGACATATATTCTAGCTGCTGTTGATTTAATAGGGAAATAGATAGCCAGGCTGTGTATTTAGCTTCCACTACAGACCTGAAGGACTCATCTGATATCTGCTGCAAGGACAGCAACCCAAAAAGCCCTTTTTAGGGCTAGAACATCATTTATTTTATTTTATTATTTTTTCTGTGTAATCTAATTGCATATGCCTGCCTGCCAGCGTGTGGGTGTGACAGGCTAACACCTAACAGATCCTATTGTGCTCAGTGAAATAAAACAACACTTTTTTGACTGTAATAGATTGAATAGCAATTGCCTGCCTACAGGCATGTGTGTGAGGCCTATTGCATCTACTCTGCCAACTTTTGCCAGTTCACAGTAACACTCATATCTGGTGCAACCTAGTGTACAGTGAAATAAAAGAACCCTTTTTTTACTGTAATCGATTGAATATCAGTTGCCTGCCTACAGGCGTGTGTGTGAGGCCTACAGTGCCTACTCTGCCAACTTTTGCCAGTGCACAGTGACACTCATATTTGGTGCAACCGTAGTGTACAGTGACATAAAACAACACGTTTTTGACTGTAATCGATTGAATATCACTTGCCTGCCTACAGGCGTGTGTGTGAGGCCTACAGCGCCTACTCTGCCAACTTTTGTAATTGCACAGTGACACTCATATCTGGTGTCACAGTACCTTGCACGCATAGTACCACTAATCAGAAAAAAAATGACAGGCAGAGGCAGGCCACCCCGCAGGGGCCGTCGTGGTCGTGGTGCTGTGATTCCCTTTGGCCCTAGAATAATGCCCAGTTTTCAGAGGCAACGTACCCTGAACTTGAAAAGTTCTGAGGACATGGTTGACTGGCTAACACAGGACACCCATTCTTCTACAGCTTCCGCTCGGAACCTAGACGCACCATCCTCCTCCAGCTTAGCTTCGGGCACCTCTCCAGTTACCACTCGCCCGCCTGCCGCCACCACCAACACTAGCACCACAGCCGCTTCACTTGATCCATCAGCAGAGTTATTCACACATCCGTTGGAAGAAATGAGTGATGCACAAACATTAGTGCCAGAGGATGTAGATAACAGGGATATGTCCCAGTCAGGCAGCATTACACACATGGACGTACGGTCTGATGATGATGATGATGATGATGATGTTGTACCTGGTGCTGCTTCCTTTGTTGAGTTGTCAGATACAAGTGAAGCGGTTGATGATGACGATGCGTCCATGGATGTCACGTGGATGCCCGCAGTCAAGTGTCTGTCAAGGACATGTTTGAGTGTAAGAAGCCAATGTCACCCCCTTGCCCGGCAACTGACAGCTGGCTTGTCTGAACTCTTAGCCCACCAGCTTTTACCATACAAGCTGGTGGAGTCTGAGGCGTTCAAAAAATTTGTAGCTATTGGGACACCGCATTGGAAGGTACCCGGCCGAAATTTCTTTGCACAAAAGGCAATCCCCAACCTGTACTCGATTGTGCAAAAGGAAGTAATGGCATCTCTGGCACACAGTGTTGGGGCAAGGGTCAATCTGACCACTGATACCTGGTCTGCAAAGAATGGTCAGGGCAGGTATATCACCTACACTGCGCATTGGGTAAACCTGGTGACGGCTGTCAAGCATAGAATAAGTGGCTCTGCAGAGGAGTTGGTGACACCGCAACAACTTGCAGGCAGGCCTGCTGCCACCTCCTCTACTCCTCCTACTCCATCCTCTTCCATAACCTCCTCGGCTGAGTCCTCTTCTGCTGCTGAAATGTCTTGCTCCACATCAACAACACCCCACACGTACTATTCCACATCCCGGATACGGCAGTGTCACGCCGTCTTGGGGTTGACTTCCCTGAAAGCAGAGAGTCACACCGGACCAGCACTCCTGTCCGCCCTCAACGCACAGGTGGATCAGTGGCTGACTCCGCACCAACTGGAGATCGGCAAAGTGGTTTGTGACAACGGAAGAAATTTGTTGGCGGCATTGAATTTGGGCAAGTTGACACATGTGCCGTGCATGGCACATGTGTGTAATCTGATTGTACAACGCTTTGTGCATAAGCACCCAGGCTTACAGGACGTCCTGAAGCAGGCCAGGAAGGTGTGTGGCCATTTCAGGCGTTCCTACACGGCCATGGCGCACTTTACAGATATCCAGCGGCGAAACAACATGCCACCGAGGTGCTTGATTTTAGACAGCCCGACACGTTGGAATTCAACACTCTTAATGTTCGACCGCCTGCTCCAACAAGAAAAGGCCGTTAACGAGTATTTGTATTTTTTTGCCACGTTACTAAACGCTCATGCGCAATGCCTGTAGGCTTATGCGTCCTTTTGAGGAGGTGACAAACCTGGTCAGTTGCACCCAGGGCACCATCAGCAACATCATTTGTTTTCTTCCTGGAGCGTGCCCTGTGAAGAGTGCTGGATCAGGCCGTAGATGAGCGTGAAGAGGAAGAGTTGTGATCACCACCAGAAACAGCCTTATTAGCATCGCTTGCTGAAAGAGGATTGTGAGGAAGAGGAGTCAGAGGAGGAATGTGGCTTTGAGGAGGAGGAAGAAGACCAACCACAACAGGCATCCCAGGGTGCTCGTTGTCACCTATCTGGTACCCGTGGTGTTGTACGTGGCTGGGGGGAAGAACATACCTTCAGTGAGATCACTGAGGACGAGGAACGGGACATGACTAGCTCGGCATCCAACCTAGTGCAAATGGGGTCTTTAATGCTGTCGTGCCTGTTGAGGGACCCTCGTATAAAAAGGATGAAGGAGAACGACCTGTACTGGGTGTCCACGCTACTAGACCCCGGGTATAAGCAGAAAGTGTCTGAAATGTTACCGAATTACCACAAGTCGGAAAGGATGCAGCACTTCCAAAATAAATGAAAAAGTATGCTTTACACAGCGTTTAAGGGTGATGTCACAGCACAACGGCAATCTAACAGCAGAAGAGGTGAACATAATACTCCTCCTCCCACGACCACGCCGGCAAGGAGAGGATGCTTTACAGACGTATTGTTGATGGAGGACATGCAGAGCTTTTTAAATCCTATGCATCGCCACAGACCTTCAGGGTCCACCCTCAGAGAACGACTCGACCGTCAGGTAACAGATTACCTCGCCATAACTACAGATATCAACACTAAGGAGCGATGAACCCTTTGACTACTGGGTGTGCACGCTTGCCCTGTGGCCTGAGCTATCCCAATTTGCCATAGAACTTCTGTCCTGCCCCGCTTCAAGTGTCCTGTCAGAAAGGACCTTCAGTGCAGCAGGAGGTTTTGTCACTGATAAGAGAAGTCGCCTAGGTCAAAAAAGTCTAGATTACCTCAACTTTATTAAGATGAATGAGGGATGGATCCCGAAGGGACTGACAGTGGGCGATACATTTGATTAAAAAAGGCCTGATAAATGAGCTGCCTTGAGCTAATAATGGTCCACACGCTACTGTATTTTATCCCTGAATGCCGGATGACTTGCGTGACTTAACCGCCACCAACTAGGGTTCAAGACGCAATGTTTTAGGGCACTTTCTGCCTGGCAAAATAACATCAATTTTTCTGGTCGCTGCAACAATACCTAATTTTTGCATTTCAATTCTTTCATTGTCAGAAGGCATACAGCATGTAATGAAAAATAAAGCATTTTTGAACAGTCTTGCATAACAGCTGTGCAAAAATACATATTTACAATAAAGACATTTTGTGAAAGTTAGCTGGCTATTCCTTTTTATTTTTACTTTTTAGGTTAATCATTTTTCTTATTTTTTACTGTGATTGCAATTTAAGAGATACCTAAAACATGGTAAAACAGACAATAGTAAAGAGTATATCTGCAGGAAACACCAAAGTCCTATTATCTATCATCCCTCCAGCAGTATTAGCTTATTATTTACAATATCTAACCTGTGCAATCACCCTTGGGTTACCCTAGGGCAGGCTTCAGTAAGCGATCTCTCCTTTCCTGGGATGATTTTGCCGTCGGTTGCTTCTGAAGGGTCTCCAGGGCTCCCCCACTCTGGTCCTTCCCCCAGTGTCGCTTCAACCAGTAACATATTTTTTATATTTGTAAAGCGACCCAATGATCCCCCTTGATAGAGGTTTATCTTTACAAATTTTGGAGAACCAATTTAAGACCGGTGTCCCCTGTTTCTGGGTCAGGGAGTGTGTGAAATGCCTCAGCCTACAGTAACTGTAATGTTCTGACAGCGGTAGCTCATGCTTGTCCCTCAGTTCCTCATTGGTGAGCATCTAGCCCTTTACTAACCAGTCTCCCAGTCTATCTAGTTTCTTTGACCTCCACCAGTGTTGTGATGTTGTGCTCATGTTTTTCGGGGCCTGAGGGTGGTCAAGAATTGGGGTCATTTGGGTGGATCCAGGGAACAAACCTGTGTGTTTCTTGGCCCATTTCCAGTATGATAGTGAGTGTCTGATTAGGGGGTTTGGCGAGTTTTTAAGGCTCTGAGGCAATTCTGATAGCCAAGCCACCTTGTCCCAGCTTAAGGGCCTTAAAGTGTGGTTCTCTAAATACACCCAGGCCGGTTGATGACATATAGAATGTGCTATTGGGAGGCAAGATAACTGAGCTGCCTTGTGGTAATATTTTAAGTTTGGACACGATAGTCTCCCCTCTGACTTATGAAGGTACATAATTTTCTTTGTGATGTGTGAGGGAGAGTGGTTCCAGATAAACTGAAATATTTTCCTTTGAATATTTTCTAATTATTTTTATTTAATCGGGATCGGGAGTGTTCGAAATATGTAGAGCAACCTAGGAAGGACATTCATTTTTATCGTAGTTATTATCCCTACCCATGATAACATATATTTTGTCCATTTACTCAGGTCATTAATTATTGTTTTATAAAGTTTGGAGTGGTTGGCTTTGTACAAGTCCACTAGCTTAGGGGTTAGTCGGATTCCCAGGTAGTTTATGTGGTTCTTATCCCACTTAATATTAAACTTCTCTTGGAGAACCTGCTTCTCTACTGCTGTTTAAGTCAATCTCTAGTGCTTCTGTCTTCTCTATGTTCAGTTTAAAGCCAGAAAACTTTAAAGCCAAACTCCTCCATAGTTCGAATCAACTCTAGGACCGATTGGGTAGGGTTTGAGAGCATACACAGCAGGTTGTCTACAAATAGACAAGTTTTGAAATTGTGATGGCCTATTTTTATGCCTGTGATCCCAGCGTTGGCCCTAATTGTCTGAGCCAGGGGTTCTATTGCTATTGCGAATAGAAGGGGAGAAAGGGGCACCCCTGTCTTGTTCCTCTTTCTATTTTAATTAAGGATCTCTCATCTCCCGGAATCTGTAACCTTGGCCTGGATGATTTGTATAATGAGTGTATGAGATTTATGAAATGGCCTTTAATACCAAATTCAAGCGTGGCGTATAGGTAAGTCCACTCCAGGGAATCAAATGCCTTTTCAATGTCAAAGGCCATAAGACAGGCTTGAATTTTAGAGCCTTTGGTGTGGTACAGTAGGTTCATGACTTTTCTAATGTTGTCCCCCTCTTGCCTGTGGGAGACAAAGCCTACTTGGTCTTTATGTATTAACTTAGGCAAGAAGGATGACATTCTATCTATTATTTTTGACAGGATCTTTGTATCACAGTTTAGTAATGATACTGGCCTGTAGTTTTTTGGTTCTAGGGCATCTCGACCCTCCTTAGGGAATAGAGCGATATCTGCCCTGTTCAGCTCTGCTGGTGTTTGCTTGCCTTCTAGAACTCTGTTAGAGTGACCAAGTGCGGGCCTAATATGTCTATACATTTTTTATAATATAAATTGGTGTACCCGTCTGGGCCTGGTGACTTACCAGGTTTGAGGTTCTGGACTGCTTTTCTCACTTCCTCTAGGGTCACTTTGGCATTTAAAGTCTCTAAGTCATTTTCTTCTATTAAGGGGAGATCACAGGAATTAAGAAATCCCCTCATTTTGTGTAGATCTATGTGTTTTGTTGCCGTATAAAGGGTATTGTAAAATTTGGTAAAAATCTTCTGGATCTTATTTGGGTTTGTTGTTTTTTCTCCCTTTGAGGTCTTAATTTGAAGTATCCTATTTTGTGTTGCTTTGGTTTGTAGTTTCCTGGCTAGTAACGGGCCAGGTTTATTGAATCCGATAGGAATAAATAGTACAACTGAACACACCACTCCTATCTGGTGGCACCTTAGATTGCACGCGCAGTGCCCCAAATTTGAAGTGGGAGGACCGACCAAGCATCTTTTTCCATCTCCCTGTTCCAAAAATCCATGCCATATACACGTCCCCTGATAGGGGACGTAACAGGTATTAAACTGATAGGAATAAATAGTACTATTGAACACACCACTCCTTTCTGGTGGCACCTTAGATTGCACGCACAGTTCCCCCAAATTTGAAGTGGGAGGTCCGACCAAGCATCTTTTTCCATCTCCCTGTTCCAAAAATCCATGCCATATACACGTCCCCTGATAGTGGACGTAACAGGGATTAAACCGATAGGAATAGTACTACTTAACAGTATACACCTTATAATAACGCAGACAGAGGCAACGCAGAGAGAGGAGTCTGAAGAAGAGGAGTCAGAGGAGGAAGGTGGCTTTGAGGAGGTGGAAGACTAAACACAGCAGGCGTCCCAGGGGGCTTGTTTCACCTTTCGGGGACCCTTGGTGGCTGGGTGGAGGAAGAGACCTTCAATGACATCAGTGAGGACAAGGAACGGGACATGGCTAGCTTGGTATCCAACCTTGTGCAAATGGGGAGTTTGCGGTTGTGCAAAGGGACTGTTTGCGGTCGTTTGCGGTTGTTTGCGGTGCATTAAATGGGGAGATTGGTCTGTTACTGTGAAGCGGGTGTAACCCTTACACTACCTGATCGATACAACATCATACCTGATGTTTTAAAGCATGCTATTCCAAACAATGTAGGAATGTTAGGTGATTTATGCCCTTTATGGCTTAAAACCAGACTCTGCATCAACTATGTAATTTTCCGTGGGAGTTTTGCCATGGATCCCCCTCCGGCATGCCACAGTCCAGGTATTAGTCCCCTTGAAACAACTTTCCCATCACTATTGTGGCCAGAAAGAGTCCCTGTGGGTTTTGAAATTCGCCTGCCCATTGAAGTCTATGGCGGTTCGCCGATGTTCGCCTGTTCGTGAACATTTGATGAAATTCGCGTCCGCTGTTCTCGAACCCAAAATTTGATGTTCGCAACATCACTAATTGTATGTATTGTATTGTATGTAATGTATTTTATTGTATGTATTGTAATGTATTGTATGTAATGTATTGTATATATTGTAATGTATTGTATTGTATGTATGTATTGTATTGTGTCTTTCCATTTCAGGTGTGTAATTTGTTTTCTTTCTGTAGTGGGGGGGAGGGGGGTTGTAATGTATTTTTTTATTTTCTGTAATGTTTAACTAATCACTTTTTATTAATAATTAATTAATTAATTAATTATTGAATAATGATTATTAATATATTGTACCTTTTTGTATTTAATATTCCTCAATCAGTATCCTGAAGAGCTAACAATCTCTTTTGATTTTCTGGCAGCAGAAACTGTCCAGTCAGACTGAGGAAAAAGTGTCAGTTCTGTGGCGAGTGTGCCCTATATATAGGCTACATGCGCGAGCCAAAACCGTTGGTTTAGGCGGGAAATCCGCTATTTCACAATGTTAATGTGTAAATGTGTAAGTTAGTATTGTAATATGGCGACGTCGGTCTTCGTTTTCCGAGTTGCGCGCTCATTTTACGTCCATCCTATTAGTATTTTCCTATCGCGTATGTGGCTGGCTGTGTTTTGCACGATTCGGGGTCGTGTAGCCTTGTTTTAATTTTTTTTAGCCGCCATTTTTTTTCTCGCTTAGGGGAATTTCAAGTGCCGAAACTACTTAAATTCGACTTAAATTTGCGTTTCACCTTACTTCCAGACGTCCTGGCTGTTCTCCTGTGCTATTAGTGACCTTTTTGTTGTATTTTGTGTTTTATTTTGTGTGTTTTTGTTGTATTTTGGTTTGCGCGGTTCGGCCGCTAACTTTGTATTTTACGTAGGTCGTATTTTATTTTTCTAAGTCCCGCATCTCGTATTTATTTTTTTCTAAGTTCCGCGTCCCTTTTTTTTTTTTTTTTTTTTTAGTCCCGCGTTCATCAACTACTTTCAGCAAGACTGTTTGTATGTAGGCTAATTTTGTTTGTAGGCTAAGTCCTGCGTGTTTCATTCCCTCCACTGCTTGCCTCGCTATGCAAGGCTCGCCGGCGATGAGCACCAAAGGCGCTCATTGCCTATGTGCTCCGAGTTTAACGGCTCTCCAGCAATGAGTGCCTGTGGCGCTCATCGCTAAGTCGTACGCACCACGCAAAGCGTGACGACCTCTGGTAGTTAGACAATTAGAATATGTGACTAGCGACTTGCCCGTCAAAAACGACGGGGCAATAACATTTTAAGCCATTGCAATGTACTGCTTTTGCTCCTCTGTGGACCTCCGGCGCTCATTGTGAGCCCCGCGCCGAGTGTAAAATGTGAAAAAAATGTGAGTACAGTGAATTAATAAAGTAATATAAATTAATAAATAAATATACTTTACATATTTATATTTAATATGCAGCAAACAATATCATGAAGAGCTAACAATCTATTTGGATTTTACTGCATCTGCAGTGTACAGTTGGAGTGTTGATGCTGTGAGGAAAAAGTGTCAGCAATATGCCAAGTGTACAGGCAAAGTGTGCCCAGTTTTGACTATTATCACCATAAGCAGAGCAGTTATATGCTATAGTATATATTATATACTATCTCTAGGCAAAGTTTGCCTGGTTTAGATTAATATCACAAGTATGTTATATATGTTGATACCTTAGTATCAATTTATATACCATCGCGAGACTCCTATTTATATTCAGTTGATATTCATTATAAACATGATATCGTCCTGCTATTTTTAAATAAGGACTATTATAATAATTAATAGTCAGATATCCATTTTTTGCTATAGGGATAGGGACAGTGTGATCCCCTTTTCTTCCTGACATTTATATAACATATGTCCCACCGCTCAAGCACCCTTTTATGTACTCTTCAACATCCCCTTTTCTCCTCCCCTCTCCTTTTTTTCTTTCGCTTATACTATTCACCCTTTTTCCTTTCCCTGTTTCTCATGCCTCGGTTTTGTTGATATTTTTAGAATTAAAGTATTAAGCACTTTTTATTATGTCATATTCCAAGCAGCAGTTAGCCTCTGGGGTCTGCTATGATTTGAATGGTTTGGCCATTAGGTGATGTCTTTTGCACAACCCTAGGCCATTCTATGAGTGGTTCCCTTGGTCTATTTATATTTTGCCTTTTCTAGTACATTATAGATATGAGGAATTTCCTTGTGTTACCATTTCCATTCTCCATAATCTGATATTGACACAATAATTTTATCCTATTATTAGTTGCCCTTTTTTCTTTCCTTTTTTTTATTTTTTTTCTGAGATATCATAGCAACTATGGGATTTATCTTTTTAATAGCATATTATAGATGCTCTCACACCTACTCCTCTTTGTAATATATATATATATATTTATTTATTTATTTTCAGATGAAACATATTTTAGGGTTCATTTTTTCTTGTTCCTCTTGATATTCGAATACACAAGATTCTTATAATAAACTGAGTGCAAATTAAATTCTTCCCACACACAGCTCTGGACTTTAAATTCCCACAAAGGCCAATCGTACCATAAATAAGCTATAAATAGAACACATATAAGTGCATCCTCTCCATAATGAAACTGAATTTATGTGCTAATAAACTTAATTTGCTCAGTGATAATGCCTCTCATTTATTTAATTATAGGTGTCTCACTACAGGTCCAAGGTCCTTTTAAAGCATTTAGTAATTTAAAGCGACATAGTAAATGTCCCACTGGAAGTGTTAGATAATTGAGTTTGATAGTTGGGTATTTTAAGTATAAATTATACCACTCTCCTAATGAGTTTATCTTATTAATTATCTCTCACAGTGATGTTGATGAAACACAAGAGCATGTCCAGATGGTAGATATGTACATAAAGATCAAAACAATTATAAAGCCTTAAATACAACAATAGTAAATAGTGACTGTTCAGATTTTTATTATTATTTAAATAATATAATATATATATATATATATATATTTATAGAGACAATATAAATACAACCATTTAATTTTCAATTTTTATAACCAATTATTATTTACTGCATAGCTCCATTTTGCTTTTTGCATGTCACTTTCGTCAGCTGAGTGCATCCTAGTAAACGAATGGCCCTCCCTTAGGCCTACTGAGAGCACTGGCAGATGTAACTGCCACATTCCCATTGTGCATACATTTACTGTGTATATATCGTTCCTCCCACCTCATGAAGTTAATGTAATGAAGTCAAAATGGTAAATCCCAAAACAGCATTTTATATAAAAGATAAAAAATGAGAGTTTTTTTTTAACATTAAATTACATCCTTGGCAAATTAGATGTTATATTTTGAGACCCAAGCGCTGAAGAAGTCAAATGAGACAAAGTGTGTAGGCGGTGGTATTGCAGCTTGAAAACAGGTCTTTGAGTAATCCATGTGGTGAAAGAAATTGATTGATAAAAGAAGGCCAAAGAAAAATAAAAATAAATCCATAGAAATGTAAAGATAAAAAGCACTTTTTTATTCATTTTTTTAATCAATTAATTAATTTTATGTATTTACTTATTTATTTGTATTATTTTTGCACTGTTCATCAAAAAATTGCCAAAACAATTGTGTAGATCTACTGACTGGGTATGCGCTTCTGGTTTATCACCTCTCAATAAGAGAGAGAATTAATCACTTGAGATAAACTCATTAATAATTTACCCATAAGGTGTATATCTAAGTGTTTTGCCTCCCTCCCCCATTTTTGATTGGTCAGAGGTGACCTGATACAGTGGTGGGCGGTTTGCTGCGAAATGGGTGGTAGAAAAAGATGCTTTGCCCGGTGGTTCAGTTACGGATTTAGTGCCACAAGTTTGGTGGAACCAGGCAACCTTATGGGGCAATTATATAAAGTATTAACATGTAGCATATTCATTGCACATCAGTTCTCAAATACTATGTAACTATGTAACTATGTAACAATGTTTAAGGTTGAAAAAAGACTTTCAGTCCATCAAGTTCAACCTTTTAAGATCTCCTCTGATCTGCAGTATGCGGATTAACAATTAATTAGTTGTTTAAAAAAATGAATCAATTCCCCCCTGATCCCAGACACCGGCGACCGGACCGGACGTCTCCCTGGATCAATAATGCCTCTCTAATTATCCATGATAACCCTGAATTCCCTTTTTATTTAGAAATAAATGCAGTCCCCTTTTAAAGTTATCTATCGAATCCGCTGTCACCACCTCCTCTAGTAGAGAATTCCACAGATTAACCACCCTTAGTGTGAAGAACCCTTTTCTTTCTTTAAGGTGGAATCTTTTTACTTCTAACCTCACGGGGAGTCCTCTTGTCAGTCTTTCTTCATAACTTAGCTCCTCCATTCCCCTTATTAGTTTTGTTGCCCTCCTCTGTACATTTTCCAGCTCTAAAATGTCCTTTTTATGAAGTGGTGCCCAAAATTGTACTCCATATTCCAAATGAGGGTGTACTAGAGATTTGTATAGTGGAAGAATTATTTCTGCTTCCATGGCTTCTATACTCTTCTTAATACATGCTAATATTTTATTTGCCTTTGCAGCTGCTGCTTGGCTTTGAGCACTGTTACCTAGGTAGTTGTCCACAAGCACTCCCAAATCCCTTTCAATATCTGATACACCTAGATTTGCTCCATTAAGATTAAAAATTGCATGGATATTTTTCCTTCCCAGATGCATAACTTTACATTTATTCATATTAAATCTCATCTGCCATTTAGATGCCCATTGCTCAATTTTATGTAAATCCCTTTGGAGGGAAAGCACATCACGATCTGATTTAATTACCTTGCACAACTTCGTGTCATCAGCGAAAATGGAGACACCACACTCAAATCCTACCTCTAAGTCATTAATAAATATGTTAAAAAGGAGAGGACCTAATACTGAACCCTGAAGAACCCCACTTACCACATTAGTCCAATCGAAGTATGTTCCATTTACAACAACCCTTTGCTTCCTGTCTTTTAGTCAGCTCTCGATCCATGAGCAGATATTTACTACAATTCCTGTAGCCCTTAGTTTGCACAATAGTCTTCCATGTGGCACTGTATCAAAAGCCTTTGCAAACTCCAAAAAGGCTACCTCCACTGAGTTGCCCAGATAGAAGCCCCTACTAACCTCCTCATAGAAACTAAAAAGATTTGTTTGACATGACCTATCCCTCAAAAATCCATGTTGACTCCTACTCATAATCCTGTTCAAATAGACATATTATTGTATATTATCCCTTATTAACCCTTCTAAAAGCTTCCCCACTACAGAAGTGAGGCTCACTGCTCTATAATTCCCCGAATTTGCTCTTGCTCCCTTTTTAAATATAGGTATCACATCAGCTTTTCTCCAGTCATCTGGTAGAGACCCTGTGTTGAGTGAATCTTGAAAAATTAAATATAATGGTTTTGCTATTACAGAACCCAGTTCCCCTAGTACCCTTGGATGTATTAACATTTATTTTTTCCAACCTCTTTTGGATTACTTCCTGTGTTAACCAATTTTTTGGCAAAGGTAGTGTAGCCCCATTATGTTGCCGTGTCCCAACCACTTATACCTCCCTTGGGTATACCGAAGAAAAGAACCAATTTAGCTCATCTGCCTTTTCCTGGTCACTAATTATCAGACGGCCTTGTTGGGGCTTCCTAATTCAGTAGTTGGCGGCTTGGAACACACAGGCCCCAGTCAGAAGAGGTGATTTACACAGTTCACGTTAGTCGGTGCAAGAACGGATAATCAGGTGTTTTCTGTATCTTAGAACAACTAGAAATATTTGTGTTTTAGTAAGGTCGCAAGACGTTCCAAGGACAAGAATGTGTTATTATGGCTAGGCTATATCTCATGTGAATATGTCAGCAAAATATATTAACCCCTTCATCAGCAGAATATGTTAACCCCTTCATTCCCCTCTTAAAACACAACGTGATCTTTATTTGGGATGTAAGCAGTGGTGTATATATAAATATATATAGTAGGAAGCGGACTGAAACACGGAAAGGCGATAGACCCTCAAGGGTATCAGTACATGAGATATACCTGTGACCAGGTAGTGTTAAGTCACAGTATTTAGCTAAAAAATCTTAGGAATAAAGCCTTGCAGCATGTAATAAAAACACAAAGGAATACAAGGGAAGTAATGACACATAGTAAACAGAATTATCATCAATATAAGAACAATATTCTTTAACTATTAAAGCACACACATCGCCATTGGAAGCTAAAACATAATCTAAAGCCATTCTATTCTGCAAAGTGACCATTCTAAATTTGCACCTGCTCCTAGTTTAGTTTCTCAATTGCTTCAGCAGAGCTATTTAAGGCCCTCTGTACTAGTAGAGAAAGGATGGATAGTTCCACCTGTAGTTTCCCTACGCCTGCATGTGGGAAGGTTATACCTAGGGTGTCTAAGAATATTTTCCAACCACTCTTCTGCTCTATATCCCTAATGTTCCTAATGTGGCCTTGTGGAAGTGTTTTGGTTGTGTATATATATGGGATTACTTGACCTAAATAACAACTGCACACCCAATTAGGGGGCAGCCATCGATAGGTGTTCCTGCCACAGATAAAGTATACATCCGTGCCTGGAAAAGGTGGCATAAGGTGGAAGAGATTAGACATGGATCCATTAGTGTCGCTACAACCAGTACCATTAATTGCTATATTATGTAAGAGAAAGAATAAATAGGGACATCCGGGACCACTACAGTTCCAAGGTGAACAACTCTTGTACAGGTCGGAGAGGAACCAGAGGATGTCTATTAAAAATAATTGTGGTATTGGAGCAAGTGGACCAACCAACAGATTTACCTTTTCCAAGGGCCCTAAAACAGTTATACCCTGGGTTGGTGTGGGTTAACATAAATGATATAATCTTATTATATTTTGATGGGAAATACGTGCGTGTGAGGTGTTGCATCCATATAGAGTTAAGTGGTGTGGCTGATTGTACATAAGTAAAGAAATTCCATTTGCGGGGTTGTGTACTGCCATTGTAATATATGTGGCTCTGGGTGAAGTTTTCTGCTGGAAGGCCAAATATAGGCATACTCATTTCCCCATGTGTAGAGACGTGTGCACATACCCAACAGTTAGAAAGGTTAAGGGAGTGAGCATATCCTTGTAACATTATGGAAAATATATTACGTTCCCAGGGATGATTTTTTATAATGGTGTTATCACGTGTGGATATCTTGTGCCTATGAGGTGAACTTAGTATTGGTGTGAGTGTTATTGTGTTTACCACAAACAGACTTTAATGGTCCCAGTTCATCTGGGTCATAATGGCAATTAAGAAATGTCCATAAGGGCAAATAAATCAGGAGCATAATGCCCATCAAAAGAAGAAAGTTCTTCCATGTATTCTGTGGATGCAGGAGTAGGGCTGACATTTTTATTATCGCTGTCTTCAATCGCTTTCACGGGGACTTTGACACCTGCTTTACTCCTCTTTGGACACAGCTTCAGACGTGATGCGTGGATCCAGATGTCCTGTGAGTCAGTGAGGAAGGCAGTCCTGGTTACTGCTTCAACGGTAGTCGGTGGTCCGAGTGGGAAGCCTCCCTTCTTTGCTTTGTTCAGTTGTCGGACACAGATGAGGTCACCTGGCTGGAACGGATGTGTTGGTTCCTGTGAGGGTAAAGGAAAGCGAGAAGACACATCACCATAGATGCCATTCAATTTATCAATCAATTGTTGCACATATTGTTCTCTTATAAGATCAAGATCACCAGACATAATTACAAGTGGGCCTTTTACCAAGGAGTTGGAAATGGTCTTCCCATTAGAATCTCAAAAGGGGACAATTTAGTAGACTTATTAGGAGTCATCCTAATTTCTGCTAGAATGGCAGATAAGTATTTCTGCCAGTTCACCCATGTACCTGCAGTGGCCTTTGTAAGTTTCTCCTTAATAGTGCGGTTCATTCTTTCCACTATGCCGGAATTCTGAGGATGGGAAGGGATATGGAATTTCCAGGTTATCTGTAGCCATTGTACCAGTTCCTTAATTACCGCACTAATAAAGGCTGGTCCATTATCAGAATTAATTTGCAATGGGCATCCATATCTCAGTATTATCTCGGTAGTTAATATTTTAGCTACCGTCTTAGCATCCTCTCTTTGTGTTACAAAGGCCTCAGGCCACCGTGAGAATTGGTCTACTATCACCAACAGGTACAATTGCTTTGATCCTGTCTTTGGGATATGAGTAAAATCAATTTTTAAATGGGTGAATGGAGCTGTGGGTGGAGGCAAATGATCATGTAATGCTTTGTTAGGTACTGTAGAGTTATTCTGTAGACACTGTATACATCTTTGTATGTATGTCTGGAAGTGTGATTTGAAGTTTCTGATGCAAAGTGACAGTTGCAGCTGTTTACTACCCCGTCAGCTAAAGCATTACCTCTAGATGTAAAATCATTGCGATTCTTTGTGCTTGCTATGTGTTATCAGTTTTTACTAGTTTCGTTTTCAGTGTACTGGTACTGGTTGCAGGGGGGTCAATGGGGATTGGAGCTACAGCTTCTGTTCTCTCTGTCTCTGCTCTATCCTGTCCTTCTGCCAGAGCGGGTGAAGGAGGGGGGGCACTAACAGTGTCGATATGTGCTTCAGGCTGAACTGTGGGTGAATGTCGGCGCATGTTATTGCCTATGATAACCTCCATATCTGTGTCCGGGCTAGGGTATAGTGCTGTGGGAAGACTACAAGTAGGGGGTGCTGTATGTACGGACACAGCACAAGCAGCCAATGCCCGGAGACACGCCGGCATCCCGTGGACCAGAGTAGGGACTACTTTGGAAAAGAATGCAACGGGACACATACTACCTCCATGATCTTGGGCACAGACCACGGCCATGGTTTTACAATTGTCCCTCACATACAGGTGGAATGGTTTACAATAATCAGGTAGTCCTAAAGCGGGGGCCTGCATAATGCTAACTTTTAAGGTCACATAAGCTTCAGTCATGTCTGGAGTCCATTGAATATGTTCTGGGCTGTCCCCCTTAGCAGCTGTACGTAAAATGGAGTCAAAGTGTGAGCATTCAGGGATCCATTGCCTGCAATAATTAATCATCAACATGTGTTGCTCCCATTTGTATTTTGTTTTTAGTTACCTTGTGACCTTCAGCTGCTAGGTGCTGTAGCAACTGAGTGAATCCTGTCTATTGACTTCCCCGTTAGGAGTACATACCAACAGTAGGTCATCGACGTACTGTAGCAGGATGGAACCATGACCCATGTCCATGACCGCAAGGTATGTTGGAGCACCAGTGAGTAAGCAGCTGGTGAATCCACGTAGCCTTAGGGGAAGACGGGTCCATGTTAATTGGCGCCCATCAAAAATTGAAAGCCATAAATAGTTGTGTCTCAAAGTCCAATGGGACCGAAAAGAATGCGTTTGATAAATCAATAAGAGTAAATATAGTGGCGTCATGGGGAATGGCCGTAATGAGAGCGGTGATATCAGGGACAAATCGGGGCAATTGGGATGACTAAGTAATTAATTGCCCTTAAATCCTGGAAAATCTAAAGTCATTGTCACGTAATGGAAGGGACGTTAGCCCAATTCCATCCTGACTCTGTATCAGAGTCTAAAAGTCTGTATAACAAGTCTGATGTCAGTCTGAGTCATGGTGTCCTTGACACATTCACTTCAGATACATCATATATGTAGAAGGATTTATTCGGGGGTTAAGGGCTTTCATAACTAGTTGGTCACCTACGGTTAAAAAAAATTAGTTTTTACAAAATTAAATTGTAATCACAGGGATGAACCACAATTTCTCTAAAAAAATGAGGGCTGCCGGTTTTCTCTTTCCGTATTTACTATTTGCAATCTATTCAAAAACAAACTATTATGATCCCATTTTGGGTCAAATTCACATACGAAATGTCCCTTTTAAATCACTTACTAAAACATTTCTAGGAACTATTTCCCTTCAGTTTCGTACTTAACTTAAAAATAATTCCCAACTAACACTCCGCTTCCTGAGACCTCTCCACAAACATTTAACTACAAATACTGGAATCCACCTTAAAAAAGTTCAACAACAACATTCCATACACATGACCGTTTTCTTATCCAAACTAAATACGACCTTAAGATTTTTCTGCCGGGAGGGGGAATCCTGTCACAAAAACTCACAGGAGATAAGCTTTAAAACAGGAAGAACACATTGTCTTACACTTACAAGCAAGATAGACCATAAATCCTCCACTGTTACAAATTTCTGGAAAAAGATTTCCCTTTTTTTATATTTATGCCGGCTTTAGAAATATATCTCAGTGGTGGACATGATCTCTACAGCCTTAAAGACACAGAAGAAAATTCTCTAACCTGCATTTCTCAGTTGTATTACAAAGAAAGAAAGTACAGCAAACACTCACAAATTTATTTGAAGAAAAACACAAGACAATCCATCTACTTTATAAACAAAATAATAAAATACATTATATAAATGTATGTAAAGAAAAAGTTCCTTTATATTTTTGTGTTCCTATTTCATTTATTATCCCTTATCTCGTTTGCTCTTTCACGGGACCTGGTGTTGCTCTGTGTATATAATTACATATGACAGATTTGCATGATTCTCCCGGGTTGGGAGGTGGGTATTGTTTAGACTGGAAAGTACCCATTTCCAACTATCCATCTATTCTTAAAAACTTTAGGTGGTTGTCTCAATAGACAACGTAACCTTATTTGCTATCACGGTTGTTAATCAGAGAATAGGATCGGCTGTACTGAGCTGAAATAGCTCCGGCAATTCCGACAGATATTCTCGAGTTAACGGGTTGCCCCCAGACACAGAGACGGTGCGTCTTACAGCCTCCAGTGACATTACTTCCTGATTTTTATACAGAATAACAAACATTTCTTATCTTAAACAGCACAGCAATACAGCAAAATTCATGAGCAAGCAAAAGCGGATTTGGGGCACTGTCAACCAAGCCGTCAAGTATATATTTATATCAATTTTATCCTTTCTATTCCCACCTTAGGAATAATATATATATATATATATATATATATATCTCCTTGATATATATATGGCCTTCCAGAGGCCTAATTTTAGCCTTCCAAGGCTTTACCCTCTCTTCCTTAGAGAGTCTCCCTACCTCAGGGAGTATACCTACAGTCTACCCAAGACTTAATTCTCCCTACCTCAGGGAGTGTGCCCAACTTATTTACTTGTATACAGTTTACAAAGGACGACGAGAGTGGGAGCAAAGGAAGGTGCAAATAGACACAATTCACTCTACTCACCCACTCCGCCGTACTCTGATGATCTGTATCCCACTTCTCGACACCAGTTTGTTGGGGCTTCCTAATTCAGTAGTTGGCGGCTTGGAACACACAGGCCCCAGTCAGAATTCTGGGGAGCTGTACTGGAAGTAACGCACACAAAATCATTCTCAGTACAAATTCCGTTTATTGCCACGTCATAGCATAGGTTATATACTTGCTAAAGAAGGCGGATATTAGAGGCGATTTACACAGTTCACGTTAGACGGTGCAAGTACGGATAATCAGGTGTTTTCTGTTTCTTAGAACAACTAGAAATGTTTTGTGTTTTAGTACGGTCGCAAGATATCCCAAGGACAAGAATGTGTTATTATGGTTAGGCTATATCTCATGTGAATATGTCAGCAAAATATGTTAACCCCTTCATCAGCAGAATATGTTAACCCCTTCAGGCCTGTGTCACATTGTAATGTTCCTATAGCTTCCTCCCTCGCCTTCTCCCCATTAAAATACTTAAAACATATTTTTGGGTTAGTCTTACTCTCTTTTGCAATTCATTTTTCATTTTCTATTTTAGCCATTCTAATCGCGCTTTTGCAAGCCTTGTTGATTTGCTTGTATTCCTGTAAAGCAGTCTCTGTCACCTCATGTTTGTATAATTTAAATGTCTGTTTTTTACTCCGTATCTTGATCTTTAAATCATTGTTAAGACACATTTAATGGGATTTACTCCTTTTACTTTTATTCCCACACAGTATATGCTGATGTGTATGTATATTTAGTAAGGATTTAAATGTTGTCCATTTATGTTCAGTATTTTTACCTGACAGTTCTCTGTCCCAGTCTATACTTTGTATTGCTGCCCCTAGACCGTTAACATCTGCCCTTTTAAAATTAAGAGTTTTCGTTGGCCCCTTAAAATTTCGTTTTTTTAATTCAATCTCAAATGAGACTGTGTTGTGATCACTGTTTCCCAAAGGTTGCCCTATTCCAATATTTGATACTATATCAATATTATTTGTGATGAGTAAATCTAATATAGCTTCATTTCTAATAGGCTCTTGTACAACCTGGGCCAGATAATGATCCCTCAGTGTACTCAAGAACCTGCTCCCCTTAGATGAACTGCTGGTCTCATTTATCCAGTTTATTTCAGGGTAATTAAAATCTCCCATTATTAGAACTTGCCCATGCTTAGCTGCATTTTCAATCTGTATCAATAATTGTATTTCCTCACGTTCGGCTATATTTGGGGGTTTATAGCATATTCCTAATAATATTCTTTTGGAATTTGCTGCTCCGCTATTTAACACAAACATTCAGCTTTATCACTAGGTCCACTATAAATATCTTCTCTGACTATAGGCTTAATTTCAGGCTTAACATACAGACAAATCCCTCCTCCTCGTTTACCATTGCCTCTATCTTTCCTAAATAGGTTATAACCATCCAGATTAACAGTCCAGTCATGAGATCATCCCACCACGTTTCGGTAATGCCTATTAAATCCCATTTTTCATTAATTGCTAATAATTCTAACTCTCCCATTTTTCCTGGCAAGCTTCTGGCATTAGCAAGCATACACCTTATGTTATGAGTCTGTAGTTCTGAAGTGCCTGCCACTGTACTTGAATTACTTAGTACTACCTCCCTATTGACTATACTACCCCTCCCCCATCTCCTCCCCTATGAGTTGTTAATTCATCCCTTATACCCTCTACACTTTTTACCCCATTACTGATAACTAGTCCCCCCCCACCACCTACTAGTTTAAAATCTCCTCCAGCCTTTCTACCATCCTATCCGCTAGTACAAAAGCTCCCTCATCACTAAGGTGCAATCCATCCCTACTGTAGAGATTGCACCGACGTGAGAAGTCAGCCCAGTGCTCTAAAAACCCAAAGCCCTCCTTAGTGCACATATTTAGCCATGCATTAACCTCCCTAAGCTCCTTCTGCCTTCCTGGGCTAGCACGTGGCACTGGTAGTATCTCAGAAAATACTACCTTGGAGGTCCTTGCCTTCAGCTTATTACCTAGTTCTCTAAAATCATTCTTTAGGACACTCCATCTTCCACTAACTTTGTCATTGGTACCAATATGTACCAAGACCGCCAGTTAATTTCCAGCCCCTCCCAATAATTTGTCTACCCGATCCACAACATGACAAACCCGAGCACTCGGGAGACAGCAAACTGTTCGATTGCTGGGATCTGGGTGACAAATCACCCTGTCTACCTTCCTAATAATAGAGTCCCCTACAACCAAAACCTGTCTGTTGCTCTGCCTATTCTGCCCTCCCTCTACTCCAGTAGAGCTGTTCTCCCGGCTGTTAGAGGGAACAGCTCTACCTGGCATTGCCATTCCTGAATGGACATCCCCAACAGTTTCACTCAATCTGGCAAATCTGTTGTTGTTTGCCAACTCAGAACTGGCCTGCCTCCTCCTGTTCCCCCTGCTTCCCCTTTGTAACTGTAACCCAGCTACCTCCCTGGATATCCTCGCTAGCCCCAGCTCCACCCTCCATGCTAGGCCCAGCTAAACTGTGCTCAGTGAGCACCAACCCCCTTTCCAGTGGAGCAATATCACTAAGTGCTGCAATTCTCCACTCCAGATCTCCAATATGAGCTTCCAGAGAGGCAACATGCTCACACCTCTCACAGAGGTATGGACACTGCATCATCTGATCCAGTATTGCATACATATGACTGGATGTACACTGAGTGAGGTTGCCACTGGACTGACTCATAATTATTATTATTGTCTACAAAATTTCAGTGGGAAAAATAAAGAATATAAAATAACTAGCGACTTGCCCGTCAAAAAATGACGTCAATGAGATGTGTATGTTTGGAAAGTTGTTTAGTTATTAATATACATATTTGACACTTGTAAGTATTGTGATATTAAACATGTTTAGTTTTGTAAAATGTTCTCTTGGTGAACAATAAGTCTTAAAGCATTTTGTATTCAAAGTATTAACATTTGAATGTAAGAACAGTTGAACTTTAAATTAATCCGTATTGTAAACTTGAGGTTATGGCTTTTTAACATGCAATTTGTATGTGAAGAATTGTTAACTTCAATATACATTGAATCCAGAGGAAAGCAAACAGTAAAAACCCTTGTTCAAACGTACACAATTTTAACATGAAGTTTGTAATATATGTAAGTAAGAAACTTGAAAGTATATTTTTTGAAACTTGAACTTTATTATCTGTGTAACTTTGGAACTTGACAAAACACTTTTAGAACTTGGAACATTATAAACAGTAACATAGTGAATACATTTTTTCACATAATTTTGTATTAAAAGTATTAACATTTGAATGTAAAAACAGTTGAATTTTAAACTAATCAGTATTAACATGCAATTTCCATCAGAATAATTGTTAACTTCAATATACATTGAATGTAGAGGAAGGCAAACAGTAAAAACTCTCCTTAAAACATACCCAATTAAATAAATTCCTTCCTGACCCCATGAACTGGCGATAAACATTAATCCAGGGAGTAATGTTAACATAACAGACAATATTTACATTGTGACTTTAAACGTGTTTGAGCTCTTAACATGAACTTTGTAATATGTTGAAGTAAAGAACTTGAAAATATTGTTTTAAAACTTGTAACATTAGAAACAGTAACATAGTTAATTAACATTTTAACATAATTTGTAAAAAAAAATGCAAGGCAAGTATTTTGTGAGGCGAATCATCCATAAACAGTACTTCCATTAATTATGACTGAATTGTTTATTGTTTTGTATTTTTGAATGCTTTTAAATCTGTTTTGCATGGGTTTTATTTCTTTACTGCAAAGTTATAGTACTTCATAGTAGACAATGCTTTTAGTAAAAATACGTCCATCTTCTAATAAATCACCTTGACTTTCATTCTTTTCAATAGCCTGTGGATTTTTGCACCGTGACAACGCAACGTACAATTGCCCATGTGCAAATACTGGTTCTTCCAAGAAAATACCCACAGATTTGAACGTTTGACCTTGTGATTTATTAATGGTCATGGGAAATTGTCTTCTTTGAAGTATAAAAGTGAGACTACTTTCACTTGGTGCTAAATCTATTCTTGGTATGAAAACTCTCTCTCCTTTATGGGTACCAGTTAAAATTTCAGCATCTATGAAATGGTCCTTTAATTGTTGAACAATTAATTTTGTCCCATTTCATAGACCTTTTTTGGGGTTCATATTTCGCAGTAACATAATAATTGCACCTTTCTTTAGCTGCAAAATATGTGGTGACATTCCAGAAGGAGTTAGTGAGTTTATGAATTCAGTCGAAAAGTTAGCCTGACTTTCATTGTCATCAGCAAGTACAGAATCAGCACTGTGATAATTTCTTTGTGGTGCATTATTTTTTTTAAAGATTTCATTATTGAGGATTAATGCATCCTTATTTTTACACGTTAGTATGACTTGGTTGGCAAGCTCGGAATATTCCTGGTTATTTATGCTACCTTCAAATATAGCCGATATAATATCTTGGTGACAAATCATATGAGGTGGGATCTCTACAGTGTCGTCCTGTAATTGTGGTATTTTTTCTGTTCTGCCTTCTCCAATTTTAATAAGCCAATCATTGAAATCAGTTTGGCCTTCTGATCTCATATTTTGTTGCAGTTGAAGATGGGTAAAATGTTTCCACAGTGTGCTTGACTTTATACAGGTTTCGATAATGTCAGTTCGATTTCCATGTACAACGACAAGTAATGTTTGTCTAAAATCGCCACCTAACAACATTACCTTTCCACCAAATGGAAAAGTATTATCCATGACTTCACGAAGCAAACGGTCAATACATTGGAGGGCATAGCATGAAATCATTGTGGCCTCATCTATTATAATTAATTTACATTTGTTCAATTTCTTCGCTTGTAATGATGTCATGCGAATATCTGACACAGAAGTTTCTAAAATAGGCACTGGCAGTTTAAATCCACTATGAACAGTTCTTCCACCTTCTAACAAAAGTGCAGCAATTCCAGTAGTGGCAAACGCCATTGCTATTTGATCTTGTGCTCGTACGGAACTCATTAATAAATTATATAGATAGTTTTTTTCTGATCCGCCAGGTCCATCAAGATAGAAATAACGCTCTGTCACCATGTCATCATCTATTGCATTTTTAATAGCATTAAATGCTTGCAATTGTAAGGTATTTAAAGTTGCAAGTCTTTCTTCTGTTCTTTCTGCTTGCAGTTGAATGTCATAGTCTTCAAAGTTTATGTCATCTATAAGATCTGGATCAGGCAAATTAAAACTTGCACAACTTAATCCATGAGTTAAAAATACTTCTTGGGTTTCCATTAACGCTTTTAAGTGTGCAATGGGTTCATTGTATCGTCGCATAAAGTCTTCAGCCAGATTACTTTTAAATGTGTCCCACAAAGCTAATGCATTTGGAACATTTGAGAAGATACAAATAAATGCAAATTGTTCTCTCATCTGCTGTGGCATTTGACATTGTGCTGCTTCTTCTAAACATCTTTCCCACTCTGTATCATCAGCGAGTAAGTTTCTATGTCTTGCAGCTAAATGGAAGGATTCATAAAATGTAATTGACAGTTCTTAAGTGTTCAAAACTTTGTGCTCCAGGAACATTTAAAAGTAATATCCATATCAAAAACATTCAACATCTCTTGGACTCACTGTTTAAATTCTTGGAATTATTTTATTGCCTCTGCTTTTTCTGGGTCTCCATAATCCATTCACAAAAACACAGTGATATGGAATTTCAATATATAAGAATTGTGTTGCTTGTGAATCTGTGGAATTTAATTCAAACCATGCAGTTAGTGTAGTGTGACAATCTTCACTTTGGGCCAATGCATTCATTTCATTTCCAGCATGGAAATACACTAAATGTCTTTTTGGCAAATGTACTGCTAATCTATATACTGCATGTGATCTATCATGCATTTCAAATTTTAAAAGCCGCCACATAGCTTCTGGCGCACTGACATAGCAAGCATCTACATGAGATGCAAGTTCATCATGTACTAACTCACTACTTTCAGCGTTGTCTGCACTTTTGACGACTACAGTAGCTGCATCGTAGCCTTTGTAAATATATTTATAGACATATTTAATGAATTTGATGGAAGTGCAGGCTTCTACGTTGATGTGGGCGTTGTACTTCATGAGTAAATGTGGATTGCAGGGTACTACATATCTATTGTCAACTTTTTTTCCACGAATAATGGCACTATCTCCTTCTCTTCTTTTATAAAGTGGATAGCCATCACAATTGGCATAGGTTTTGTCTCTATAATCTTTTGGAAATTCTTTTGAACATTTATTATTTTCCATACATGGTGATTGTGGATTAAGCTCACCACAGGGTCCATGAATCATACAATGTGTAACAATCTCATATAGTCTACCATATAGTTCTGGATCTGGTAGTTCAGCAACAATGACTGCATCCACTTTGTCAGAAGTATCTAATTTATCTTTTTCTTGAAGTATTATCAGAAGATGTGCATGTGGAAGTTCTCTTTTTTTAAATTGGTATATACATAAGCAAGACATTTGCCAAATAACTGACTGATAGTGATGTCACGTATTAATTCATTTAATTTAATCTTAAAAACTCTGGCTACTAAATCTGGTCTATTGGAAGCACTTTGTCCAAGAAGTAAATTTTGTGTAATTTCTGGCCATTGTGGATTACATGTAAATGTCAGAAATAAATCGTGTTTGCCAAATTTGGTGACAATAGCCATAGCATCATTGTATCTTTTTCTCATATTTCGAGGAGATCTTTGAAAGGAAGATGGTAAAATGATGGCTTTGCCAGCTGTCATGTCTCTGCTTGTAGCCACGTCAGCAACATAGTCCATTAGTCCACAATATTGTTCTACACGTAGTTTATCTTGTTGATATTTTATAAAGTTTAAATTATTGGCCTCAACTTGCAAATAGGAATCAATAATCAATTGTTGTGTTAGTTTTCCACCACATAAAATTGGATTAAATGTATTTCAAATGGCAATTTGAGCTACTTTAAATTCAAGCGTAGAAACATTATTTGGGATTCTGGCTTTAGCATTTGGGTAACTTGGAAGTGTTAATTTTGGTTGCCAACCTGCCTCTCCGTGTGGGAAAAAAATGGGATATGTCATTGGATCTAAATTTGGACTTAAGATACTCGTATTAATGAATGGTTGCTCCTCATTTCTGGGATATATTCTAATGTCTCTTTGAAATGGTGGTTCTCCTTCATCATTTTGAAACACCATTGCAACCTCATTTGATGTTGGCAAGTTATAACAACGTTTATCAGTATGTCTGTCTCTTTTAAGCACCATATTAACCTTTGGCATTGGTAATTGATGTCTTTGTGCATGAAGTAGTTGTTCATTTTCTACTTCTGCCAATTTTTTATTAGCTTTACTGTAGGGGTTATTGTCCATAATGTTATTTAGCTCTATAAAAACACTGGGTAAGCATTTATTATTTTCTTCCATCTGCATACGTTGGTCAACAGCTTCCATTGTATCTAGGACATATAGTTGAGCAAATTTTCTTTGCTCTCCTTCCTCTGGATGTAAATGGGAAGTCCGATGACAAATTTGTCCTTGGACTATAAAACAGTAAGGACCATGTCCTGGTACATTAGCAGCTAATGTTGCCCCCATAGATGCAAAGGATATTGCACTATTGTATGATCTTATGTTTGTCTTAACATTTTTGTAGTTTGTTAAAGTAGGTTCAGTCATAATGTTTTGTAAATAGATTGGAAATTCTTTTCTTTGTGGAAGTTTGAACTTGCCTTTTTGACAGCAACTAATGAATTGGCCATCTCTGGGTCTCTCCTGTTTAAAATAATAAGCTTCACAAAACTGACATTGAGTAGTCATGTCCCCACAACTATAAACCTCTACTGCTAAAGACTTGAGTAAAGGACAATTTGCAAAGCATATAGCAGTTTGACTTTAATATTCATCAGTAGAGATGTCACGAATAGTTCGCCGGCGGATTGTTCCCTGCGAACATAGCATGTTCGCGTTCATGGCGAACAGCGAACATATGCGAGATTCGACCCGCCCCCAATACTTTATCATTGAGCAAACTTTGACCCTGCATGTCACAGTCAGCAGACACATTCCAGCCAATCAGCAGCATACACTCCCTTCCACACCCTTCAACCTCATGGACAGCAGCCATTTTGGAATCAGAACTAACTTGCAGTCTTACTGAGAGGAGGTAGAGTGTAGGTGATACTGCATCAATAGGGAAAACCATATCTAGGCAAGTTTATTCAGTGTCCAGTGCAGTGCTGAAGGACTCATCAGACCTCTGCTGTAAACACAGCACCCCAAAAAGCCCTTTTTAGGGCTATAACATCATTTTTTTCCCGTTTTTTTTCTGTGTAATCTAACTTCATTTGCCTGTCTCTCTGCTAGCCCCTGCTTGTAAGTGTGTGTGTCAGGCTCACAGCTTATACTGTGTGTGCACAACGCATACAATATAATATTGTTTTCTAGTTGTCTACTTTTAAAAAAAAAAAAACTTTTTTTTTCTTAAATCTAAGTGCATTTGCATAACCGTCAATCAAAGTTCATTTTCTTGACCGCTACCCATAGTGTGTGTCCTGCTTACAAGTACTGAGCAAGAGAGCATGTTGTGTGCATGCTTGAGCTCCAAACAAAAGGCTTTTTAGGGTCTTAGTCCCTCAAATACAAGTTTTATTTTAACACCTTTCTGTTTATAAGCACTTTGTGCACAGTGTTGTTCTTTTTTTGGGAGTTTTTGTGGTGTTTTTCTTAGTTTAATTTAAGTTTTAGTTTTCTGGGAGTCAGGCTCAAGTCTCTATCCCAGGAGAGTGAGCTGTCTCCTGGATACTTTGCCACACCCCTCCCTTAGCACTACACCTTCACTCCTGGAGCTTTGTTACTTTGACTTTTTTTTTCTTTTAAAAAGTTTATTAGGTTTTGTTGAAGTTTTGTTTGTTTGGTGTTGGGTTTTATGTTTTGGGGGAGAGAAGACAAGTAACATCTTTGTAGGCAGTGGGGGGGAAAACAATTTGAAGTTTTGTTTAAAAGGCTTTTTTTAACATCTGACACAGAGACACAGAGGGGTTAAAAAGCCACTGTGTTCTCTGTGTTGTTGCATTTAGTAACACCTTGCAACAGGCCATTAACCCTTCCACTGCCAAACATCATCTCTCTCTCTCCCTTAGTTTTTGTCTCCCTTAGTTTTGTCTTTTTGTTTCTTTTTCACACTTTTATATTTTTTAAAAAAAGAAAACAGTAAAAAAATCATAAAACAAAAAATAAAAATAAATAAAACAAATAAACTAAAAAAAAAAAAAGGGTCTAAACATGAGGGATAAGACCATTAAGAAGCCTCAGGGGTCAAAAGGGGGAATAATGGCCCCTGGAAATCCTAGCTGCAGCACTGCACAGCATAGGCCCCAGGCAGATAAGGCAGCCCCAGCTCCTGGTGGTTCTGCCAGCAGACCTACCCCTGTCGCTAATACCTGGTCACAGGTGGTTTCTGCTGGCCCCAGTAATACCGCCGCTGGGGCTGAGGGGCAGATCACCAGGAAGCATGGGGTTAAATGTCAGATGTCTGGGGTCTACAGCATTGATATCTATCTGCGTGCTGCAGCTAATGTCATCAGCCCCTCTGTTATAGTAGCAGCCAGCAAAATGTACGGGAAAGCAGTTTTTTTTACCCGTACTCTGGCTGCTGCACACATTCTTATACAGAGAGGCATCACAGTGGGGGGATTATATGTCCCAATAGAACCCCTGGAAGGGTTGGGCACAAAAGTAACACTCTCTAATGTGCCCCCCTTCCTACCAGACTCCCTCCTGCGCCCCCACCTGCTAACCCTAGGGGAAGTAAAAACACCATTTATTAAAATTCCCCTGGGGTGCAGAGAGAGAGCACTTCGTCATGTGCTCTCTTTCAAGAGGCAGGTACAAATGTGCCTGCCTCAGGGCGCAGAAAACATAGAGGGGTCTTTTGGGGTTCCATTTGAGGGGGTGCTGTACAGGATTTTTTACAGCACTACGGAGGTGCAGTGCTATCATTGCAAAGGGTTGGGGCATACACGTAGGAATTGTCCTAATGTAAAGCATCATGCCCCAGCCCCAGCAAATGGCACCTCCGTCAGTACGGCACCCATCCCAGCTGAGCCCATAACAGCGGGGACCTCAAGGGTCATAGCCCCCCCACAGAGCTCAGGCAAGGAGGCCGTTCCTCAAGCCACCACCACGGCCTCCAAACCCCCTTCTTCCCCAAAAAAGCCATCTGTGTCTGTGGTCTCCAGCAAGACTGCAGACACGGGGGAAAAAGGGGAAGAATGTCACCGGTCCTCCCAGTGTCACAGCTGCATCTCCCAAGTCCCAATCTGCCCCCACCATAATTACATCAGTTAGTGTGGGGGCACAGAGTAAGCAGAGGGATAATAAGCCCTCTGCAGGGGAGGCAGCTAGTGACAGCTCCTCTTCCAGGAGTGACGTCCCCAGGAAGAGGAAGCATAAAACCAACAGGGAGGTTGCTGATAAGTGGGAAGTGCTCTATAGTGGAGCACCTCCCTCTAAAAGCAAGAAGAGGAACAAAACATCTCCTCCTCATCCGGTGACATTGTCTGGCCCAGTTATTAAGCTCAGCCAGCCGGTGCCAGACCACACATCTCTCTCTCCAGACCCTATAGGGGTTAATGTGGAAAAGGGTCTGGAGGAAAAGCAGGGGCAAGAGGGTCTCCCAAGTGAGGCAGGGGTAGACAAGAAAGATCAGGTTCTGCCTCTGGCCTTTGAGTGGGGACCCAACAAAGCCCCTGCTGAATGGGTAGTCAGTGTCCCTGAGGTGCTGAGCTTCAAGGGCACCAGTCAGTCTCCTCCTCCAGTGTCACTCTCTAGTGACGTACCTCGGGCTTTGTTAGAGCCCCAGGCCGAGTCACTACTGGAGGGGGGGAATATAGGCATGACCCCCATTCAGGACCCCATGGATTTGTCTGTCAGGGGGGATGTGGCACAAGGGGAAGTGGAAATGGGGGAGGGTGATAAAACAGGTTTTCCTGTTAACATCATGGGAGAGCCTGTCTACCCTCCTCAGCCGTCCACTGACCCTAACATCGGTGCCATCCAAGCTGAGCAAGCAGCGGTGGAACTGGCAGAGGAGGCATATAAAGCCTCCAAGGCTTCCATTAAGGAAGCCATGCTAGCCACTGCTGTCCAGCCAGCTACCCCTGAATGCACTCCTGAAGCTACAGGGGTGCAGCAGCAATCCAAGGGTCCATTATTTACCTTGAAGGGTGCTAAAGGGACTCCTTCTGTATCATCTAAGAGGGGGTCCCTGAGAATAAAGCTGAGGAAACTGACTCCAGCCGGGGAGGATGGAGTAAAAGCCCTCAGCCGAGAGGAGCAGAGGGGTGACCCACTAGAAGGAACATCAGATTCTGGGTGGGTTATCCCTGTCAAGGAAATAGATCTATTCCTTGAGAGCACCCTTCATGGACAAAAGAAAAGGAAGGTGCGGCTGGCCTTGGAGAGGTGGAAGAATATGTCGTTTATTCTCCACTCTCTCCAGCAATATCTAGTGGTCAGCACTAGGGCCAAGAATTCTGGGACTGCGGAGCATCTCCGCGTCCGGAAATTCTATAAAATGTGTGTGTCCTATCAGCAGTCTCAAGGGTCTGAGGAACGCACAATTCCTGACACGCAGTAATGGCTTTGCACATAAGCACGCTAAATACCAATGGCTGTCAAGACAGTTTCCGCAGGTTCCAGGTACTCTCCTATTTATATCAGGGAGGGTACTCTGTGAGCTTCCTGCAGGAAACTCACACCACTCCAGAGGCTGAGGCCTCGTGGCAACTGGAGTGGAGAGGCAGGGTCTTCTTCAGCCACTTCACATCGGCGTCATGTGGAGTGGTGACCCTGTTCTCAGAGTCTTTTCAGCCAGAGCTGCTGCTTGTGAAAGCTGTTATCCCAGGCCGTCTAATCCACCTCCGGGTCCGAGAGCAGGGTAGCATCATTAACCTAGTTAATATATATGCCCCTGCTGGAGGGCTCGAGAGAGTGAGGTTCCTCGCCAGACTGTCCCAGTTTTTGGAGACGGTTGACGCAGATGAGTGTTTGGTACTCGGGGGTGATTTCAACTGCACCCTCGACGCTCTGGACCGGAATAGTCCAGAGCCGTTCCCGCCTTCTGCGTCAGCCCTGCGAGAGATCATCGCCCGCTTCTCCCTGGAGGACATCTGGCGAGAGCAGAACCCAGGGGCATCAGACGGTTTCACCTACGTCAGGGTGAGAGCCGGTCTGGTGTCCCACTCCCGGATCGACAGACTATATATATCTAGTCACTATATGTCACGAGTCGGTTCTTGTGCCATTAGGCTGGCTCCGTTCACAGACCACAACTGTGTGTCTGTGACAGTGGCGCTAACGCCAACAGCGCCACGAGCCGCCTATTGGCACTTCAACAATGCTTTGTTGAAGGACCAGGGGCTCGTGACATTGATCCGGGAGTTTTGGACGGACTGGAGGGGTTGCAAGGGGGACTTTGCCACGTTAAAACTGTGGTGGGACGTGGGCAAGGTTCATTTGCGACTTCTGTGTCAGGAATATACCAAGGGTGCGAGTGGGCAGCGCGAAGCTGAGTTGGAGTCACTCCGGGGGGAGGTACTCCATCTGGAGCAGAGGCTGTTCACTTGTAGGGACCAATCCCTGCAGAGCGAGTATGTAGAGAGGAAGGGTGTCCTCTGTGACCTGGAACGACACCAGGCCAAGGGGGCATACGTGCGCAGCCGCTTAGGTTTTCTCAAAGATCTAGACCGCGGCTCGCGCCTCTTCTACTCACTGGAGAAAAAGGGGGGTAACAGTAGGCACATCACCTGTCTTCTAGATGAAGACGGTGCCCCCCTTACAGATCCGGAGAGTATCCGGGATAGAGCCCGGAACTTTTATAAAGATCTTTACTCTCCGGATCCCATTTCTCCAGATGCCTGCAGGGTGCTATGGGAGGGGCTCCCCACAGTCAGTGAGGGTGTAAGAGAGCGGCTTGATATACCACTATCTTTTCAAGAGCTCTCTGAAGCCCTCCGTGCCATGTCCTGTGAAAAGTCTCCAGGACTGGACGGACTGACTGTAGAGTTTTTCCAATTTTTCTGGGAGACTCTGGGACCTGATTTCCATCTGGTCCTTGGGGAAGCCCTGGAGACCGGGGAGATGCCCCTGTCTTGTCGCAGGGCAGTACTTGCCCTGCTGCCCAAAAAGGGGGATCTCCGGCTTATTAAGAACTGGCGACCGGTCTCTCTGCTCAGCACAGACTACAAGATTGTAGCTAAAGCCATCTCGCTTAGACTTGGGTCTGTGCTGGCAGAATTGGTTCACCCTGACCAGTCCTATGCGATCCCGGGCCGGACTATCTTTGATAGTATCTTTCTGGTCCGGGATCTATTGCATTATTCTCGCAGGACTGGTCTGTCACTCGCCTTTCTCTCTTTAGATCAAGAGAAGGCGTTTGACAGGGTGGACCATGGTTACCTCATAGCCACTCTGCAAGCGTACGGCTTTGGCCCACAGTTTGTGGGCTTTATAAGAACGCTGTACGCCTCTGCAGAGTGTTTACTTAAAATCAATTGGTCCCTAACAGCACCTTTGGTATTTGGACGAGGGGTGCGTCAAGGATGTCCCTTGTCTGGACAGTTATATGCACTGGCCATTGAGCCTTTCCTCTGCCTACTGAGGAAAAGGCTCACAGGGCTGGTGCTAAAAGATCCAGACATGCGGATTGTCCTTTCAGCTTATGCTGACGATGTGCTCCTCGTGGCCCAGGATCCAGTTGATCTTGAGCTGGCAAAACAGTGCCAGGAGGTATATTCAGCTGCCTCCTCCGCTCAGATCAACTGGTCCAAATGCACAGGCCTTTTAGAGGGTAATTTACAGGTGGACTCTTTGCCTCCCACGTTTCGTGACATCACGTGGGAGGCAGATGTCATTAAATATCTGGGGGTCTACCTGTCCGCTGCGGACGCTTCCGTCCCAGACAACTGGAGGGAGTTAGAGGGCAGTGTCCTCTCTCGTCTGGGACGATGGAGGGGTCTAGCAAAAATGCTTTCCCTTAGGGGGCGGACTCTAGTGGTGAATCAGCTGGTGGCTTCTCAGATCTGGCACCGGCTGATTTGTCTGAGTCCGACCCCCGAGTTTGTCACCAATATCCAGAGGAATTTGTTAGATTTCCTCTGGATGGGAAGGCATTGGGTCTCTGCAGGGGTGGCAAGTCTGCCTTTGGTGGAGGGTGGACAGGGAGTAGTTTGTGTGTGCTCCCAGTTGTCCACCTTCCGCCTTCAGTACCTGCAGAGATACCTATATGCAGATCCCTCTCCGCAGTGGTGCGCACTGGCATCCAGCTTTTATCGCCAGTTGCGCAACCTGGGGTATGACCGGCAATTATTTCTGATCAGGCCCGAGGGGTTTGGGAGAGACCTCTCTGTGTTGCCGGCATACTACCAGGAAACCCTCAAGGCCTGGAGCATGGTCTCCGTGACCAGGCAGGGCGTGCCTTTGGGGGATGAAATATTCACAGAGCCCCTGCTATTTAATGCAGCAGTGGGGGCTCCAATGTTACAGTCCCCCAGTATCATCCGCCGCCTTAGTCATGCACGGATGACCCGAGTCGGGGATCTCCTGGAATACGGGCGTTCTGATTGGGTGTCACCCCAGGAGCTTGCGCTCCGTTTGGGATATGTGACGCCCAAAGTCTCAGGGCGCTTGCTCCAGGAGATTAGAGATGCCATCTCCCCCGACTCGCGCACCTTCCTTCGCGGGGCTTTGCAGGCCGGAGTGCCACATGCACCTTTCAACACCCCTTCTCCGGCTGTTTGCATTGGACACAAGCCCCGTGTTTCCCCTCAGGCTCCTCCTGTCCCCAACCTCTCGAGGTTGAGGGACATACCCTCGGCATGCTTTCGCGGCATGCCGAGGAAGAGCTTATATTCTCTCGTGCTCCATACAGTGCACTTCCTTGCCCTCGTGACCCGTCCCGATACCATCTGGAGGCGGGTCCTACCAGCTGACGAGGGCAAGAGGCCCCGGTGGAGGGAACTTTATTCTGATTTAGTTCCACGACCCACCGGGGACTTGAGTTGGAGAGTGCTCCATGGTGCACTGAGCACGGGAGAGTACTTAGCTAAATTCACGGACTCTCCCTCCACTTGTCCATTCTGTGGCAAGGGAGAGTCCGTGTATCATGTTTATTTTAGTTGCGCCAGACTGCAGCCCCTCTTGTCACTCTTGAGGGGCCTCCTCCTGCAGTTCTGGCTGCATTTCTCCCCTCACATTTTTATTTTTGGGCGCCCAGTGTCCCGGGGCAATAAGGCCAGGGACCTCCTCGTCAACCTGCTCCTGGCATTAGCCAAGTTGGCTATATATAAGTCCAGGAAGCAGTGTTTGATAGGGGGGGTTCCCTTGTCACCTGAGGCCATGTTCCGGGTGCTGGTGCGCTCCCGTATCCGGGCAGAGTACCACCTGGCTTTGTCTACTGGGGGAATGGATGAGTTTGTCTCCCAGTGGGCTGTAGATGGTGTGCTCTGCTCGGTATCCCCCCATCCGGTTTCTTTTTCTTTCAACCTCCTAATATGATTTTTATTTAGTTTACAGAAAATGTTTTCTCCTAATTTTGAAATACACTGTGCCAAGTTCAACCAATCCAGTCTAGTTGGGATACCAACAGTCCACATTTAAAAAACCCAAACTTTTTTTTTCTTAAATCTAAGTGCATTTGTCTGACCGTCAATCAAAGTTCATTTGCTTGACCGCTACCCATAGTGTGTGTCCTGCTTTCAAGTACTGTGCCAAGTTCAACCAATCCAGTCTAGTTGGGGTACCAACAGTCCACATTTAAAAAACCCAAACTTTTTTTTTCTTAAATCTAAGTGCATTTGCATAACCGTCAATCAAAGTTCATTTGCTTGACCGCTACCCATAGTGTGTGTCCTGCTTTCAAGTACTGTGCCAAGTTCAACCAATCCAGTCTAGTTGGGGTACCAACAGTCCACATTTAAAAAAAAACAAACTTTTTTTTTCTTAAATCTAAGTGCATTGGCCTGACCGTCAATCAAAGTTCATTTGCTTGACCGCTACCCATAGTGTGTGTCCTGCTTACAAGTAATGTGCCAAGTTCAACCAATCCAGTCTAGTTGGGGTACCAACAGTCCACATTTAAAAAACCCAAACTTTTTTTTTCTTAAATCTAAGTGCATTTGCATAACCGTCAATCAAAGTTCATTTGCTTGACCGCTACCCATAGTGTGTGTCCTGCTTACAAGTACTGTGCCAAGAGGTTGTGTGCATGCTTGAGCTCTAAACAAAAGGCTTTTTAGGGTCTTAGTCCCTCAAATACAAGTTTTATTTTAACACCTTTCTGTTTATAAGCACTTTGTGCATGGTGTTGTTCATTTTTGGGAGTTTTTGTGGTATTTTTCTTAGTTTAATTTAAGTTTTAGTTTTCTGGGAGTCAGGCTCAGCTCCCTATCCCAGGAGAGTGAGCTGTCTCCTGGATACTTTGCCACACCCCTCCCTTAGCACTACACCTTCACTCCTGGAGTTTTTTTACTTTGACTTTTTTTTCTTTTAAAAAGTTTATTAGGTTTTGTTGAAGTTTTGTTTGTTTGGTGTTTGGTTTTATGTTTTGGGGGGAGAGAAGACAAGTAACATCTTTGTAGGCAGTGGGGGGGGGGGAAACAATTTGAAGTTTTTAAAAGGCTTTTTTAACATCTGACACAGAGACACAGAGGGGTTAAAAAGCCTCTGTGTTCTCTGTGTTGTTGCAATTAGCAACACCTTGCAACAGGCCATTAACCCTTCCACTGCCAAACATCATCTCTCTCTCCCTTAGTTTTGTCTCCCTTAGTTTTGTCTTTTTGTTTCTTTTTCACACTTTTATATTTAAAAAAAAAGAAAACAGTAAAAAATCATAAAACAAAAAATAAAAATAAATAAAACAAATAAACTAAAAAAAAAAAGGGTCTAAACATGAGGGATAAGACCACTAAGAAGCCTAAGGGGTCAAAAGGGGGAATAATGGCCCCTGAAAATCCTAGCTGCAGCACTGCACAGCATAGGCCCCAGGCAGATAAGGCAGCCCCAGCTCCTGGTGGTTCTGCCAGCAGACCTACCCCTGTGGCTAATACCTGGTCACAGGTGGTTTCTGCTGGCCCCAGTAATACCACCGCTGGGGCTGAGGGGCAGATCACTAGGAAGCATGGGGTTAAATGTCAGATGTCTGGGGTCTACAGCATTGATATCTATCTGCGTGCTGCAGCTAACGTCATCAGCCACTCTGTTATAGTAGCAGCCAGCAAAATGTACGGGAAAGCAGTTTTCTTTACCCGTACGCTGGCTGCTGCTCACATTCTTGTACAGAGAGGCATCACAGTGGGGGGATTATATGTCCCAATAGAACCCCTGGAAGGGTTGGGCACAAAAGTAACACTCTCTAATGTGCCCCCCTTCCTACCAGACTCCCTCCTGCGCCCCCACCTGCTAACCCTAGGGGAAGTAAAAACACCATTTATTAAAATTCCCCTGGGGTGCAGAGAGAGAGCACTTCGTCATGTGCTCTCTTTCAAGAGGCAGGTACAAATGTGCCTGCCTCAGGGCGCAGAAAACATAGAGGGGTCTTTTGGGGTTCCATTTGAGGGGGTGCTGTACAGGATTTTTTACAGCACTACGGAGGTGCAGTGCTATCATTGCAAAGGGTTGGGGCATACACGCATCATGCCCCAGCCCCAGCAAATGGCACCTCCGTCAGTACGGCACCCATCCCCGCTGAGCCCATAACAGCGGGGACCTCAAGGGTCATAGCCCCCCCACAGAGCTCTGGCAAGGAGGCCGTTCCTCAAGCCACCACCACGGCCTCCAAACCCCCTTCTTCCCCAAAAAAGCCATCTGTGTCTGTGGTCTCCAGCAAGACTGCAGACACGGGGAAAAAGGGGAAGAATGTCACCGGTCCTCCCAGTGTCACAGCTGCATCTCCCAAGTCCCAATCTGCCCCCACCATAATTACATCAGTTAGTGTGGGGGCACAGTGTAAGCAGAGGGATAATAAGCCCTCTGCAGGGGAGGCAGCTAGTGGCAGCTCCTCTTCCAGGAGTGACGTCCCCAGGAAGAGGAAGCATAAAACCAACAGGGAGGTTGCTGATAAGTGGGAAGTGCTCTATAGTGGAGCACCTCCCTCTAAAAGCAAGAAGAGGAACAAAACATCTCCTCCTCATCCGGTGACATTGTCTGGCCCGGTTATTAAGCTCAGCCAGCCGGTGCCAGACCACACATCTCTCTCTCCAGACCCTATAGGGGTTAATGTGGAAAAGGGTCTGGAGGAAAAGCAGGGGCAAGAGGGTCTCCCAAGTGAGGCAGGGGTAGACAAGAAAGATCAGGTTCTGCCTCTGGCCTTTGAGGGGGGACCCAACAAAGCCCCTGCTGAATGGGTAGTCAGTGTCCCTGAGGTGCTGAGCTTCAAGGGCACCAGTCAGTCTCCTCCTCCAGTGTCACTCTCTAGTGACGTACCTGGGGCTTTGTTAGAGCCCCAGGCCGAGTCACTACTGGAGGGGGGGAATATAGGCATGACCCCCATTCAGGACCCCATGGATTTGTCTGTCAGGGGGGATGTGGCACAAGGGGAAGTGGAAATGGGGGAGGGTGATAAAACAGGTTTTCCTGTTAACATCATGGGAGAGCCTGTCTACCCTCCTCAGCCGTCCACTGACCCTAACATCGGTGCCATCCAAGCTGAGCAAGCAGCGGTGGAACTGGCAGAGGAGGCATATAAAGCCTCCAAGGCTTCCATTAAGGAAGCCATGCCAGCCACTGCTGTTCAGCCAGCTACCCCTGAATGCACTCCTGAAGCTACAGGGGTGCAGCAGCAATCCAAGGGTCCATTATTTACCTTGAAGGGTGCTAAAGGGACTCCTTCTGTATCATCTAAGAGGGGGTCCCTGAGAATAAAGCTGAGGAAACTGACTCCAGCCGGGGAGGATGGAGTAAAAGCCCTCAGCCAAGAGGAGCCCAGGGGTGACCCACTAGAAGGAACATCAGATTCTGGGTGGGTTATCCCTGTCAAGGAAATAGATCTATTCCTTGAGAGCACTCTTCATGGACAAAAGAAAAGGAAGGTGCGGCTGGCCTTGGAGAGGTGGAAGAATATGTCGTTTATTCTCCACTCTCTCCAGCAATATCTAGTGGTCAGCACTAGGGCCAAGAATTCTGGGACTGCGGAGCATCTCCGCGTCCGGAAATTCTATAAAATGTGCGTGTCCTATCAGCAGTCTCAAGGGTCTGAGGAACGCACAATTCCTGACAAGCAGTAATGGCTTTGCACATCAGCACGCTAAATACCAATGGCTGTCAAGACAGTTTCCGCAGGTTCCAGGTACTCTCCTATTTATATCAGGGAGGGTACTCTTTGAGCTTCCTGCAGGAAACTCACACCACTCCAGAGGCTGAGGCCTCGTGGCAACTGGAGTGGAGAGGCAGGGTCTTCTTCAGCCACTTCACATCGGCGTCATGTGGAGTGGTGACTCTGTTCTCAGAGTCTTTTCAGCCAGAGCTGCTGCTTGTGAAAGCTGTTATCCTAGGCCGTCTAATCCACCTCCGGGTCCGAGAGCAGGGTAGCATCATTAACCTAGTTAATATATATGCCCCTGCTGGAGGGCTCGAGAGAGTGAGGTTCCTCGCCAGACTGTCACAGTTTTTGGAGACGGTTGACGCAGATGGGTGTTTGGTACTCGGGGGTGATTTCAACTGCACCCTCGACGCTCTGGACCGGAATAGTCCAGAGCCGTACCCGCCTTCTGCGTCAGCCCTGCAGGAGATCATCGCCCGCTTCTCCCTGGAGGACATCTGGCGAGAGCAGAACCCAGGGGCATCAGACGGTTTCACCTACGTCAGGGTGAGAGCCGGTCTGGTGTCCCACTCCCGGATCGACAGACTATATATATCTAGTCACTATATGTCACGAGTCGGTTCTTGTGCCATTAGGCTGGCTCCGTTCACAGACCACAACTGTGTGTCTGTGACAGTGGCGCTAACGCCAACAGCGCCACGAGCCGCCTATTGGCACTTCAACAATGCTTTGTTGAAGGACCAGGGGCTCGTGACATTGATCCGGGAGTTTTGGACGGACTGGAGGGGTTGCAAGGGGGACTTTGCCACGTTAAAACTGTGGTGGGACGTGGGCAAGGTTCATTTGCGACTTCTGTGTCAGGAATATACCAAGGGTGCGAGTGGGCAGCGCGAAGCTGAGTTGGAGTCACTCCGGGGGGAGGTACTCCATCTGGAGCAGAGGCTGTTCACTTGTAGGGACCAATCCCTGCAGAGCGAGTATGTAGAGAGGAAGGGTGTCCTCTGTGACCTGGAACGACACCAGGCCAAGGGGGCATACGTGCGCAGCCGCTTAGGTTTTCTCAAAGATCTAGACCGCGGCTCGCGCCTCTTCTACTCACTGGAGAAAAAGGGGGGTAACAGTAGGCACATCACCTGTCTTCTAGATGAAGACGGTGCCCCCCTTACAGATCCGGAGAGTATCCGGGATAGAGCCCGGAACTTTTATAAAGATCTTTACTCTCCGGATCCCATTTCTCCAGACGCCTGCAGGGTGCTATGGGAGGGGCTCCCCACAGTCAGTGAGGGTGTAAGAGAGCGGCTTGATATACCACTATCTTTTCAAGAGCTCTCTGAAGCCCTCCGTGCCATGTCCTGTGAGAAGTCTCCAGGACTGGACGGACTGACTGTAGAGTTTTTCCAATTTTTCTGGGAGACTCTGGGACCTGATATCCATCTGGTCCTTGGGGAAGCCCTGGAGACCGGGGAGATGCCCCTGTCTTGTCGCAGGGCAGTACTTGCCCTGCTGCCCAAAAAGGGGGATCTCCGGCGTATTAAGAACTGGCGACCGGTCTCTCTGCTCAGCACGGACTACAAGATTGTAGCTAAAGCCATCTCGCTTAGACTTGGGTCTGTGCTGGCAGAATTGGTTCACCCTGACCAGTCCTATGCGATCCCGGGCCGGACTATCTTTGATAGTATCTTTCTGGTCCGGGATCTATTGCACTATTCTCGTAGGACTGGTCTGTCACTCGCCTTTCTCTCTTTAGATCAAGAGAAGGCGTTTGACAGGGTGGACCATGGTTACCTCATAGCCACTCTGCAAGCGTACGGCTTTGGCCCACAGTTTGTGGGCTTTATAAGAACGCTGTACGCCTCTGCAGAGTGTTTACTTAAAATC
>CM050169.1:92422981-92585481 GCA_027410445.1 Discoglossus pictus
GCTGTCGTGTACAAGATTCACCCCAGCTTAAGTGCACTCCACCCTTTTTAAATGATCATTTTGTTTTCCTACATGGTCTTTAAAATTAAAATAAAAACTTGATTTGTTAAAAAATATATAATTTGTATAAAATGTCTTTGAGTTCTTGTAAACTAATTAGTTTTCAGTAAGAGCTAACAAGAGCACTGGGAGTTGTATATGTCAAATTCACATTTGCCCTCCATTCTCTAAGATCACCTTTCTATAAAATAATTATCTGCCTTGCCCTAATGAACTAAGAGTCTCCTTTTATTCTAGTCCACTGCCAGTAGAGGGGATCCCTACCATGTCGTGGGCCCTAGTGCATTTACAGTCACAGCCACTTATTCCCATGCTACACACTTGGTAGGGTGAGGATAACTCACCCCACCATTTGCAAATAATTGCAGAACATTACTTCTCCCCTGCAGAGCTGACACAGAATAAATCACACAGTGTCTGCATCACACCCTGAACATCGTATTGGCTCACAACACAGCTACATTCACTTGATTGACTGACCACATGATTGGAGCAACATGCGTCCATGCTCATTACTTATGCAGCTTCTTGTGGGAGGAGCTTTAAGAGCTATATAAGCAATACTTAAAAGGTCTACATGTCAATCCATTCTTGAGCTATTTTAAAAATGAAAAAAGTCTTCTTCCCTGTTATCACATGCTGTACCTGATGGTGCACAGCAGGTCATGTGGCTTTCAAGTCCCTTCAACAAATAAAAACTTGAAATATATTTATTTATGAGTTATTTGTTTTTATTGCCAAATAAATAGATTCTGATGGATTCAAAATTAATTTGGTGGCTCTTTAATGACCGGAAGTGACTGACCTGATTGAACTTCACTTGGAAATAGGCCCAAGAGGCAATCTAGCTTTATACTAAATGTCACGACTAACGGAATATAGATATATATAAATGGCTTTTCTAGACATTAAGTTTTTCTGCAATAAATAACAAATAAGATGTTGTGACATTTTCGTCTTTAAATTAAATTATCATTAGGATATGTCAAAGAGTAGAATCCCCCACTTGCTAAAAATACACCAAGTGGTCTATGTGGTTCATACCTTTCTCTGGAGCTCAGTGATCTCCCAGTGTGACATACCTGTTAGAGATAAAACCATTATCCACTAGGCAATCCCTAAAACGTCTTTATCTCAGAATCAGCTTCCCTGTTAGGTAGAATAGGCAGGTGCCTAAGGAAATTTGTTTCTAAGAGCATATTCCATCATTTGAATGTCAGGACATATAACGGCATATATATAAATAAAAACAATATATATATATAATGTACCTATTAACCCTATAAGCCGCATAGGGGTCTATACAGGCCACTTATGGGACACCTATTAACCCCTCACATACCATGGTGGTCTATACAAACCCCCATGTTAAAAGACATGAACAACCTAATTGCCATGAAAGTCCTCCAGGACCCCCATACCACTGTAAGTAAAAGCACTAATCTAAACTACACTCTTCTAATTACCCCCAATAAACTAATAAATACAATTAGTTCTATATTAATAAATTAATAAAAATTAGCCAAATAATAATTTAAAAAAACCACAAACTAATAAATAAATAAACTAACCCCATTAATACATTTAAAAACTACTAATTAAATAATTACCTAAACCCCAATAATTTCCAAAAATAAAAAGGCCCATTAATTACCAAAAAAAAAAAAACACTCATTACAAAAAATAGAAAAGCCCACTAATTATCCAAAGCAAAAAAACATTACAAAAAATAAAAAAGTCTTACATCATATTGCTCAGATTGAGTGATAGTTTTTATTATTTTAATTGTAATTCTTTTCTATTTCAAAATGTAAGTCTTTATTTTTTGTAATGTAGTTTTTTATTTTGTCTAATTAATTTTTTTTATTTTTGATAATTAGTGGGCTTTTTATTTTTGGTAATTAGTGGCTTTTTTATTTTAGGTAATTAGTGGAATTTTTTTATTTTTGGAAATTAGTGTTTTGTTTTTTTTTGGACATTAGTGGGCTTTAGTTAATTATTCAATTTGTGTTTTTTTTTTACTTCTTAGTGGGGGTTAATTTATTTTATTAGTGGGTTTAATTTTGTTGAGAGTGGTTCCGCTGCAGCAAGGGTTAAATATTTAGGGGCTGCATGGGGGGGTTAACTCATTCTGTACTACAGCACTCAGCAAAGGCTTTCCAAGCCTTTAAAAGTGGTCTTTGGCACCCATAATATTTTAATTTTTTTGTAGTTAGGGCACTGCCCTAGTTTGTGAGTGAGGCCAACATTTTTATTAGCATAGGGTTTGGTGGTCAGAGTGTCAGGGAGTAACTCATAGTTTATTGTTAATGCGAAAATTAAGGGAGATTTATGCCTTGCTTTTCGACTTTATTGTGCAGTGGTCACTCGTAGCAGTGACTCATAGGAGTTCTCTTGCAATGTTTTAGGGATGGAGAATTAACATAGCTTGGTAAAATTTACTGTGCTGCTATGGAACTAGTAATTGATTTTGAGGTGATTAGCATAGGGGCCATGGTATCCAGTTGGACCAGTGGTGGAGCTAGTGAATGGAGAGCTTCAGTAACATATATATATATATATATATATATATATATATATATATATATATATATATATTTACAGTATATTTGCCAATATAACCCTATAGATAAGCACAACCAATGATAGATGTCCCTGGAGTGCTTCAGGCCATAGGGTCATGGAGAGTTAGACATGACTGAACAATAAATATATATATATATATATATATATATATATTGGTACAAACAATGAATACTACATTTGTGGTTCAATTTGAATGTCTAAAACATAAGTTAATAAACTTATTTCCTGCTCCAGTTTCTAAGAAATACAGTTGTTACATTGCACTTTTGGAGACTGGAGGTGGGGACATGAAAATTATATTTTTTGATAGGCTGTCAAGACAGAGTAATATAGTTGTGTCAGTGTCTCTTTAACAAGAGCCTGCATTGGGAAGGTGACATTGCCTTCTTAATAGACGCCTCTTTTGGAGCATTAGGTTAATTTTCTGTCACCTACTTTACTTGTTATGATTGTTCACTAAAGATGGCGACGTGACAGCAGACAGCTGCAAGCCTGCAGCCTACATCCCCTGGGTAATTATTACTGAGGCCACATCGGTGCAGTGAACCTTAGTTGACTAGGCCAGCAGGAGAAGAAAAAGGCGAATATGGGGAGCAGCAGCTCTAATGATCTGATATTAATGCAAATGCTAATGACCAATAATAGCCCACTCTCTGCCGCTTCTGTGTCAGTTAAATGGCATTTTAAATGATCAAAGTCTTTGGGAATTTATCATAAATGTAGACAATTAACGAGTGAAACTTAATGATAATCAGTTGTAAATTATGCAGAACATTACAGGCATATTAGTCGCTGAAGGACCATTATTTTTTATTTTTAGGAAAAACTTCACATTTGTGGAAAAAATGTAACAAATCCAACACACTGGCAGAAGAAAGATGTGAACATAAAAAGAAAATCAAAATTTTAGACAACACTGTGTATAGAAAGTTTCCATCTTGTTTGACGTGCATTGGCAAAGCTAGTGGATGGAGTTACATTTATATATATATATATATATATATATATATATATATATATATATATATATATATATATATATACAGTGGATATAAAAAGTCTACACACCCCTGTTAAAATGTCAGGTTTCTGTGCTGTAAAAGATTAGACAAAGATAAATCATTTGAGAACTTTTTCCACCTTTAATGTGACCTATAAACTGTACAACTAATTGAAAAACAAACTGAAATCTTTTAGGTAGAGGGAAGAAAAAATATAAAAATAAAATAATATTGGTGCATAAGTATGCACACCCTTAAACTTATACTTTGTTGAAGCACCTTTTGATTTTATTACAGCACTCAGTCTTTTTGGATATGAGTCTATCAGCATGGCACATTTTGATTCGGCAAGATTTACCCACTCTTCTTTGCAAAAACACTCCAAATCTGTCAGATTGCGAGGGCATCTCCTGTGCACAGCCCTCTTCAGATCACCCCACAGATTTTCAATCGGATTCAGGTCTGGGCTCTGGCAGGGCCATTCCAAAACTTTAATCTTCTTCTGGTGAAGCCATTCCTTTGTTGATTTGGATGTATGCTTTGGGTCGTTGCCATGCTGAAAGATGAAGTTCCTCTTCATGTTCAGCTTTCTAGCAGAAGCCTGAAGGTTTTGTGCCAATATTGACTGGTATTTGGAACTGTTCATAATTCCCTCTATCTTAACTAAGGCCCCAGTTCCAGCTGAAGAAAAACAGCCCCAAAGCATAATGCTGCCTCCACCATGCTTCACTGTGGGTATGGTGTTCTTTTGGTGGTGTGCAGTATTGTTTTTGCGCCAAACATTTATTTTGTAATTATGGCCAAAAAGTTCCACCTTGGTTTCATCAGACCATAACACCTTTTCCCACATGCTTTTGGGAGACTTCAGATGTGGTTTTGCAAGATGTAGCCTGGTTTGGATGTTTTTCTTCGTAAAAAAAGGCTTTCGTCTTGCCACTCTACCCCATAGCCCAGACATATGAAGAATACTGGAGATTGTTGTCACATGTACCACACAGCCAGTACTTGCCAGATATTCCTGCAGCTCCTTTAATGTTGCTATAGGCCTCTTGGTAGCCTCCCAGACCAGTTTTCTTCTAGTTTTTTCATCAATTTTGGAGGGAGCTCCAGTTCTTGGTAATCTCACTGTTGTGCCATATTTTCTCCACTTGATGATGACTGCCTTCACTGTGTTCCATGGTATATCTAATGCCTTGGAAATTCTTTTGTACCCTTCTCCTGACTGATACCTTTTAACAATGATATCCCTCTCATGCTTTGGAAGCTCTCTGTGGACCATGGCTTTTGCTGTGGGATGCGACTAAGAACATTTCAGGAAAGACCAACTAGAGCAGCTGAACTTTATTTGGGGTTAATCAGAGGCACTTTAAATGATGGCAGGTGTATGCTGACTCCTATTTAACACGATTTAGAATGTGATTGCTTAATTCTGAGCACAGCTACATCCCCAGTTATAAGAGGGTGTGCAGACTTATGCAACCACATTATTTTTCTTTTTTCTTCTTCCCGCCACCTAAAAGATTTCAGTTTGTTTTTCAATTGAGTTGTACAGTTTATAGGTCACATCATAGGTGGAAAAAGTTCTCAAATGATTTATCTTTGTCTCATTTTATTACAGCACAGAAACCTGACATTTTAACAGGGGTGTGTAGACTTTTTATATCCACTATATACAGTGGTACCTTGGTTCTCAACTTTAATCCGTTTCGGACGGAAGGTCGAGTTCCAAAAAGGTTGAGTTCCAAGGAGGCATTTCCCATGGGAAATAATGTAAATTGTAATAATCCGTTCCGAGCACCAGAAATGTACTTGATGGTGTTGTTTTTTTATACAAACCTTAAAACTATGCAGGCATAAATAATAATGAGATCAAATAACATAGAGTCTGACTTAATTTTAACTGTACTGAGGACTTGATGGCCCAATTGGATGGTGGAGATGTAGAGGAGGATACGCAGGAGACAGGTTATTGCTTGGACCTTTGGTTCTTATAGGCACAGGCTACACTGGTTCTTGTGCACAAAGGCTGCACTTTGATTCCTGTAGGCACAGGCTGCACTTTAATTCTTATAGGCATAGTCTACAGTTTCATTCTTATAGGCACAGGCAGCACTTTAAATCTTGTAGACACAGACAGCTCTTGGGCACTTGTTGGCACATGTTGCTCTTGGGCTCCTGTAGGCACACTTTGCTACACCACTTCCTGAGAGACAGGATGCGGGGTGACACGTGCGTGTTGAGTACCAAGCAAGTGTGGAGTTCCGAGCCAATTTTGTCAGTCTGACGCTTTGAGTGCCAGGATAGGAGCAAGTGCTGATTCCATTTTTTGTCAGGCAGATGCGTTGAGTATTGAAAATATTGAGTTCTGACCAGGTTGAGACCCGGGGTACCACTATATATATATATATATATATATACACACACCACACTACCAGTGCTGTAGATAGGTCCCAGGCATTGACGTGTTAAGTAAAAAGCAATACATGGAGTACTTTTAACAGAGGGTAGAAATTAATAGGGGAACTAATCGGAAAAAATACATAAAAGCAATTTAAATGTTCAATTGTTTGGCTTTATATAAACTTTTAAGAACCAGCCAACATAACAACAACAAACACTGATCCATTTTTTTAAATAAAATTAAAATAAAACAGCAAACATTAACTAAACAGTCCACTTTAAATGGCAGATGTGGAAGCTTCAGGCTCATCCTGCATTCTGGCTTTTTTGGGCACAAAGTCATCCAATGACATCTGTCTTTGCTTTCTACTGCCATCCAGCAGATGCTGGTATCAAGACACTGCCCCAATAATGCTGCGTCTCACATTTATGTTACTCAAAGTGTCCGGATCATTGGCCACAAAATCATCCATAAGGTCATGGATGGACTGCAAACTTTTGGTGAGGAAAGTTCTTTTGGTTCCTTAGTGTCAGTCACTGCTATCCTGGGCTTCCAGAATGCCCTGTTCTGCCAGTTGATGGAGGTCCTCATTGGTAAGGCTCTCACCTGAAGCTTGCAGCAACTTCTCAACTTCCAGTCTATCTCTGCAATCATTGGCTGTTCTGGTTGCACATCCGCACACAGCTCTGGACATATTTTCCTCCACACATTGCTGTGTCACTTTCTTCCAGGACAAATTGATGTTAGTTATGGCCTGCATGATGGTATACTTTTTCCAGAAATCTATCATGGATTATTTTGTCTTTGTTCTCTTTGTAGTCTATGAGCTGACGGAATGTGCGGCAAAAATAAAATTCCTTGAAGATTGCAATGACCCCCTGATCCATTGACTGGATGAGCAAAGTAGGGTGTGTGGCAGGAAAACTACTTCCCCTGGGATGCAGCATTGGAGCTCAGACAAGTTGGTAGGGTCGCTTGGAGTGCTGTCCATCAACAGGAGGGCTTTGGCCTCAATCCCTTTATGCCTGCAGTAGCATTGCACTGATGGAAATATATATTTGCGGAACCAGTTTTGCAAGGTGTCGATGGTTATCCAAGCTTTACGGTTGAATTACCAAAAGTGGCTTTTGGAATCCCCTTCATCGCTCTAGATATTTTAAATGGTACACGAACAATTTTTTGATCTTGAAATCGCCACTGGCGTTCTCGTCCAGAAGAAGGGTTAGATGGTCTCTGGCTGCTTTGAACCTCGGTGCTCAGTTCTGCTCACATGATATGAAGGTGTGGCTTAGAATTCGCTTCCAGAACACTCCAGTCTCATCAACGTTGAATACTAGTTCTGGAGGATAACTGCCTCTTTCAACAATGTACTTCATAATGGTTGGGAAAGCAGCAGCAGCTTCTGTGTCAGAGCTCGCCTCTTCTCTGGTGATTTTGATGTTATACTGTTTTTTTTTCTTTTCTTGAAGCGGTCAAACCAACCTCTGCTGGCTGAGAAGGTTTTGGTCACATCTGATGTTTGCCTTTGGATATGACCGTAGATGCTTCTGGCCTTCTCCATGATGATGGCCTGGTTAAGAGGCATGTTGCTCTCTATTTCATCATCAATACAAATGAAAAGCAGCTTAAACACTTCCTCCAGAGAGTCTAGCATCTGGACGGGTAATCTTCTTGCTGGTGGTTGCCGAAGACTTGATCTTCTCGTTATTTTTAAGGATGGTGCAGATTGTGGAGGTTGGCAATTTTAAATCTGCTCCAATGTCCACTTGGCAAGCTCATTTTTCCAAGCCATCCAGCACCTGCATCCTCACGTCCAGAGGAACGCTTTGTCGCTTCAACATGGTCGGATCTTTTAGCTCAATCATTATCTGTAATACAGTACAAAAACAATACAATTACTTTAGATTTTATTGGACAATTAACAACCAAAAAACAAAGTGAGAGGTGCTCAATCAGAGAACGAACTAACTTTAATAGGTTAGTTCTATGGACATGATAATCCACTCTGAGAGCAACTTCTTTCATCTCACTTGTGCCTTTCACAGGGAGAAATATCCTGTAGTATATCAGTCTGGCCCCACTCACTAGAGTGGTCCAGCCCTGAAATACCAGGCAATTCTACCCTGGGCAGGAGAAACAACAAACCCCAGACGAATGTTCGGCCTTCCTTGGGCCTTGTCAGTGAGGTGTAGCTGATATCTCCCTAAGGCACAGTGAGCACGGGGTCCATGTCTGGAGTCCCACATCGGAGTAGGTAACCAGACCTATAGGACAAACCTACTTCAGATTGAGCACCTCTAATTTTGTTGCTGTGTATGCAAATGACCCTTAGGGGTTTTCCTCACCCTGAGGGTGATAGGGGGGACCAGACGTGGACTCCTTGCTCGCTGTGCCTTAGGGAGTAAAGTTGCACTTCACTGAGGAGGCCCACAGAGGCCAAAACACATCTGGGGTTTGCTGTTTCTCCTGTTCAGGGTATAATTGCCTGGTATTTTGGGGCTGGATTACTCTAGGGAGTGAGACCAGACTGATATACTTCAGGATATTTCTCCCTGTGAAGGGCACAAGTGAGCTAAAAGAGGTTGCTCTCTGAGTAGGTAACCAGACCTATAGGACAAACCTACTTCAGGTATTGTCCATTCTCAAATTGAGCACCTCTAATTTTGTTGTTGTGTATGCAATTAACAACCACATGATGAGAAACAAGGGAACATGATCAATATTCTGTACGTTGTCTCTGAATGGTTGAGGTAAGACTGGGTCTCTTTCTGGGGCTTTCTGGTTGTCCAGACTGTCACTTTTCTTCTCCTCCTTTCACCTGTCTGCTGCTCTGTCTCTCTTAACGCTGTGGTGCAGTTCTGAGCAGTCTGGCAAGGAAAAAAAAGCAGTGTTATATTGGGGCAGTGTGAAACTGGGATCAACAGCCAACAAACAGCGATATTTGGGGGTTTAGCACGAAGAGAGGAATTACAGGAAAAAGAGCGTTATCGCGAATCAGCAATATAAGAGGTAGCATTAAGAGGGGTATACCTGTGTATTTATATATATTATTTACAAAGCAATGAGGAGTGTTGTGGGCAGGGGAGAGAGGAAGGAGAAGGAGGGGTTTAGTGAAATGCTATATAATTGGAATGTTTGATATTTGACACTACACACTATATATGCTCAAAAGTACTCATCTTGCAAGTATAACTGCAAACCCTGCTCCTGCAGAAATGTAAACACTCCTCTCACACATAATGATCATGGATCCCTCCAGAAACATCAACATTTATTATTTCCTAATGAAAAACTGTCTTGATGATATTTTGCTAATTTGACATAAAACCCCCGATTTATATTAAACTGTTAATGTTAAAAAACAAAATATATGTTATTCTTCTCTGCAGGATATTTGTTTTTGGAAAATCCCTTTGTGTATCTTGCTTTTCAGGTTCTGGATGTAGTGACCTTTCTGGTCTCCAACATGGATTACAGTGATGGTTAAAGAGACAGTGCAAGCTCCAGATAAATAACTGTAGTACTAGTAACTAGTACGAAGGTCTCCACGCATAGTTCAAAGAATGTGTGTTATAAAGTCAACAATAAAACGTATAAATAAAATGGTTTTAAAGTGAATAGTTACTGCGTTTGTCTGGAAGCCATAAAAGTCATCTGAAATTAATTCTCAATAGTTGTGAATAATCTCCCCTATACTGTGCTGTGTACATTTGGGACCTCTCCCTCACCACATGTCATTAATGATGTCAATGTGTTTTGTGTGGTGCAATTTTAAAAACAATGTTTTATTAACCAGATTAAATGAATGTCTAAATCAAAACACCTGATGACTTAAATGGCTTGAAGACAAACAATATGAGTAACATAACAGGAGAATGGTGCAGACAGACCCAGCACCTCAGCCAGGTTCACATTAATTTACTGAAGAACTAGATACTCACAGCTTAAACTGTCTCTTTAACTCTTCCAATGCAAAACAGTAGACATCCTCACAAACTAGTCTGAACATCTGGGCTCAGCTGAATGTGTGCCACTCGAAACTCTTACAGCATAAAAAGAGATGTAATAAATAAGACGTCATTTCGTTAAACACTGTAAATCTTATTTTAGATTAATTACTGAAGGTTAAGTAGAGATCATCATATTTCTATGGGTTTTAAGGCAACAGCGCTTAATAGTCTCCTCTACGTAAATGGTTATTTTTGGGTGAGCAGGAAATCGCAATTAGTGCATTTTATATATTTTGAATTGACTTGATGTAAATGCAAAGTGAAGGGCCATCAATAAACGCTGCACCGCACAATTACGATTTATAGTCTTTTATTCGCCACCGAAAACATGGCACCGGATTCAGGATATGGAGACGATCACCTGCAAATAAGTGCTGGGTCTGCAGAACCCATCTGGAGGACACTCTGAGATGTAATTAGTGTTTTTGTTATTGTAATTTACTATACGTAAGAAGCTAAATAGAGTTAAATAGAGATAAATAGAGTTTTGAGTACAGATGTTGGAAATAAGATTTCCCTCAATCAACTTCCTTACTAGACAATGTTAAAATGACAGAAATTGCAAAAATGAAATGAATACCAATAAATATATAATTGCAATTGGTTATTAACTGTGCATGCTTCCACTTAAATGTTTTTGTTTAGCTGTTCACGCCAGGCAAATCTGTCAGCCACTGCACCTCTGAGCTCCATCAAGCTCATATGTATATGTTAAAGTTGTAAATAATAGTAAATCTGTGTTCACATTTGAATGTCTAAAACAAGTTAAAAAAAACTGCTTCCAGCTCAGATTTCCAAAAAAAACAGTTATTACACTGCATTCTGGGAAGCTGAACTGGGACATGCAAATGTGCTCACAAATATCTCGCTCTTCAATCCATAGCCATTATTAAACATGGCTTGCTTTAAGCTTATGCCTGCAGTATTACACATTTTTAATGCAAAGCCAAGGTATACACACACACACACATATGTGTGTAAATATATATATATATATATATATATATATATATATATATATATATATATACAGTGGATATGATAAAATGTCAGGTTTATGTGATGCAAAAAAATTAGACAAAGATAAATCATTTCAGAACTTTTTCCACCTTTAATGTGATCTGTAAACTGTACAACTCAATTGAAAAACAAACTGAAATCTTTTAGGTAGAGGGAAGAAAAAATATAAAAATAAAATAATATGGTTGCATAAGTATGCACACCCTCAGACAAATACTTTGTTGAAGCCCCTTGTGATTTTATTACAGCACTCAGTCTTTTTGGGTATGAGTCTATCAGGATGGCACATTTTGACTTGGCAAGATTTACCCACTCTTCTTTGCAAAAACACTCCAAATCTGTCAGATTGCGAGGGCATCTCCTGTGCACAGCCCTCTTCAGATCACCCCACAAATTTTCAATTGGATTCAGATATGGGCACTGGCTGGGCCATTCCAAAACTTTAATCTTCTTCTGGTGAAGCCATTCCTTTGTTGATTTGGATGTATGCTTTGGGTCGTTGTCATGCTGAAAGATGAAGTTCCTTCTCATGTTCAGCTTTCTAGCAGAAGCCTGAAGGTTTTGTGCCAATATTGACTGGTATTTGGAACTGTTCATAACCCCCTCTATCTTAACTAAGGCCTCAGTTCCAGCTGAAGAAAAACAGCCCCAAAGCATGATGCTGCCACCACCATGCTTCACTGTGGGTATGGTGTTCTTTTGGTGATGAGCAATGTTGTTTTTGTGCCAAACATATCTTTTGGAATTATGGCCAAAAAGTTCAACCTTGGTTTCATCAGACCATAACACCTTTTCCCACATGCTTTTGGGAGACTTCAGATGTGTTTTTGCAAAATGTAGCCTGGCTTGGATGTTTTTCGTCGTAAGAAAAGGCTTTCGTCTTGCCACTCTACCCCATAGCCCAGACATATGAAGACTATGGGAGATTGTTGTCACATGTACCACACAGCCAGTAGTTGCCAGATATTCCTGCAGCTCCTTTAATGTTGCTGTAGGCCTCTTGGTAGCCTCCCAGAACAGTTTTCTTCTTGTCTTTTCATCAATTTTGGAGGGAGCTCCAGTTCTTGGTAATGTCACTGTTGTGCCATATTTTCTCCACTTGATGATGTCTGTCTTCACTGTGTTCCATGATATATCTAATGCCTTGGAAATTCTTTTGTACCCTTCTCCTGACTGATAACTTTAAACAATGAGATCCCTCTGATGCTTTGGAAGCTCTCTGTGGACCATGGCTTTTGCTGTGGGATGCGACTAAGGAAATTTCAGGAGACACCAACTAGAGCAGCTGAACTTTATTTGGGGTTAATCAGAGGTACTTTAAATGATGGCAGGTGTATGCTGACTCCTATTTAACACAACTTGTAATGTGATTGCTTAATTCTGAACACAGCTACATCCCCAGTTATAAGAGGGTGTACAGGCTTATGCAACAACATTATTTTTTTTATTTTTTTTCTTCCCTCCACCTAATAGATTTAAGTTTGTTTTTCAATTGAGTTGTACAGTTTATAGGTCACATTAAAAGGTGGAAAAAGTTCTGAAATGATTTATCTTTGTCTCATTTTTTTTACAGCACAGAAACCTGACATTTTAACAGGGGTGTGTAGACTTTTTATATCCACTGTATATATAGGGTCTATGACCCTAAAGAACACAGCACGTCAGGCACATCTGTCAGCCACTGCTATTCGAAGCTCCCTTAAGCTCACGTTCATTGTTTCAGTGATCTCATTTATTTTGCTAGGTATATAATATCCCTGTGTCTCTCTTTACTTTTATGTACTTTATTTTATTACAAACAGTCACAGTATGGGTCTCCCTCTGCAGCTTATGCAGACACAGACTCTGTAGGACTGGATGCTCTGTGTCTCATATTAACCAATCAGTGACCATATCTGTGCAACATTCTGCAACATGCTGCACATCAAGCCTGTCTTTGGCTGCATGAGCAGCAGAGGGCAGACCCATACAGGGACTATTTGTTTGATTTTAGGCAGTAATAACAGAGCTTATAAGCACTTCCTAAAGGCATATCTAAGTGGGCTGTATTATGAATGCATCTGATAGAGGAAAATTAGTAGTGTATGCAAATAAATATGCATGAAAAAAATCGCAAAATAATCATTTAAACACTTACTTTGAAGTTAAATCTCTGACAGTTGTAAATCCGGGTTAACACCCTCCAAACCCAGGCTAAATTAGTGTACAATTTAAATTAATTTGTGTTGGCCAATCAGGTTAGCTGAAACTTGAATTAACTCTGGGTTTGTGTTTGTGCTGAAAAGCAGCCTGGGAAATGTAGTGTATCTGTGGTGAAAGGCGCGGGTAGAAAAGACAGAGAGCAGACTACAACAGGAAGAACATCCCAAGCAGTGACATCAGGGCTGATATCAGTGCTCTGCTATTGGCTGAGGAAGGCACACAGGGTATGTAATGATTTAAAGACTGCATGCTGATTGGGTGGGAATCAGGGGCCTGTGTAGCGACCCCTGGGGGTGTCAACATAATCATTAGAGGGATTTTTAGATATTAATGAAAATAAAAAATGTTATGAAATGTTTAGCATACATAAATGATGCTTTTTGCATAAAGAATGTAAACATGTAATAACCCAGCTCACTTAGATAAACCTTTAATACAATTAAGTACATAAAAGTAAGCCACTATTTACTAATTTTAGTAATTTTATTACCTTTTTTTTTTTATTTATTTACCCCCAAAAAGAGGATTGTGCAATCAGTGAGTGACATAATAGAACAATATCTGTAATTACTTTTTAAGAATAGGCCCCTGCCACCTGTTATTTTACACCTACATGTTACTGGATTAGGAATCTCATATGTCAGACATGGATATTAGAGACGTCAGGTTATCTCGTTAGCCATGAAATTAATATTGAAATTAGAATATAAAGCAGTTAATGACCTGTGAGTGCTTTTCAGATGCTCTGTCACAGATGCCAGTTAGGAAGTATTTTTTTTACCCACGTCTCAGCAAATAGAAAACCTGATGTTCGTTTTGCCAATATTAGAGCATATTATCTTCTGTGACAAGTTTAAAGGGCCACTGTTGTTTAAAATGTCTGTTGTGCATTTCGAAGAGCAGGTTTTAAATATTATAATGGAAAGAAATTATATTGACGAAAATTAACACTAAAACAACTGACAAGCAAATAAAAAATAATGTATATTATCCACCTTTATTTTATAAGTTAGTTGAATGGATATGGAAGGTTCCTCGGTGTTACTAGGTATATAATATCCCTTTGTATCTACTTCTTTTTATGTACTGTATTTTATTAAGAAGTGCTTATAATCACTGTTTTTACTGCCTAAAATCAAACAAATAGTCCCTGAATGGGGCTGCCAGAACTCCTCAATATACCTTTAAGAGAAAGTGTAAACACATATATGATTTACATTAAGATCAAGGCAAGCAAAAGCTCCTCTTTTTCCTGTAACGTCTCAGCACAGATTGGGAGAAAATAATCCCACACTGTCTATATTTAATGTCTATATTTATTTGTGAGCAACTTACGTCCAAACAAACAAGAAACGGTTTCCATTTGCATGACAGTACCTAAATTTGACCTCTTCTGATTGGCAAAGGGTTGCCTTTTCTGAGGGGTAACATTTTCTGCTCCTTCAACTGGACAGACGTTGGCGTGTCAGACGTGAAACCTCTGAGAACAAACACTCTGCAAACATTGTTGGAAGAACACAAGCTGGTGGCAGCAGTGTTATGGTCTGGTTTTTTTTTGGCATTGTCTAGGTCCACTCATACCTCTGGAAGACACTCTCAGATGATTGGGTTTTCTATCTATCCTTGCAGATCAAGTACACGCATACATATTGACTGTCTTCCCTGGAGCGGATGGGATCTCCCAGCAGGTTGGAGGAGTGTTGAAGAAAAAAATGTAAGAGTCAAATATCTACGCATTATAAGTATACTAGCGACTTGCCCGTCAAAAAATGACGGCAATGTGATGTATATGTTTGTCAAGTTGTTTAGTTATTAATATAGATTTTTGACACTTGTAAGTATTGTGATATGAACGTGTATTTTTGTAAAATGTTGATGTAATGTTTTTTTAACATGAAATTTGTATCTGAAGAATTGTTAACTTTAATATACATTGAATCCAGAGGAAAGCAAAAAGTAAAAAGCCTTGTTGAAACGTCCCGAATTTTAACATGAAGTTTAAAATATATGTAAGCAATAACCTTCAAAGTATATATTTTAAAACTTGAACTTTATTTTTTATGTAACTTTGGAACTTGACAAAACATTTGTAGAATTTGGAACATTATAAACAGTAACATAGTGAATACATTTTGTAACCTAATTTTGTATTAAGAGTATTAACAATTGAATGTAAAACCAGTTTCAATTTAAAGTATTCATTATAGTAAACTTTAGGTAATGGTTTTTTAACATGCAATTTTTATCTGAAGAATTGTTAAATTGAATATAGATTTAATGCAGAGTAAGATAAACATTATAAAAACCCTCCTTTAAACGTACACAATTTTAACATGAAGTTTGTAATATGTTTAAGTCAAATACTTATTATGTGTGTAAGTAAGAAACTTTCCAAAACATTTTTACAACTTGTAACATTATAAACAGTAAGATAGTGAATTAATATTTAAACATAATTTTTTATTAAAAGTATTAACATTTGAATGTAAAAACAGTTGAACTTTAAATTAATCAGTATTAACATGCAATTTCTATCAGAATAATTGTTAAGTTCAATATACATTGAATGTAGAGGAAGGCATACAGTAAAAACTCTCCTTAAAACGTACCTAATGAAAGTAATTCCTTACTGACCACATAAACTGGCGATAAACATTAATGTAGGTAGTAATCTTAAGATAACAGACAATATTTACATTGTGACTTAAAAGGTGCTTGAGCTCTTAACATGAACTTTGTAATATGTTGAATGAAAGAACTTGAAAATATTGTTTTTAAACTTGTAACAGAAACATTAAGATAGTGACTTAACATTTTAACATAATTTTTCATAATAATGCAAGGCAAGTATTTTGTGAGGCGAATCATCCATAAACAGTAGTTACATTAATTATGACTGAATTAAACAACAAATTGTTATGTATTTTTGAATGCTTTTAAAAAATGTTTGAATGGCTTTAATTTGTATCCTGCAAAGTTATAGTACTTCATAGTAGACAATGTTTTTAGTAAAAATACGTCCATCTTCTAATAAATCACCTTGACTTTCATTCTTTTCAATGTAAACTTTAATAGCCTGTGGTTTTACCTTGTGATTTATTAATGGTCATGGCAAATGCCAAGATGATGGGAAATTGTCTTATTTGAAGTACAAAAGGGAGGCTACTTTCACTTGGTGCTAAATCTATTCTTGGTATGAAAACTATCTCTCCTTTATGGGTACCAGTTAAAATTTTAGCATCTATAAAATGGTCCTTTAATTGTTGAACAATTAATCTTGTGCCATTGCATAGGCCTTTTTTGGGGTTCATATTTCGCAGTAACATGATAATTGCACCTTTCTTTAGCTGCAAAATATGTGGTGGCATTCCAGAAGGAGTTAGAGAGTTTATGAATTCAGTCGAAAAGTTAGCCTGACTTTCATTGTCATCAGCAAGTACAGAATCAGCACTGTGATAATTTCTTTGTGGTGCATTAATTTTTTTTAAGATTTCATTATTGAGGATTAATGCATCTTTATTTTTACACAACAGTATGACTTGGTTGGCAAGCTCGGAATATTTTTCGTTATTTATGCTCCCTTCAAATATAGCCAATATAATATCTTGTTGACAAATCATATGAGGTGGGATCTCTACAGTGTCGTCAGCTAAATGTAGTATTTTTTCTGTTCTGCCTTCTCCAATTTTAATAAGCCAATCATTGAAATCAGTTTGGCCTTCTGATCTCATATTTTGTTGCAGTTGAAGATGGGTAAAATGTTTCCATACTGTGCTTGACTTGATACAGGTTTCGATAATGTCAGTTCGATTTCCATGTACAACGACAGGTAATGTTTGTCTAAAATCGCCACCCAACAACATTACCTTTCCACCAAATGGAAAAATATTATCCATGACTTCACGAAGCAAATGGTCAATACATTGGAGGGCATAGCATGACATCATTGTGGCCTCATCTATTATAATTAATTTACATTTCTTCAATTTCTTTGCTTGTAATGATGTCATGCGAATATCTGACACAGAATTTTCTAAAATAGGCACTGGCAGTTTAAATCCACTATGAACAGTTCTTCCACCTTCTAATAAAAGTGCAGCAATTCCAGTAGTGGCAAACGCCATTGCTATTTGACCTTGTGCTCGTACTGAACTCATTAATAAATTGTACAAATAGGTTTTTCCTGATCCGCCAGGTCCATCAAGATAGAAATAACGCTCTGTCACCATGTCATCATCTATTACATTTTTAATGGCATGAAATGCTTGCAATTGTAGTGTATTTAAAGTTGCAAGTCTTTCTTCTGTTCTTTCTGCCTGTAGTTGAATGTCATTGTCTTCAAAGTTTATGTCATCTATAAGACCTGGATCAGGCAAATTAAAACTTGCACAACTTAATCCATGAGTTAAAAATACTTCTTGGATTTCCATTAACGCTTTTAAATGTGCAATGGGTTCATTGTATCGTCGCATAAAGTCTTCAGCCATATTACTCTTAAAAGTCTCCCACAAAGCTAATGCATTTGGAGCATTTGAGAAGATACAAATAAAAGCAAATTGTTCTCTCATCTGTCGTGGCATTTGACATTGTGCTGCTTCTTCTAAACATCTTTCCCACTCTGTATCATCAGCGAGTAAGTTTCTATGTCTTGCAGCTAAATGGAAGGATTCATATACAATGTCATTAACAGTTCTTAATTGTTCAAAACTTTGTGCTCCTGGAACATTTAAAAGTAATATCCGTAAGCAAAAACGTTCAACATCTCTTGGACTGACTGTGTAAATTCTTAGAATTATTTTATTGCCTCTGGTTTTTCTTGGTCTCCATAATCCATTCACAAAAACATAGCGATATGGAATTTCAATATATAAGTATTGTGTTGCTTGAGCATCAGTGGAATTTAATGCAAACCATGCAGTTAGTGTAGTGTGACAATCTTCACTTTGGGCCAATGCATTTATTTCATTTCCAGCATGGAAATAGACTAAATGTCGTTGTGGCAAATGTACTGCTAATCTATATACTGCATGTGATCTATCATGCATTTCAAATTTTAAAAGCCGCCACATAGCTTCTGGCGCACTGACATAGTGAGCATCTACATGAGATGCAAGTTCATCATGTACTAACTCACTACATTCAGGGTTGTCTGCACTTTTGACGACTACAGTAGCTGCATCATAGCCTTTGTAAATATATTTGTAGACATATTTAATGGATTTGATGGAAGTGCAGGCTTCTACGTTGATGTGGGCGTTGTACTTCATGAGTAAATGTGGATTGTAGGGTACTACATATCTATTGTCCACTTTTTTTCCACGAATAATGGCACTATCTCCTTCTCTTCTTTTATAAAGTGGATATCCATCACAATGTGCATATGTTTTGTCTCTGTAATCTTTTGGAAAATCTTTGGAACATTTATTATTTTCCATACATGGTGATTGTGGATTAAGGTCTCCACAGGGTCCATGAATCATGCGATGAGTAACAATCTCATATAGTCTACCATATAGTTCTGGATCTGGTAGTTCAGCAACTATGACTGCATCCACTTTGTCCGAAGTATCTAATTTATCTTTCTCTTGAAGTATTATGAGAAGATGTGCATGTGGAAGGCCTCTTTTTTGAAATTTGCCAAATAACTGATTTATAGTGAAGTCACGTATTAATTCATTTAATTTGATCTTAAAAACTCTGGCTACTAAATCTGGTTGATCAGAAGCAGTTTGTCCAAGAAGTAGATTTTGTGTAATTTCTGGCCATTGTAGATTACATGTAAATGTCAGAAATAAATCTGGTTTTCCAAATTTGGTGACAATAGCCATAGCATCATTGTATCTTTCTCTCATATTTCGAGGAGATCCTTGAAAGGAAGATGGTAAAATGATGGCTTTGCCAGCTGTCATGTCTCTGCTTGTAGCCACGTCAGCAACATAGTCCATGAGTCCAGAATATTGTTCTACACGTAGTTTATCTTGCTGATATTTTATAAAGTTTAAATTATTTGCCTCAACTTGCAAATATGAATCAATAATCCATTGTTGTGTTAGTTTTCCACCACATAAAATTGGATTAAATCCATGTCGAATGGCAATTTGAGCTACTTTAAATTCAAGCATAGAAACATTATTTCGGATTCTGGCTTTAGCATTTGGGTAACTGGGAAGGGTTAATTTTGGTTGCCAACCTGCTTCTCCATGTGGAAAAAAGATGGGATATGTCATTGGATCTAAATTTGGACTTAAGATATTCATATTAATAAATGGTTGCTCCTCATTTTTGGGATATATTCTAATGTCTCTTTGAAATGGTGGTTCTCCTTCATCATTTTGAAACACCATTGCAACCTCATTTGATGTTGGCAAGTTATAATGACGTTTATCAGTATGATGTCTTTGTGCATGAAGTAGTTGTTCATTTTCTACTTCTGCCAATTTTTTGTAAGCTTTACTGTAGGGATTGTTGTCCATAATGTTATTTAGCTCTATGAAAACACTGGGTAAGCATTTTTTATTTTCTTCCATCTGCATACGTTGGTCAACAGCTTCCATTGTATCTAGGACATATAGTTGAGCGAATTTTCTTTGCTCTCCTTCCTCTGGATGTAAATGTGAAGTACGATGATAAATTTGGCCTTGGACTTTAAAACAGTAAGGACCATGTCCTGGTACATTAGCAGCTAATGTTGCCCCCATAGATGCAAAGGATATGGCACTATTGTAGGATCTTATGTTTGTCTTAAAAATTTTGTAGTTTGGAAAAGTAGGTTCAGTCATAATATTTTGTAAATAGATTGGAAATTCTTTCCTTTCTGGAAGTTTGAACTTGCCTTTTTGTCAGCAACTAATAAATTGGCCATCTCTGGGTCTCTCCTGTTTAAAATAATAAGCCTCACAAAACTGACATTGAGTAGTCATGTCCCCACAACTATGAACCTCTACTGCTAAAGACTTGAGTAAAAGACAATTTGCAAAGCATATAGCAGTTTCACTTTTATATTCATCAGGTGAAAAGTCATGGAATGTTTGAACAACAGGTTCTAAATGCTTAGTTTTTTTCGTGGCTTTTCTTGGTATATGTTGTCCTGGTTTTGTTGAAATGTCCTGTAAGGTTTCAGATACAGGTTGTAAATGGTTTTTTTTTGTAGTTGCTTTTTTTGGTCTGTCTTTAATTGTATCTTGTAAAATGTCATCTGATGTTTGAGGAACAGGTTGTAAATGCTTTATTTGCTTTGTAGTTTTTTTGGGTGTATCTTTCATTTTTGCAGCTGATAGTCTTTTGCTTGCAAGTCTTTTACTTTCTTTTTCTCGTCGAATTTCTTTCTCCTCTGGTGTCTGCTGGGCGGCCCATCTCTCTTGTCTTTCTCTAGTTTGACGTCTTTTCTTCTCTTGTTTGCTCTCGTTATCAGCCATGTTAATCTGTAAAGGCAAAAAAAGAAATGTAATTGGGTATATTGAAATTTGTAATTACTGTTAAAGATTATTGTGCACAGTTGAGAAATAAAAGGTAAATCATTAATGTATCAGTTATATTTTGTTAAAAGTTATAATTCCTGGCCTCATTAAATAAGAATTTGGCCAATTGAATACTGCTGTAAAAAAGCAGTTAACATCTTTTTTTAAAATATTTTTTTAGTTATTGAAAACCTTGTTTGTGTATAGATGTTTACCAATTAAAAACTTATTTGCAAAAAAAAACATTGATGTGGTTATTGAGCCATGTATTGCATATTGCAAATTTAAAGTTTTTAAAGTAAATTTATAGTCTTAATTTTTTAATTATTTTTCTGTTGACACGGATGCAGATGAAACATGTTTCTTTAGTTTTCTCCTTTTGTATTTATTATACTGTACCTTGGTTGAAGTGTGATTTCAATCAGAATGTTTGTTGGTCCTTGGTTGAAAATCTTTGTCCAATGGTCTGGTCCTCTGTTGGAAGTCCTCGTCCGATGGTGTGGTCCTCTGTTTAAAATCCTGGTCCTATGGTCTGGTCCTCTGTTGAAAGTCGTGGTCCGATGGTGTGGTCCTCTGGCGATAGCCCTCGTCCGATGTTGTGGTCCTTTGGTGAAAGTCCTCGTCCGAAGGTCTGGTCCTGTGTTGAAAGTCCTCGTCCGCTGGTCTGGTCCTGTGTTGAAAGTCCTCGTCCGATGGTCTGGTCCTGTGCTGAAAGTCCTCGTCCGATTGTCTTCACGCAGTATCTGTTGTAACATAAAATTGAAAATGTTGTTTGAGTAAAATGTCTTTTATATAAAGCAAAAATGTATTAATTTTGGTGTATTGTATCTGTTATGGTTATTTTTTTCTATGTGTTTGTCTAACTTTATCTACAATCTTGATTTGTTTGCACGACTTTTGTTATCCTTATTTAAGCTTCTTAGTAAGGCTTCTAGGTTGTGATACATTAAAGAAGAATATTAATTTAGTTTGCTATGTGTTTGTGTGTTTTTTTGTACAATCCTATTTTGTGCGCACCACTTGTGGTATACTTATGTAGGCTTCATTGTAATGGTTATAGGTTGTTAAACATTAAAGAAGAATGTTAATGTAGTTTCCTATGTGTTTGTGTGAGTTTTAGTACAATCCTGTTTTGTGCGTACCACTTCTGGTATACTTATTTAGGCTTCTTTGTAAGGCTTATAGGTTGTTAAACATTAACTAAGAATATGAATTTAGTTTGCTATGTGTTTGTGGGAGTTTTTGTACAATCCTGTTTTGTGCGCACCACTTGTGGTATACTTATTTAGCCTTTATTGGGATGGTTATAGTTTTTTAAACATGAAATAAGAATATTAATGTAGTTTGCTATGTGTTTGTGTGACTTTGTTACAATCCTGTTTTGTGCGCACCACTTGTGCTAAAGTTATTTAGTCTTCATTGCAATGGTTATAGGTTGTTAAACATTAAAGAAGAATGTTAATGTAGTTTCCTATGTGTTTGTGTGAGTTTTTGTACAATCCTCTTAGGTGCGCACCACTTTTGTTATTCTGATTTAGGCTTCTTTGTAAGGCTTATAGCTTGTTAAACATTGAATAAGAAAGTTAATTTAGTTTGCTATGTGTTAGTGTGAGTTTGTTACAATCCTGTTTTGTGTGTACCACTTTCTGTGTACCATATGTTGCATACTTTGGCCCTCATTCAATTGCATTTTGGCCAATTCAATAGGGCTCTAAATGTGCTTATTTAGAGCCATATTCAATTGGCCAAAATAGCAATTGAATGAGGGCCTTTGATTGCTGCATTTGTTATATTGCCGGGGCCTCATTCAATTGCGTTTTGTGCAATGGAATAGAGCTCAATATGACCACAGAGCATCTTTTTTTACAGAAGTTTTTAGTTAGTGAACTTGTATCCAAAAGCAAGGTCTTCAGTAACTAAAAAGTTCATTAAAAAAATATGCTCTGTGCTTATATAGAGCCCTATTGAAATGGGCAAATCACATTTAAATGAGGCCCTCGGCCATTAAAGATATATAGGTCCTCATTCAATTGCAATTTTGCCAATTGAAGAGGGCTCTATATAAGCACATAACATATTTTTTGACCGAAGTTTTTAGTTAGTGAAGACCTTGATTTTGGATAGAAGTTCATTAACTAAAAAGTTCTGTATAATTGAAATGGGCAAATCACATTTAAATGAGGCCCTCGGCCATTAAAGATATATAGGTCCTCATTCAATTGCAATTTTGCCAATTGAAGAGGGCTCTATATAAGCACATAACATATTTTTTGACCGAAGTTTTTAGTTAGTGAAGACCTTGATTTTGGATAGAAGTTCATTAACTAAAAAGTTCTGTATAAAAAATATGTTATGTGCTTATGTAGAGCCCTATTCAATTGGCCAACTCGCAATTGAATGAGGCTCATGGTTCGTTTCTTTTTTTATACTTAATACTTTACCTTGATTGAAGTGTCGAATGACAGGGGGTCCCCTCCTGCCAATCTTAATCCGCCGGTCTTCTTGTAGTGTCTGTTTGAAAAAGAAAGTGACATATTTAATTGTATATTTCTTATTTTTTATTTAGCAAAACATGGCCTTTTAAGCATCTAATGTATTTTTATATCTTACCTGTTCTTCTTTGTTGGTGTTCTTTAAAAGGGATTGTGCTTCACAATGCACGGTGCAAATTGTTGAGTGACGCTGTTGATGCAGAGTCTGTTTCAATATTAAAAGAAGTAGAAAGATTCAACTTTAGGTGATCTATTGAATTGCAGTAAATTAATGTCAATTAAATATACTTCTGTACTTATTTTCAATTAACATTATTTTTTTGGGGTGGGGCTACACACATATGTCACATACATGAAGCACATTTCCAGAGTTCAATGTAATTTTTTTGTGTGCGTGTGACATATCAGTACATGAATCATATTTTAATAGTTAAATTAACCTTATTTTTTTTGTTGCCAACACACATAAATGTGTGTGTGTGAGATGTAACTATAGATGATACACATATATGTATCAGTATACATGACTCATATTTTAATATTACATTTTTTTTTTTTCTAATGTCATTTAATTGTAGTTGTTTAATTAGTTTGTTTTAAGATCATTTTGTTGCAGGGGCAATACATATAAATGTGCGTGTCACATGTCACTATACATGATACACATATATGTGCGTGTCACATGTCACTATACATAAACCTCTTTTTGATATTGAATGATGTTTTTTTTTTGTTTTGTTAAATGAACCTTATTTTTTTTGTGGGCCTACACACATAAATGTGTGTGTGACATGTGACTATACATCAGGGGTCACCAAACTCGGTCCTGGAGGGCCGCACCCAGGCCTGGATTTGAAGATTTCCTTTTTGTGCACAGGTGAGTCAATCAGGATGACTGAAGAAGCAATAGTCTCACCTGTTTGCTGCAAGGATATCCACAAATCCAGGCCTGGGTGCGCCCTCCAAGACCAAGTTTGGTGACCCCTGCTATACATGATAGACATAAATGTGCGTGTGACATGTCACTACATAAATCACCTTTTCCTAGTTCATTTTTTTTTTTTGTCCTGTCTTGATAATAAAATGTAATATATTATAGCTTACCTCTCAGTTGTAATTTGCACAATGTAAAGTAGTAAATTAGGAAAGAATTGTCTTCTCAAGTAAAAGCAGCAGTTATCTATGAAGTCACTCCGTTCATCACCTGAGGAGAAATGTTTTTTTTCGTGTGAAATAGGCAGTATTTATAAACTTGTAGAAAATTCTGGAAAGTTAGACCGTTAGAACGCAATACGCATGCGCTATTTGCGTTCCAGCTTACAATTTGCGTTCCATCCGCCATTTTGTGCGTATTACTGGTCAAAATGGTGTTTAATCTGATTGTGATACATTCCGCATAGTATGTGTTTCATTATTGCGATTAAGTGTAGTATAGTTACGTCTGAAGCCTCGTTTTCGTTTTGTTCGTCGGCCATTTTTTCTCTCGCTTATTAGTGTCTAAAGTGTTTTATTTTTATTTAAATAAAGGTGTAACTTGTTTTTTTGAGGTGCTGGCTGGTTCCTCTTGCTGTAGGTAAGCTTTTTATGTGTTTGTTGTGTGTATTTAGTGTGTTTTAAATGTTTGTATGTCGGCGTGTTGCGTCCGATGTTTGCGAGGTCGTAATATCTGTTAACGTGTGTTGTATGGTGTTTGCGTGTGTAGCCTCGTTTTAGTTTTTTTCGGCGGCCATTTTTTTCTTGCTTAGCCAATTTTTTAGTGTGTAAACTCTTTTATTTCGAGTGAAATGAAGGTGTAAGTTGCATTTTTGAGGTGCTGGGTGCTCCCTCTTGCTGTAGGTAAGTTTTTTATGTATGTGCTGTGTGTATGTTTTGTGTTTTTAATTTTGTAATGTTCGCGAGTTGCGTCCGAGTGTTGCGAGGCCGTAATGTGTGTGAACGTGTGTCATATGTTGTTTGCGAGTGTCGTAATGTGTGTGTCGTGCTCTTTGGGTTGCGACGTGAAGTTTGCGAGGATCGCAGTTGCTGGCATGGAGCGCCTTCGGCTTCGCGAGGGTCCTCAGTTGCTGGCAAGGAGCGCCTTCGGCGCTCCATGCCAGCAACTGACCTGAGACCCTCGGCCAGTGCCCTCGCTTCGCGAGGCCCGCGGGCCCGCTATGCGAGCCTGCAGCGTTAGCAACAACTCGTACGCTCACAACTATATATGTGTAAGTATATAAGCAAATAGTATTGTGTAAATAGTAAACAATTTGAGTAATGGGTCAAAGGTGAAGACCTTGTGTGAAAAATCTGGTGATTGTCTCACAAGAAATAGTTTACCGATTAACCAATATTGTTTGTAGAAAATTGTAAAAAAAAAAAAAACTACAAAAAAGGTAGTATGTGGAAGTGTTCTGTATGTGATGACTGCAGAATTTACTTGTAACGCTGTAATGTCCTCCACAAGCTTGGAATAAATCGAAATTACAGAGACGTCTGTGGTTTGTGTTCTATCCGATTCTGAGGGTGATGGAAAGCCAGCGGAAGTGTTTTTCTTCAACAGGAGCACAACAAAGACTTCCAAGTACTTCCCTATCGAGCACCTGTGGGACCACCTTGATCGCTAGGTTCACTGTATGGATCCTCCACCACGCTCTCTTCAGCAGCCGTTGGATGCATTGCAGTCTGCATGGCACCAGATACCCTTTGCCATCCTTCCAGCATCTTACTGACTCATTATTGCGCCGTCTAGCTGCTACATGGAGCGATAATAATAATGTGACTGGACCGTGTATTTGTATATATATATATATATATATATATATATATATAGTTATGAAATAGTTACACAGAGACTGGTGGAGTTTCTTACTTTGCAGCCAGAACAAGGGAGATATTACAGAATAATGAGAAGTGATGTGGCAGCCAAGAGTTCTCATAATCTCCTGCTGCACAAACATTAAATCAGTCCCTTCCCTCGGGGCTCTTTGTGGACCTTATAATGAAGAAAAATAAAACAATCTGACAAGTTACTAAACTTTAAAGAAAGTGAATCAAACTGCTGGATAAAGAGCACATAAGGAAACTGAACTTATTTAAAGGTATATGTTTCTGGATGATACTAGGTATATAATGTCCCTGTGTATCTATTTACTGACATGTACTTTATTTTATTAAGAAGAGCTTAAAAGCTTTGTTTTTACTGCCTAAAACCATACAATTTTCACCTGTTTGGGTCTGCCCTCTTTAGCTCATGCAGCTCATGAATACACAGGCTGTGAAATGAGGTGTTCCCAATTAGCCAATCAGTGACCTCTCTCTAGTAGCATGTTGCAGAATGTTGCCACTAAATGGTTACCATGAGACACTGCACACCCTGTACTACTAAGTACACAGCCTCTAATTCCAATTAGGAACTATTGATAATATTTAATGCAGTAAACATAGAGTTTATCAGCTTGTCCCTTTAAAGGGATTTTTCTGCTATTGAAATCACCACTGCCAAGACTGCAATTGCAGTCCACATATAAATAAATCTAATTGCAATTAGTGGTATTAAACATTTTGAGTGGAAGTGTTAGATATATATTGAGATGTATGTAATATATATAAGCAGTGGTGTAGCTAGACCTTTTGCCACCCGGGACTACCCTGAGTTTAACACACACTCTCTCTTACACAAACACACACACTCTCTCTTACACAAACACACACTATTTCTCTTACACAAACACACTCTCTCTCTTACACAAACACACACTCTCTCTTACACAAACACACACTCTCTCTCTTACACAAACACACACTCTCTCTTACACAAACACACACTCTCTCTCTTACACAAACACACACTCTCTCTTACACAAACACACACTATATCTCTCTCTTTCACACACACTCTCTCTTGCACACACACTCTCTCTTTCACACACACTCTCTCTTGCACACACACTCTCTCTTGCACACACACTCTCTCTTTCACACACACTCTCTCTTGCACACACACTCTCTCTTTCACACACACTCTCTCTTTCACACACACACTCTCTCTTTCACACACACTCTCTCTCTTTCACACACACACACGCCTTCTCTCTTTCACACACAGTATCACTCTTTCACACATACTCTCTCTCTCTTTCACACACACACTTTCTCTCTCTCTTCCACACACTTTCTCTCTCTTTCACACACACACACACACACAATCTCTCTTTCACACTCACGCTCTCTCTTTCACACACACACACTCTCTCTTACACACACACACATTCTCTCTCTTACACAAACGCACACTCTCTGACTTTCACACACACACACTCTCTCTCACACACACTCTCTCTCTCTCACACCCTCTCTCTCTCTCTCTTTCACACACCCTCTCTCTCTTACACAAACACTCTCTCTCTCTCCATCACACACACAATCTCTCTCTCCATCACACACACAATCTCTCTCTCCATCACACACACACTCTCTCTTTCACACACACACCCTCTCTTTCACACACACACACTCACTCTCACTCTCCATCACACACACAATCTCACTCTCCATCACACACACACAATCTCACTTTCCACCACACACACACTCTCACTCTCCATCACACACACACTCTCTCTTTCACACATACACACACACTCTCTCTCTTTCACACATACACACACACTCTCTCTCTCCATCACACACACAATCTCTCTCTTTCACACACACACACTCTCACTCTCTTTCACACACAGACACTATCTCTCTGTCTTTCACACACACACACACACACACACTCTCTTTCACATACATACACATTCTCTCTCTCTTACACACTCTCTCTCTTTCACACACCCACATTCTCTCTCTCTTACACACACACACTCTCTCTCCATCACACACACTCTCTCTCCATCACATACACAATCTCTCTCTCCATCACACGCACAATCTCTCTCTCCATCACACACACACACACTCTCTCTCTTTCACACACACACACTCTCCATCACACACACAAACAATCTCACTCTCCATCACACATTCAATCCCTCTCTCCATCACACACACAATCTCTCTTTCACACACACACACACACACTCTCTCTCTCCATCACACACACAATCTCTCTCTCTTTCACACAGTCTCTCTCTCTTCCACACACTCTCTCTCTTTCACACACACACTATCTCTGTCACACAAACTCTCTCTTTCACACACCCACATTCTCTTTCTCTCTCCATCACACACACCCAATCTCTCTCTTTCACACACACACACTCTCTCCATCACACACACAATCTCTCTCTCCATCACACACACTCTCTCTCTCCATCACACACACAATCTCTCTCTTTCACACACACACACACACACACATACATTCTCACTCTCCATCACACACAATCTCACTCTCCATCACACACACACTCTAACTCTCCATCACACACACACACAATCTCTCTCTCCATCACACACACAATCTCTCTCTCCATCACACACACAGTCTCTCGCTCCATCACACACACAATCTCTCTCTTTCACACACACAATCTCTCTCTTTCACACACACACTCTCTGTTTCACACACACACACACACACACACTCTCTATTTCACACACACACACAATCTCTCTTTTACACACACACTCTCACTCTCCATCACACACACACTCTCTCACACACTCTCTCTGTTTCACACACACACACACACACAGTCTCTCTCTATCACACACACACAATCTCTCTCCATCACACACACAATCTCTCTTTCACACACACACACACACACTCTCTCTTTCACACACACACTCTCACACACTCTCTCTCTTTCACACACCCACATTCTCTCTCTCTTACACACACACACTCTCTCTCCATCACACACACTCTCTCTCCACACACACACTCTCTCTCTCTCTCCATCACACACACACAATCTCTCTCTTTCACACACACAATCTCTCTCTCCATCACACACACACTCTCACTCTCCATTACACACACAATCTATCTCTCTCACACACTCTCTCTGTTTCACACACACACACTCTCTCTCTCTCCATCACACACACACACACACTCTCTCTCTATCACACACACACAATCTCTCTCTCTCTCCATCACACACACACAATCTCTCTCTCTCTCTCTCCATCACACACACACTCTCACTCTCCATCATACACACAATCTCTCTCTCACACACTCTCTGTTTTTCACACACACACACACACACTCTCTCTCTCTCCATCACACACACACTCTCTCTCTCTCTCCATCACACACAATCTCTCTCTCTCCATCACACACACAAAATCTCTCTCTCTCCATCACACACACACAATCTCTCTCTCTCCATCACACACACACAATCTCTCTCCATCACACACACAATCTCTCTCACACACACACTCTCTCTCTCTTTCACACACTCTCCATCACACTCTCGCTCTCCATCACACACACAATCTATCTCTCTCACACTCTCTCTCTCTGTTTCACACACACACACTCTCTCTCTCTCCATCACACACACAATCTCTCTCCATCACACACACACTCTCTCTCCATCACACAATCTCTTTATTTCACACACACACACACTCTCTCTTTCAGACACACAAACACTCTCTCTCTCACACACACACACACATTCTCTCTTTAACACACACACTCTCTCTCTTTCACACACACAAACACTCTCTCACACACACACACATTCTCTCTTTAACACACACACTCTCTCTCACACACACACACATTCTCTCTTTAACACACACACACACACACACACTCTTTCACACACATAAACACTCTCTATTTCACACACACACATTCTCTCTTTAACACACACACTCTCTCTCACACACACACACACATTCTCTCTTTAACACACACACACACACACTCTTTCACACACATAAACACTCTCTATTTCACACACACATTCTCTCTTTAACACACACACTCTCTCTCACACACACACATTCTCTCTTTAACACACACACTCTTTCACACACATAAACACTCTCTCTCTATTTCACACACACATTCTCTCTCTATTTCTTTTACCTTCTCTGTCTCCCTCTCACCCTCGTGTGTCTCCCCCTTCCTTTGTTTCTCTCCCTCCTTTTATCTCCACCCCTCTTTGTCTCTCCTCTCTTTGTCTCTCCCCCATCTCTTTGTCTCTCCCCTCCCTCTGTCTCTCCCCCCTCCCTTTGTCTCTCCCCCCTCTCTCTGCCCTGCCTCTTACCTCCATTCTGCTGCTGCTCCTCATGTCCCGGTCTGGTGGCTCCTCCTCCAGATGGCTCCTCCTCTTCACTGCAGGCAGAGGAGAGAGCAGGGACCGGCAAGGTGGCATGGGGGAAGGTACAGAAGGGCCATAACAACTACCTGTGTGATCTGGCTACTCCTATTCCTACAGTAAGCAGCAGCCCTGAGTGAGCACAGGCTGTGTTGCTGCCCCTAGCAACCTGACGCCCGGGCGCTCCCCCCCTGGCACCCCCCCCCCCCCCCCAAATACTGTATATAAGTATAATTGAGCAGTTACAGCTTGACTTTAACTTTAAAAAAATAATAAGAGCAAAGATTCCAGTGACTACAAGCCAGTAAGCCTGACATTAATGAATTGCAAATGAATGGAAACACTTTTATGTTCTAATTCATAAATTAAGGGATGCAAAGTGGCATGTGTTTAGTACAGGAAGACCATGTCAGCCTAATCTAATGTTTTTATTTGATAGACTAAGGGAGAGTAGTAGATGTAGTTTAGACTTAGTAAAGCATTGGGAACCGTCTGATACAGTACACTAATTCTTAAACTTCCTGGTCTGGGACAGGATTCAAAGGTAATTTAGTGAATGGGGCACTGGCTAAAAGACAGGACTACTGTAGTTCAAGACACTTGTTTGTGAAGTATGTAACAAACTAACAACATTAGCGACTGTGTCAGCCATCAATATAAAACATTTTAGGGAAATAAGAATTTCTGAAGACGTTGACTTTTATGAATAGAGGAATCTGTTTTGTGTACTTTATATTAGTTCCTGAGAGCGGGATAATGAAGGTGTGGCTTTTATCTATCAGGGAGGGGCAGGAGAGGAGGGAAGGGGCAAACGTCGGGAGACTTTGTTAGATAATTGGATCACATTTTTTTAAATTGGTAACATAACCCTTTCTCCCTTATAGACTGAAATAATACAAACACTGCTTTTCAGTAATGTAAATGCCCCACTCACATGCACAACTTCCTCCAAAGTTTTGTGGATGAATTGTAGGCCTCCTGGCCTCCCCAGGGCGCTTATGGGCCCCCTCCCATGAGAGATTGTTGAGGGAAAGTGGAAGCACGAGTCCTGGTGCTGTGCTGCATCACATTTTCTTAGAGGAATGCTTTGTGCAGTCAGGAGAAACATAGAGCAAATCAGCCAGCAGTATCAACACAGAAAAAAGAGAAGGGAGCAGTTATTGGAAGGGGCTTGAGGAGGAGAGATGCTCTGGGAAAGACTCTTTGGGAGGGGAGAAGAGATGCTATGGGAAAGGGTCTTGGAGAGGTGAGCGACTCTTAGAAGTGGTCTTGGGAATGTGAGGAGAGCTGCTCTGAGAAGGGGTCTTGGGAAGGAGAGCTGCTATGGGAAGGGGTCATGGGAACACAAGCTGTTATAGGAAGGGGTCTTGTGGAGGGAATGAGAGCTGCTATGGGAAGATATCTTGGTGAGGACTGCTTTTGGAGGAGAGCTGCTATGTGAAAGGGTCTTGGGAAGAAAAGGAGAACTGGTTTGGGAAGGGGTCTTGGAAATGGGAGCTGATATGGGAATGCGTCTTTGGTGGTATTAACAGATGCTAGTGGCGGGAAGAGGTGGGCCTTGGCAAAGGGAGCTACTTTAGGAGGTGGTCTTGTGGGTAAGAAAATTAAGAGGGGCCAGTGGCTGAGGAATGGGGATCTTGGAGGGAAGGGAGCTGCTTTAGCAAAGTGTTATAGGGCTAAGAAAATTAAGAGAGACAACTGGCTGCGGAATGGGGGTCTTGGGGGGTGGGGAGGGAGCTGCTTTAGGAAAGTGTTATGGGGTAAAAAAAAATAAGAGGTACAAGTGGCTGCAGAAGGGGGACCTTTGGGGGAAGGGAGGTGCTTTGTGCAGGTTTAATGAGAGTGGTGCTGAGGGAGGGGAAGAAGGATGTCTGGGGGGGAGGTTACAACCTCCAAGGTCCAGTAGAGGCATCATGTGGCACAGGCAAATGCAGTAAAATAATTCAGTCATATCTGGGAAATGTATAAGGCATCCACATGATTAATTAAAGTAAAGCTCTTTAGCTGACAGACTACACAGAGTCGTTAGCCTTGTTATTATAGTTATTTGCATGTAATTCCTTGTTCTTGTTCCTCTTTTTCAGGAATATATTTCCCTCCTGAACTTTATTATATCCTATGATATCTTTGCAGATCTCTATCATCTCTCCCGCTCCCTTCTGTCCTGTAATCTATATATATTAATAGAGTCTCCTTATATGTTATGTCTCTTAGACCCTGCATCATTATAGTAGCTCTCATTTGGATTATCTCTAATGTATTAATATCCTTTTGGACATTGAGAACTGGACACAGGGGAGATCTGATTGTGGTCTATAGAGGGATATTATTACTGACTTATATCTGACTGGGGTCTATAGAGGGACATTAGTACCGACCTTTGTTTGGCTGGGGGTCTATAGAGGGACATTAGTACAGACCTTTACCTGACTGGGGGTCTATAGAGGATCATTGGTACCAACCTTTATCTGACTGGGATCTATAGAGGGACATTAGTACTGACCTTTGTCTGACTGGAGATCTATAGAAGCACATTAGTACCAACCTTTGTCTGACAGGGGATCTATAGAGGGACATCAGTACCAACCTTTATCTGACAGGGGATCTATAGAGGGACATTAGTACCAACCTTTATCTGACAGGGGATCTATAAAGGGACATTTGTACTGACCTTTATCTGACAGGGGATCTATAGAGGGACATTGGTACCAACCTTTATCTGACAGGGGATATATAGAGGGACATTAGTACTGACCTTTGTCTGACAGGGGATCTATAGAGGGACATTGGTACCAACCTTTATCTGACAGGGGATCTATAGAGGGACATTAGTACTGACCTCTGTCTGACAGGGGATCTATAGAGGGACATTAGTAACAACATTTACCTAACTGGGGGTCTATAGAGAGACATTGGTACTGACCTTTATCTGACAGGGGATCTATAGAGAGACATTAGTACTGACCTTTATCTGACAGGGGATCTAAGGAGGGACATTAGTACTGACCTTTGTCTGACAGGGGATCTATAGAGGGACATTAGTACCAACCTTTACCTACAGCACAGAAACCTGACATTTTAACAGGGGTGTGTAGACTTTTTATATCCACTGTATGTATCATAACTAATGCCTTACAATGGAAAATTACTGGTTTAATCCTTATATCCCAGGCAAATATTACACTAACTGGAAAGAGTGCTAATTGTATATATATATATATATATATATATATATATATATATATATATATATACACTAAAAAGGAAAGGATATTTGTATAATTTTCCACAACACTCCCCCCTATGACAATGAAAATTGTCATCAAAAGAAAAGAATACAAATATGGCAGGGTATAATCTTAACATAAATTTCACACCTGAGGCCACAGTAAAGTAGGTCCGGGGGCAGTAAATATCAGCACAATACTTCTTAGTAAGTGGGCAGATATACAATTATATATGCACTGGCTATTGATCTACATGAATAGCTCATTATAATATATTATTTAATCTTTAAACTGCACAACTCTTACGGCCGCTCTATACATTTAATATTACTATGGAGGGTGGAAACCTTCTGGGGAAAGGAGTGGGTTATAATGGACTGAGAGAAGAGAGAAAAAAATTACTCCACACGGATGGGCATCAAACCCCTTACTACATTTAAACACAAAATATGTAATTATTTTAACAATAATGTGAGTTGCCTGGCTCCGTTTCTTACTCACAAACATGACTTATTTGCACATCATTTAATTTATGTCCGTATTTTTGGGCAATGTGCCATTTCAAACGACCATCTTAAATTCCTACAAATTTTTACTGACAGTGTCTAGAGCGCCATTTTAAGCTTCATGGAAGACTAATTTCAGCTTTTGTTAACAATGTTTAATTCTCTCTTTAACTAAAAACACACTATACTATTATCTTTCCTTGTTCTAGGCATGTTGCCAACTTCAATGTTAGTGAAATAACACAGCAATTATTTCTCTCTACTGATAAATAACCATAGAAATAATTTTGGTTTCACTTGTACTGAGATCCAGTGGGAGAGAAAGGGGGGGGGGGGGGTAGCACTGTTGTAAGAACACAGACAGTGTCAAGAGTGCATCTGTTTGCTCAAGAAGAAATTTAATGGGACATTAGTACTGACCTTTACCTGACTGAGGGGTCAACTGAGGGACATTACTACTGACCTTTTTATGACTGGGGATCTATAGAGGGACATTAGTACTGACTTTTATTTAACTGGGGTCTATAGATGGACATCAGTACTGACCTTTAACAGATTGGTACTGACTGGGGGTCTATAGAGGGACATTAGTACCAAGCTTTATCTGACGGGTCTATAGAGGGACATTAGTACCAAGCTTTATCTGACTGGTCTATAGAGGTACATTAGTACTGACCTTTATCTGACTGGAGGTCTATAGAGGGACATTAGCACTGACTTTTATCTGACTGGGGGCCTATAGAGGGACATTAGTACCAAGCTTTATCTGACGGGTCTATAGAGGGACATAAGTACTGACCTTTATTTGACTGAGGGTCTATAGAGGGACATTAGTACCAAGCTTTATCCGACGGGTCTATAGAGGGACATTAGTACTGACCTTTATCTGACTGGAGGTCTATAGAGGGACATTAGCACTGACTTTTATCTGACTGGGGGCCTATAGAGGGACATTAGTACCAAGCTTTATCTGACGGGTCTATAGGGGGACATTAGTATCGAGCTTTATCTGACGGGTCTATAGAGGGACATTGGTACGGACCTTTATCTGACTGGAGGTCTGTAGAGGGACATTAGTACTTTTCCTCTTCCAATACAACCATGTATCCTACTAATCTTTCCCGTAGTTTGTTGCATTGCTTCTCTTTGAATAAGAGGATCCAGACATCACCTGTTTTTCTGAAGTGCAGATTTATTGGATCAATAAATAACAAAACAGTCTAATAGTGTAATTCAAATGTCTATGTATGCCAAAGTTGTTTATGTTTTAGAAACTAATATTTAGACAATACAGCTTCTTTTAAAGGACCACTGTAAATTAGCAAAAATGTTTACAATGGAGGCAAGGTATTTTTACTAATATAAAACAATAATATTGAATTATGACCCCCCTGTGATGAAGCCATGTAGAGTGATGAAATGCATGTTGGGTAAGTATGACATAAATGATGTTGACTTCCGACTTGTTCACCTATATGTATAAGCCAGCTTTTGGGGCCACATTTTATAGATGAGCTTTCCAGTTAGGAGGAATCCATTCAGGGGTCATAGTTCAACATTATTGTTTTTTAATACTAAAATTACACTGCCTCTAATGTAAAAGGCTAAGGCCAAGGTCTAGATTCATTTATTTTATGTTACTCAATATAATGCTTTTAGATTTTGCGCTGATTAATTGTTTTAATTTTACAATTTAATATCATTATTTGTTGAATTAATTCCCACTTAATTCCCACAATTTTTCTGCATTTTGGACAATTAGTGTTAAGCACTTTGGACCATCTCTTATCTATCCTCTCATCTTTAAATTACCAATGAATCAACAAATACCCCTTCCTTTCCCTTTCCTTCTGTTCTTGAATGGGTAATACAAATTAGAATAAAACTCCCACTCAGTCTCCAAGTCAGCAGGAAATATCGAAGACACAATCATGACATCCTTCAAGCAGTGTTTTTAATTTGTTACAAACTTCACAAACATATGAAGATTTTCCAATTGGACAATGATGCTTTAAGTAGTGTATTTTATGAATCTGAGACAAAAATTAACTTATTATCTTTTTTTAATTACTTTTAATAACCATGGACATTTTCTTTACTTGACCAGACCTGCACATTATACAGTAATATCCTGGATTCTGGTCACCAGAGACCTTTATTATGAATCCAGGTAGCACAGGAAGAGGTCAGGATGTTCTACCAGAAATAATGAAAAAACTCTGTTTATTATTAACGTTTGTTTTGAAACTTAAGACAACTTATTTCATATAACAAGTAATTACAGATTTAAAAAACATACTGTCAAAAAGCAATACAAAAGGTTGCGTTGAAACATAGAAAAGCGAAAGGGTAATAAATGGAGGAATCATTAATTACATCCAATATTGTATTAAAAAGAAAAAGATTCACATATTACTGCTATAATAAATTACAATAAAAAATCCTACACAGTTACATATAGGAAAAGAATAAAGATTAAAATAAAGATTAAGAAAAAAATTATACAATTTAACACTTTAGGTAATAGTAAAACCTTATCAATTTATAACAAATAACACAATTGATAATAACAAATAACAACACAAATAACACAAATTAATAACAATTTTTCAATTGAATGTTATTAGAATGTTTCTACTGGAAATTTACATTAAAGTTTTGCTTATATACTGCAATAATATCATTTATTTTTGGGTTAGTATGTGTGGAAAAGGTGATTTTTTTTGTTTCAGCATATAGAGTTTATGGGCATTTGCAGGAAGCTTGTTATTATTGGTCCGGTAGACTAAAGAAATTAGTAGACAGCAGTGAGGGAATGCAGGGGGAAGAGTAATTGGATTATATAAAAAATATTATAATATATTAATATAATAATAATTATATATATATATAATATATAATATAATATTCATATATTCATATATAAATATGAATCAATATTAAAAAACAAAAATATTTAGATTTTTTTAGTGCTCTATTTGATGATATATAATAGATAAATTCCATGTCCACTTAACCCTTTGTATATCTGAAGTCGTTTAACTATAATGTGAAAAGTGTACTTAGCCTGTGTATTTCTAACAACAACTATTGAAACAAAGCATTTTTGGGAAATTAAGTTTTCACTGCAAAAAGTGACAATTTTTGATTAGAGATATCTAAAATTCAGCAAAATTGATTTTATGTACTGGTATACAGCTTGTGTACATTGCACAGAATAATAAAATATTTAATTGTAAAGTTTAATTTCTAGGGACTATATCTGGTGATCTGATGCTCCCGGATGATGTTCATGTTCTTACAGCTGCCAAAAAACTAACAAAATATTTTTGCTGGAGGCATTACTGTCACATAAGAGCAGAATTTACAATGAGTTCAAGGCTCCTATGTGTTCACTGAATAATAACAATTCCTGTGAAAATAGAGAACTTTGCACCATTTGTCATATATTATACAGTATATAGGTAGAAGCAGAATCTGCTCTTCCCTATGTGTACAGTGTTCAGCCGCCAGGGCGCCAAGTTATGTGGCACCCTATCAAGGGCATACAATCAAGGCTCCTATTTGTTTTCTGAACAAAAGTTAATATGAAAATGTAGAGTCTAATAGGGAAACTTGCACAATTTGTCATAATTTATACATAGAAGCAGAATCGGCTCTCTCCTAAATTTAAAATGCTCAGCTGCCAGGGCACAGTTTCTTGGCACACCATCAATGGCATAAAATCAAGGCTCCTATTTGTTTTCTGAATAATAAAAACTCATGTGGAATTTTAGATTCTAATAGGGATCTTGCACCATTTACATATTTTATCAGTGTTTATAAACTGAGATATAGGTAGAAGAAGAAGAACTGTCTCTCCCCTATGTACAAGGTGCTCAGCCACCAGGGCGCCAAGTTTGAGGCTCACCATCATGTGAAACTGTACAATCTAATAGGGAACATTGCATCATTTGTCATATTTTATGTGTGTCTATAAACTGAGATATAGGTAGATGAAGAACCGTCTCTCCCCTATGTGTAAGTGCTCAGCAGCCAGGGCGCCAAGTTATGAGGTGCCCCATCAAAGGCACAGAATTTGCACTGTATTTCAAAACAGAGCTCCTTACCCCTTAGCAACCATCCATGTGGAATAGAATGCATTAAGAAAAAACATTGTCTTTTGATTCAGTTTTCTTTGTATTCATATTATTTTTTTCCCTAAAAATACAAATGATGCAGGAAAGAAAACGTTTTAGTACAATGAAATGCAATATAGCTTTTCCAAGCAAGTGTTCCTTATATGGGACTCTGGATAGAAGTCTCAAGTTACTTTCATGTGGCTAAAATCGCAATCAATTAACGGTTAATTAAGCAAAATCTACTAATTTTAGTTACAGCTTATATTATAATACAAATCACATATCTAATTTATGTCTGAAATTATGAATTAGACCGGAGCTTTATGTTATGAAGCAATATATATATATATATATATATATGTATAAAGTCTTATGTTAGATATCACTGTGCAAGTTGTGCACATAATGTGGTTAGGTAAATAAAATGGGAAGTCTACATGAACATATTTTGTGTTTCAACGGGTAAAGGATTGACAGCAATATTGTATATGAAATTATAACGACCCTTCTATAGGGGAGCAGGTCACCACATTGTATCTAAACATGAAAAAACAGAGCACTGTAGTCAACAGTGATATCTTTCCCGTTGGACAAACATCTCCCTAAGAGTGCTAAGCCTGTTATGGTATAATAAGAAAAAATCACATGAAATTGTGATAATGTGTTAGAAAACCCAAGTCCATATTAAGTCCTGTATTTTTAGTGTTGAAGAATGTGATCATCTTTATTTCAAGTACTCTGGTTTTCATGTATATATTGATATATATGTGTATATAGTATGTGTATATATGTTTCCTATATTATATTGTGTTGAATACCCCTATATGTATTTACCTGATGATGTCAGATGCTGTCTCCACTCTCTCTGCGTCTGCTGTTTATATCAAACTGAACGTTTAATCTCAGGTCAGTTTTGCTTCACACTTGATACAGGCACTATAAATAAGACGTTTGTCCAATGCAACAGATATCACAGAACTATCCTCTTATGGTAGCGCTGCACAAGGCAGCAGCAGTGGCGGTGAGCATCCGCTAGATAGCGCTGCCAATATTCTGGTGCCATATCATAGGGCCATGGCTTAGGTAAACTGTTAGGGTTAGGATGAGGTTTAGGGTTAGGATTAGTTCAAGGGTTAGGCTAACATTATAAGCTTAGAACTTTTCTCACATATCAGCAGCGCTGCAAAATATCGACAGCAGCATCTAGCGTTTGGAGGCCGCACCGCATAGGTGGACCTGTCCCGATACCATAACAGGATAGATCCGGTATCACCATATACTGCAATTATTAATCTATATCACTAGATTACTGGACATTCATGGCTGCTTCACTCTTCAATTATATCTATACTAGCAACTTGCCCGTCAAAAATTCCGGCAATAAAATTTAAAGCCTTGCAATGCTGTTTGCCACACAATGCGAGGCTCTCTCTCCTCTAACTTGCTGGCCTCGCGATTAGTGCCCAAGACCGAAATGTGTTTCTGATTTACTGGTTTGAAAATAATTACGTGTTTACAGCCGCCATTTTTTTGCATAGCTGTTTTCTGACTTTTCAAAAAACACCAATTGAATAGCAAATTAGCTTTCCACCTCACATACAGGATCCCTGCCTGTCTCCCTATGGTGTGTGAGGTTGTAAGGTAATTTGATAATCAATTGGGGTCTTTTGGCAACCCCAGAACAGCTTTGGAGTTACGGGATTGCAAGAAATGGCGGCCGTAATTTTTTTTGAAGTCTTGCAGGCTTTGGTGCTCATTGGCAGCCTTTTTCAAAGTCTTGCAGGCCTCGCGATGAGCGCCTTCGGTGCTCATTGCAGCCCCTGTCATTTAAAAATGTCAAAGTCTTGCGGGGCTTGCGATAAGCTCCTTTGGCACTCATCACGGGCCTGGCAATGAGCGTGTCTATTCCCCCCTCGTCTCACACTGCACACTGGTGTGTAATGCGCATGCACACGCCCGTGGCGGGCATTGCGCATGCGCACCCCCAGCTCACATTACTCATGCGCTCCCGTCGCACATTGCAAATGCGCGCGCCTACTGCGTGCATTGCGTATGCGAGGGAGTTGTGCATATCGTAGTTGTCAAACTGCGATTTGTCACAAGCGTGACGACGAATCTCAGTTTGACAACTATTATATGTGATATATATATATACTGTATATACAGGGTCAAGTCACATTATAATGACCACCACCTACTATTGAAGTCAGCATCGTGTAGCCAAAGAAAAATACCACGTGCCGTGAGCTGGCTTGGTGGGTATATAAGGTGACATGTAGGCATTCTGCAAACATATCAACCATCGCTGTCATGAGTAAAACGTGTGATTGATCCAACTTTGAAAAGGGGATGGTCATTGGCTTTCAGGCCAAGAGTGACAGTATTTCTAAAACAATGCAGTTTGTGAACTGTTTGCGTGCTGCTGTAGTTGAAGTGTATCGTTGCTGGACAAACGGCACCGTTGAGAACAAACAGCGTTGAAGCACCACATGCCATTGATGTCAGAGGTGAACGTTGGGTGTGAAGGTGGGTGAGGGCCAACCGACACGCTACAGGTGACCAACTCACCGTCCAAACGAACCAGGAGGCTACCAGACGTGTGTATAAAATGACAGTACAGAGAACCCTGTTGTGTATGGGGCTCCGAAGCAAACGGCTGGTCACTACACCCATGATGACGAGGGGTCACTATCAGAAATGGCTTCAGTTTGCACAGTATCGAAATTGGACCTCTTCTGATTGGCAAAGGGTTGCCTTCTCTGATAAGTTACATTTTCTGCTTCATCGGCTGGACGGGCATTGGTGTGTCAGGCGCAAAACCTCCGAGAACAAACACTCTGCAACCATTGTTGGAAGAGCACAAGCTGGTGGCGGCAGCGTTATAGTCTGCAGAATGTTTTCTTGGCATTCTCTGGGTCCACTTATACCTCTGGAAGGCACTCTCAGCCGATTGGGTTATCTATTCATCCTTGCAGATCAAGTACACCCATACATGGTGACTGTCTTCCCTGGAGCGGATGGGATCTTCCAGCAGGACAATGCAACATGTCATACAGCCAGAATTGTCCTGGAGTGGTTGGAGGAGCAAGACTTCCAAGTACTTCCCTGGCCTCCAAATTCCCAGGACTTGAACCCTATTGATCACCTGTGGGACCACGTCGACTGCCATATTTGCTGTATGGATCCTCCACCATGCATTGTTCAGCAGCCGTGGGATGCACTGCAGTCTGCATGGCTCCAGATACCCTTGCCAACCTTCCAGCATCATATTGACTCACTACCACGCCGTCTAGGCTGCTGTCCGTGCTGCACATGGAGGTTATTTGGGATATATATATATATATATGTAAGACTTCCAAGTACTTCCCTGGCCTCCAAATTCCCAGGACTTAAACCCTATTGATCACCTGTGGGACCACCTCGACTGCCATATTTGCTGTATGGATTCTCCACCATGCACTCTTCAGCAGCTGTGGGAAGCACTGCAGTCTGCATGGCTACAGATACCCTTGACAACCTTCCAGCATCGTATTGACTCACTACCACGCCATCTAGGCTGCTGTCTGTGCTTCACTTGGAGGTTATTTGGGATATATATATATATATATATATATATATATATATATATATATATATGTAAATATGCAGATAACTTTATTGACCTACTGGAAAAATTCATTTCTACATGAGCAGGTCTTGCAGTTTACATTGTGACTGTCTATTCAGAGCATGTGCAGGGTGAGGGGATACATTGTATAACTTACTAAGATCTCCAATAACATAACCAATACATCCTCTTTCATCTTCCCTTGCGCCACCCTCAACGGTTTAAGAAATAAATAAATGCCCTCAGGCTCCAAGCTTTCATCAAGTTTTTCAACCAGACAAGGTAGAATTTCTATACACATACAGAATATTTTAAATCTTTTAAAATGAAAACTTTTCCTTAAAAAATTATTTTTGGTTTGTCACAAATTTTTGTTCCAATCTTTTTATTAAAGGCAGTAAACGATGAAGGAAAAACAAATCAGAAAAATACACAAATTCCAAGTAGTATTAACTTTACATGAATACAATGTCAGCTTTGGACACTTAAGCAGAATGTGGATTCTATCTGTGAATTACCTGCTGCCTTCTCACATTGTTAATTGTTTACTGTGATTAATATAAAAAGGAGTTCCCTCCTCTAATCTTAACTTAAACTTCACTTCACTTCGATATATAATACCGGGGGCTCAGAAGTAACAAAAACACACAGTAAGTACAAAAAGGAAACAGGATTAACCACTGCTATAAACAAAAATAGTGAAGAAAAAGAAGATGAGAAAAATGCACTCAGGTCCGGGGTCCGACTGGCCCCACTGCACCGCCGTGGCAAGGATCCAGAAGAAGGAATAGTGTATTTTACCTAATCGAAATACTATGCTGAGAATCTAGCCACAGGGTCCATATCTTTAAGAACTGGGAATACAGATCTTCCAGAATACTGGCCAATCTCTCATTAATCATAATGAAGTTAAGCTTGGAGTTAATCTCTCTAAAGTTAAGCCTAGAGGACTTCCAATTTCTAGCCATATGGTGTTTCACTGCTAGATTAATAAACTGTAATAATTTATTTTGAGTTATAGTTAATGAGTCTATATGTAAACCTAGAAGGCAGTTTTCAATGGAGAGGCAAATTGGGCTACCAAATAGTTGGGATCTGAGACCCATTGTTCATTCCCAAGTGTCCTGAACAAATGGGCAGGACCACCAAATATGCAGAAAATCTCCTTTCTGTTGACAGCCCCTATAACATTTATCGCTAATCTGGGGATTCATAGTATGCATTCTAGAGGGGGTGAGGTATGTCCTATGCAGAACTTTAAGTGACATCACAAGTATGTTGTACGTGATAGAGCCCCTAGACAAATTGGTGAAGGCTTCTTTCCACTCAGCAGGCTTGAGTCCCTTCCCCAGGTCCTGTTCCCAGTTGAGCACAAAGGGGGGTTTGAGTGTTTTATCAGGCTCGTTAAAAGTAGAGTATAAGTCTCCCAGTATACCCTTAGTCAGAGGTAAGCTCTTACACAACACTGAGAACCAGGTTGACGTTGGGGGGCCCATGCTCCATACTAATGACATTAGCCCATGCTCCATACTAATGACATTAGCCAATAGCTATAGTTCCAATTTTCCTTAAGTGGAATATTATACTTATTACTTGAGCATGAGGATAAATCATATAATTGCAAAACCAGGCGTCCAACCTATCTAGTTGATTAAAAGCCCACCACTGTCTGGATTCAGAATGAAAGACCTTCAAAATTAGGTAAAAATCTAATAGAAGTTAGAGGGGAGAGTGGAGAGGACAGATGGAACCTCTCGGCAGCCCAAGCCCAGGTCGAGAGAGTAAGTTTAATCATTGGGTTATAACATTTTGGAAGAGGCTGTTTAGTTTTTGGATGCCATATAATAGTGTCCCATGTGAAGGGCTTAAGGTGCTGATTTTCTAGAAACACCCAGGTAGGTTGGTGCTTGACTGAATGGGCTATAGGCAAGAAGGCCAGTTGGGCTGCTCTAAAATACAGCCTAAGATTGGGGCAGGAGAGACCTATACATCACAAATGTAAAAGTATTCCTAAACTACAATAATCTTTTAAGCTGCTAGGTAAATACATATCATAAATGATATATATACAGTGCCTTGCAAAAGTACTCACCCCCCTTCGCATTTTTCGTGTTTTGTTGCCTTACAACCTGGAATTAAAATGGATTGTTTGAGGATTTGCATCAAAACAAAATAGGTAAAAAGTCAAGTGGGGTGAATACTTTTCCAAGGCACTATATATATATATATATATATTTTTTTTATATATATATATATATATATATATATATATTTATATTTATATATATATATATATATATATATATATATATATATATATATTTATATATATATATATATATATATATTTATATATATATATATATATATTTATATATATATATATATATTTATATATATATATATATATTTATATATATATATATATATATATATATATATATATATATTTATATATATATTCTGTGCATTTAAAGAAACCTCTTTAAATGTGTCAAATAGCTATATAACTGCTCATTGGCTGACAAGAGCAAGCCACCATGGCAATTAGAAATTTGAATCAGTTTCTTAATGCTCTTCACGTGAAAAGGGAAAACACAATGCACACATTATCAAAAACCCTCAGATGCCAGAAAGAAAACATTTATTTCCATCTCACTTACTGTAAATAGCCAAGGTTTTGCTTGTAAGGTTTGCTATGGTTATAATGTGTAAAAAGTCTAGGTAATGAACTGCAATTATGGATTGTCCTCTATATATATTGGTATATACAAGTGAGTTTTATATCAAATTAAAGGAGCACTGTACAATGAAAAAAAGTATATATGTTTGAAATATTGTTGTTTGACTAAGTAAGCTAGTTTTTAATTAGAAAAATAATGTTAAAGGCATGATACTTTGGTGTAAAATTGTCTGTGTGATAGGGGAGTTTATATTTCTGGAAAGAGGTTGTTGCGTCTATTGATGCAAACCTCCAGTTTCTGGGTCTGTGAGGGGGAAGGGGTGTGGTGTCAATTTCAGTCTGATTCAATTTATTTTTTCCTCCACCCATATCTCCACTGAAACACACCCTCATGATCCAGTTCTCAGGATGTAATGTAACAACATTGGATTCCTCTACTTGTAAGCAGCCTAGAAAATGTCTAATTTGTTTCAAAAATGGTTTATGTCCATGGCTTACACAGCTGCTAAAGTTTTGAGTTGGTTACATACTTCACAAACAAATGTCACACACACACAGTCATATTTATCCCACTGACGCCTGAAGAACATCAAGGATTTATTGGTCCCTGCAGCAGACACGATTAAAGCAAAATATATTCTGCTGAAACCTTCTATATAAAATACTGTAATTTTTATAACAAATGAAATATTTGTAGGTGATTTATATATATATATATATATATAAATATAGATAGATAGATATCCACTAATAGATAGTTATTTCACCCATACATTTCAATTAATTATTTATTTAATGTATTAATTGAATATCTTGGTGTTCTCTTTGTGAGACATCATCCACTGCCTTGTGGCAAGATTTTTTACTGGGTGTGTGTATATATATATATAGATAGGATAGGATGTAAAACCTAATATAAAGAGAGAAACAGAGGCTATATATATATATATATATATATATATATATATATATATATATATATATATATATATATATATATATAAAGCCTCTGGTTCTCTCTTTATATTAGGTTTTACATCCTATCTGAGTCATATTTCAATCCCCCTGCAATTGTGCATTTGTAATTTATTTTGACACACAGCAGAACAATGTTAATCCAAGCAATTCCCCTGGACAGATGGGGTTACCAATACAGCACATCTGCAATATCAACATGTTCTGAGCAGAGGAAATCCAATTAATTTAATATGATAGTCAAGCCAAGATGTGTAAGTTATGCTCAACCAATCCAAGATGTGTGAGTGGGCTGCATCACCAGTGGGGCAGGGGATAAGAAAGACTTTGGATTTAAAGGAGAGAGATAGCCAGAAAAAAAAGCAATACAAGACATTCCCAAGACTGGTAAGCAGAAAGATGACTTGCAGAAGCTTTGCCTGTCTTGGAGTATTGATGATGCTGGTCCTCTGTAAGGAGCATGCAAGAGCCAAGCCATTGACCAGCCTGCAGGTAAGGACTGACTTAAAACTCTTGAATAAAGTAGTAATTAAATTAATTATTAAAATCAGATAATGTGCACGCTAAGGTCATAAATCAGGAACTGGGCATTTACTTACAATTTCATGATATTTCACTTGCATGTTATCTTTAAATATATACATGTAGACATGTTTCATAGCTACATGGAATTTAAGATTTGTTGTTATAAAGTTGTTCTTAAGTTAAAAATATATAAACTCAGCCTAAGTACATCAATGTATCACATTCAATATTGTATCTCTTTGGTTGATACATATTAACTAAGATATATTGATATCTTTAATATGCATGTAACACCACAGTCATTACATGAAACTCTGTAATCTACTACAGGGAACACTATCTGTGAATGTATACAAATAAAATGTGTTTAATAAAACATAGTGTGACTGATTATATTTACATTTGTGCATGTTTTGTAGATTAACATATTGTTTCTGGTTAGTTCATATGTTTATGCTGCAGATATCACTTTATTGTCATAATTCCCAACATATAATGTTGATTTTGCATATATTTATATATTTTTCTTCCATGTGTTGTAGTATCTATCTATCTATCTATCTATCTATCTATCTATCTATCTATATATATATATATATGGCATGTTTCAGTATAACCTGACAATATACAATTACTTCATCACTGGTTTCCAGGTTCTGTTTATCGTAAGCTTTTTTTAAAACTATGAATGTAAATTTTATGTATTTAATTTTTAATATCTCTAACTCTGAACAAAATAATCATCATTGTACTTTTTAGACTCTATCACGGTTATTAGAGGATAATTTGGAACGTTCCTTTGGATCTGAAGAACTTGAGCATGATAGAGGTGAGCAGGTACCTACTGACTCCTTGGACCAGCAAGACACTGAGCTCCAGTGGACCAGAAATAACATGGAAACAGTAGATGGTCCTCAGCATAATGACATCAGCCTCCAGCAGCTCCTAAATGACCCATTGGGACCATCCAAGAGATACAGGCTGAGGAGCAAAAAGGGGTATTCCAGAGGATGCTTTGGATTAAAACTGGACAGGATTGGGTCATTGAGTGGTCTTGGGTGCTAAATTAAATCAGTAAGTATTCACAGTTGACATATATTCTCATCAACAAGCCCTAATAACCTACACTAGAGCAATCACATCCACAATTAATACATTACAGCCTAATTGGATGCCCCTCTTTGATTAGACCTTTTTAGTAGTAAATGAGTCATTTAGACTCAATACAAGTGGGAATTATCTACAGCAGAGTCTGCTATTCCAATAATTTAGCCTGAAAGGTCAAGTTGTACTGACAGAAATTGAGGAAAACACTTTATTATATTGTAGATAATAATTTAGCCAAAACTGTGTAAAACATATTCATTTCATGTATTAGCTATATCTTTTGTGATTGGGGATTTGAGTATTGAGTATAGAGTATTCAGTATGTATGTTTTCATATAACAAATGTATCCTTAAATAAACAACAAATTCAGTAAATATTGTTATAGTATATTTCTTATAATACATATAAGTATTTGATAGCCATGGAAATACATGAAATGTATCAGTGCTGATCGATCTCATCTGGATTTTTAAAACTGATACATATTTCACTGCTTTATAAGAATTTATATATAACACAGTAAATCTCCAACGTATCCATAACAGTTATCTGGAGCTTCCTTCACTCTGCAGGTTCTGAAAGGACCAAACATTACACGCACCCTGCATATTGAAATATAATTTCCATTTTATTTATTTTTATATATTTTAACTCTAAATGCAAGAAAAGCTGAAATGTCTAAATTAATGTATTAAATTATTAAAATTAACACAGTATCCTACCTGCTTCATCCAGGCGATCCAATGCCATCTGGCAGAATTATCCTATTTTTGACTGGATTAATTCGACCTTTATACATGTGTATATATATATATATATATATATATATATATATATATATATATATATATATATATATATATATATATATATATATATATATATATATACAGTCTGAGCTCTGTAAGATCTAACACTACATCATTACAAATAAATTATAAAAACAGTGAAAATAATTCAGAATATAATAGTTTTACACTTCTCCGCTTGATTTTGGCTGCTCTGCATGATAGTCTCCATGAATTCCGAATTCAGACACATTTAAAGCAACAGACACCTTGTTCTCTCTCAATATATAAAGCAATAATGTGGCTCGGTGGCTGGTGCTGTCCAGGGTCCTGAAACAAGACTACAAAGCCTGGGATCCTCCTTGTCAAATCAAGCTTTGTCCATAATACTTAATTATAAATTATGCTGATCACTTGTACTATGTCTATCCTAGGTTCAACAAAAACCAAGCTGCACGTCCAGTCACCCTACACATCTGGAGAATCACCAACATATTGTTCTGTCTCTTTAATGTGACCTGCCCACCAAGACATACCTATTCTTTTCCCAAAACCTTTAATAAATGTTATATTTTGTAATGTATTTACAAATGTTATTTTCTCTTACTTGTCCATGTACGATAATAAAACATTTTTGTGTTTGTCTGGTAACAAATGTCACAATAAAATTGTTTCCATATTTGCAGCTCTATTATTATTTGGACATTGAAATAATTATAGACTAAGAGTTAATGAAAGCTATCCCTCAACATTTATATAGCCATTTACTGGAAATGCAACATACAACAGATTTTATTGACTCTGAGGTTCACAATTTAATTTATTGACCAGAATCTATACCTACTAATTGGATATAAATGGATAGTTACAATCCACAATAAATATATATAAATATATATATTTATATATAAATATATATATTTATTTATATAATAATATTCAATATTCAATTTTAAGATTATATTATCAGTCTGCTGCTGAGTGTTTTTTCCACTCTAATAAGGTCACCAAGGAGAGGGTGGAGAGTTGGCTAAAGGATTTTAAGAACAATCAGATACTAAACAATGATTCATAGGTTGCCCCACAGCAAAGCGCATTGCCAATTGATGCCACTGTAACACAACAACTATCCAGCCCATGGAGATCATTATGTAGGTAGACTTTGAGTCTGAAAATGTTGCCGCTAAACAAAGCCGCCTCCCCCATTGACCTTATAGTGGGTTTGATGCCAGCACCAGCTGATGCTGAGCTTTTAGAGTAACATTATTGTTAATATTGTCTTTTTAATCACTGAATATGAATTCTATTAATGACGAATACCCAATTAAAACACCTAGCTTTTGTTTTTATGTCATCACAGCTGTCCTTTATTTGTGAATCTTAGGCTTTATATATATATATATATATATATATATATATATATATATATATATATATATATATATATAAAATATAAAAATATAAAAATCATTGGTGCCTTTCTGTTGATGAAAACAGTAAGATAATAGAGAACCCCTTCACTCTTGTTCTATACATACTCTATTCTTACAGCATTGTTAAATGAACTTTTTAATTAGCCGGTATTTGTCAGGAGTAATTTCCAGATGAATGGAGACTGGCATTGCGGTAACGTGACTGTGCCATATCCTTGCATATAATTTCCTGATATATTTAATTTTTTTCCAGATAGAAGCAAAATTATACTTTTTTAAAGTTAGGACATACAAAAAACCTTCAATATTGTAACCTGAAGTATATATAATACATTTTCAGTTTTACTTTTAAGAACTCTTAATTATAATAATTTATTCTGCTGAGTAAATAAAGTACACATTTATGAAATGAACCTATTGATAAGATTTATTGCACATAAAAACTGGGTACACAAGAACCAATAGGCCTACAGACCCTTCAGACAGGTGCAGAGTTAATGCTGATTCAGAGTTAATGTAGTGTACCTGACATAAAGCAGGTCTCTTAATTTATTAGTGCAATAATTGTTTTATAGAAAGGTGATTTAATCAGCCTAGGAGTGACTTGACTGTATATATATATATATATGTTTTGTGTTCTTTATTGACCCCTACAGGCATCTACCTTATATGGAAAATCCTCGAAGGGAAGGGGGGGTAAAATTATTTTGCAGTGGGTCCTCCATTCAAAAGCACTGCTACTGCCTTCAGATGGATAAAGGAGGGAGTTAGTCTGTGTTCATTGTTTAGTTGTTCATTCCCATTATTAGTTTAGTTGCCTTTCCCTGTAGTTTTGCCAGCTCTAAAATGTTTTTTTTATGTTCAAAGTGGTGCCCACAATTGTACTCCATATCCCAAATGAGGGTGTACTAGGGATTTGTACAGTGACAAAATTATATTTGCTTCCCTTGCTTCTATACCCTTCTTAATACATGCTAATATTGTATTTGCCTTTGCAGCTGCTGCTTGGCTTTGAGCACTGTTACCTAGGTAGTTGTCCACAAGTACTCCCAAATCCCTTTCAATATCTGATACACCTAGATTTGCTCCATTAAGATTATAAATTGCATGGCTATTTTTCCTTCCCAGATGCATAACTTTACATTTATTCATATTAAATCTCATCTGCCATTTATATGCCCATTCCTCTAATTTATGTATATCCCTTTGGAGGGAAAGTACATCATTATCCGATTTAATTACCTTGCACAACTTAGTGTAGTCAGCAAAAATGCAAACAATGCTTTCTAATCCTACTTCTAAGTCATTAATAAATATTTTATAAAGCAGGGGACCTAATACTGAACCCTGAGGAACCCCACTTACCACATTAGTCCACCCTGAGTATGTTTCATTTACAACAACCCTTTGCTTCATGTGAAGAGAGCCTGAAACTCTCTTCATAATGTTGTCTGAGCAGACTAATTTTAAACAACCACAAATGAATGGCATTGACTGATTATGTGTATACAACCTCATTATATTTTAACCCCAAACTAAAAAGTCTATAACCATCAATTCAGCTGCAATTTAAAAAAGTAAAACAGATTTCTCTGCCTTTCAAATCTAATAGTGCAGAGCACATTTATTTGCTGACTTCAGTGGCCCGTAAAACAATGAATACCAATACATTTTAAAAATAATGGGTCACTATTGAGTACAGTTCTCTGATGCACTGTATGTTCTTCTTCTTCTTATTATCATTTATTCGTAACGCGCCAACATATTCCATAGAGCTATACAAGGGGTTAAGTACAAGTTAAAAACAATTTTAACACTGTGCAAAATAATGGAGGGTCCGGTCTTTGAGCTTAAAATCAAGCGTGCATAGACCTAGATCCAGAGCCCCGACAAGATTAAAAACTTCTAAACTTACAACCTAAGGGTATGGGTGTGGTACAGGAGGGTGATAGATACAAGATGGCGGTGCAAAGGCAATAGGTTGGTGTAAGTGGAGGTGTCTGTCTGTTGCACCGTAGAGTGTGGGTGTGAGTGATATTATGCTGTAGAGTGTGCAGTTGTGTATATTAAGGCTGGAGGTGAGGAGCTTCTTTACACAGATATGTTTTTAATTGGGTTTTTGAAGGATTTGAGGCAAGGGGAGTTTAGTGGAGCGAGGCACGGAGTTCCAGAGAATAGGGAAAGCACGAGAAAAGTCCTGAAGGTGGAGTGAGAGGAGGTGATAAGAAAGGTGGAAAGAAGAAGGTTATTAGCAGAATGGAGACAGCGGTTGGGCAAGCATTTTGAGACAAGAGCAGGGATAAAGGGGGGTGCCATGTTGTTGGGAACTTTATATGTTAGGGTCATGATTTTACATTTATTTTATTTATTTTACATTAGATTGAAATGGAGAAAGACGGGTGATGGGGAGACCAGTAAGGAGCGAGTTACAGTATTCAAGGTGAGAAATGATGAGAGAGTGTGTCTTCAAATTCTTCTTATTTCCCTATATAAACTACTCTGTGAGCAGGATTGTGATGCTATTTGCCGCTGCATTCTGGCATATAAATCCTACTGTATTACTATGTGCACAGTAGATTTTCTTGTTAAAGGTTACTTTATTCACAGTTGATATACTTTCTTAGTTATTAGTGATATTTGTTTTGTTCTTTATAAAACCCTACAGGGATGTTGACTCTTGCATTTTCTATATCTTGGTGCAAGTTGGTTTTGTTGTTAACAGCTTTGCTTTGTAGGTTATTGCTCAAAATTGTATTACTTTTGAGGATTGGACAACATTTCTTGCAAATAATCTGAAATTGTTTACATTTCCTCTGTATTGAATCCTAAATGGACCCATATGTGTTTTCCTCATGTGTGTCTTTTTTATATCTTTTTCCTGGAAAATAAGTTTCTATATGTTTTTTTCATATCTGCTCTAACATTTTATGGACCCTCATTATCATATTATGTTTCGAAGAATTCATCTCTCCATCCATCCAGTTCTTCTTTAGATTGATTGTAATCTGAGAATTTCCTTGTAAAAGGGCCACTGTACAATAAAGAAATCATATGGGGAACAAGTCATACAGCTAAGTTAATATAATAAAATTATTACCTCAAAGTTGTTTAGTCATTCAGTCATGTCCAAATCTCAGACTTTATAGACCTCAGCATGCCAGGCACATCTCTCAGTCAATGACCCTCTGAGCTCCCTCCAGCTTATGTTCGTTGCTTCAATGACCTAGTTTATTTGTCGCCGCCTCTGTCGTCTTATTCTTGTGCCTTCAATCTTTCCCAGCATCAGAGTCTTTTATAGGGAATTCTGTCATTGCATGATAGGGGTAAAATATTTTTAGCTTCAGCCTCATGATCAAACCTTCTAGTGAACAGTTTGGCTTCATTTCCTGTAGGGGACTCTAAGCAGTTTTCTCCAACACCACAATTCAAAGGCATCAATTCTCCGGCGCTCAGCTTTCTTTATGGTCCAGCTCTGACATCTGTATGTTACTACTGGGAATACCAGAGTTCTAACTATGTGGAAAAGTGTTGATAGTGATATATTTTTACTTTCTAATAGCTTGTCCAGACTTCTCATAGCTTTCCTCCCCAAAAAGCAAATATCTTTTATTTTCATGGCTGCAGTCACCCTCTGAAGAGATCATGGAGCCCAGGAAAATAAAATCTGTCACTGTTACTTTCAGCAAAAAAGAAAATGGCACGTTTTGAGTTTGTCAAAAGGCATGTGGGAGACTCCCAAAATGTATGGAGGAAGGTGCTCTGGTCTGATAAGACTAAAATGTAACTTTTCGCCCATCAAAGAAAATGCTATGTCTGGCGCAAACCCAACACAGCACATTACCCAAAGAACACCATCCCAACAGTGAAACATGGTGGTGGCATCATGCTGTGGGGATGTTTTTCAGCAGCCGGGACTGGGAAACTGGTCAGAGTTGAGGGAAAGATGGATGGTGCTACATACAGGGATATTCTTGAGCAAAACCTGTACCACTCTGTGCGTGTTTTCAGGCTAGGATGGAGGTTCACCTTCCAGCAGGCCAATGACCCCAAACACACTGCTAAAGCAACACTTGAGTGGTTTAAGGGGAAACATGTAAATGTGTTGGATTGAGGTCTGGTCTTTGACTAGGCCATTCCAATAGAAAATCTGTGGTCAGACTTAAAGATTGCTGTTCACAAGCGCAAACCATCCAACTTGAAGGAGCTGGAGCAGTTTTGCAAGGAGGAATGGGCAAAAATCCCAGTGGTAAGATGTGGCAAGCTCATAGAGACTTATCCAAAGGGACTCGGAGCTGTGATTGCCGCAAAAGGTGGCTCTACAAATTATTGACTTTAGGGGGGTGAATAGTTAGCACATTGACTTTTTCTGTTATTTTGTCCTATTTTTTGTTTGCTTCACAATAAAAAAATAAATAAAAAAAAACATCCTCAAAGGTGTGGGCATGTTTAGTAAATGAAATGATGCAAATCCTCAAACAATCCATGTTAATTCCAGGTTGTGAGGCAAAAAAACACAAAAAATGCCAAGGGGGTTAACTACTTTTGCATGGCACTATATCCAGATGGAAAACATAGGCAAATGAAAATAGGAACAGATTCTGTTGCCTCACAAGTCTGATTATTTATTTACATGAGGCAGGATACTTGACCGTAGGTGATTTACTTCAAGGTTTGATAGATCTTTTGGCAAGGTCTTCAAGCCAACTCACTCCTAAGACATCACAGTATTCTGTAAGATTTCAGTTCAATGCACAACAGCATGCTCAGTACTTGATCATGACACAAGTTGAAGAGATTTGGAATATATTTATATATATATATATATATATATATATATATATATATATATATATATATATATATATATATATCACATATATAGTTGTGAGCAGGCGAGCTTGCTTAAGCCGTTGCTCACGCTAGCGGGCTCGCATAGCGAGCCCGCGGCCCTCGCGAAGCGAGGGTCGCAGTTGCTGGCAAGGAGCGCCGCAGGCGCTCCTTGCCAGCAACTGCAGCCCTCGCGAAGAGGGCTGCAGCCCTCGCAGCAACTGCAGCCCTCGCGCTCCTTGACAGCATTTGCGGCCTTTGCGAAGAGAGGGAGCTGTGCGTGCACGCCCCTGGAGAGAGGGAACTGTGCGTGCACGCCCCTGGAGAGAGGGAACTGTGCGTGCACGCCCCTGGAGAGAGGGAGCTGTGCATGCACGCTGCTGGAGAGAGGGAGCAGAACTCCATGCCCCATTAGACCCATCAGACTACTTACATTCATTGGAGCATTTCAATTTACCTCCGCCATGTCTCCCCTGCCTGCACATTTTCTGCAGAGGCAGGGAGTTTCAGAATTACGTCACATGCATGCAAAGTCATTCAGGAAGTCCCTGCCTCTGCAGAAAAACGTACAGGCAGGAGATGCATAGTGGTGGATAATTGAACAGCTTCGATGAATGTAAGTAGTCTGATGGGTCTGACTGATAGTGACAGATCTGACTGATCGGGACCATGAAGGCCTGGCCTGGGGGGACATGAAGGCTTAGCCTGGGGGGACATGAAGGCTTAGCCTGGGGGGACATGAAGGCTTAGCCTGGGGGGACATGGCATCATGGGCTGGAGGCCATAAACTAATAAAAAAAAATACATATATACAACAAAATGTGCACTGGGACATTATTTATATATATATATATATATATAGATATATATAGATATAGATAGATAGATATATTTATATATATATATATATATATATATATATACTGTATATATTATAAATATATTATAGATTTTATACACACTTATATTATACAGATTATAAGTATATAATATATTATATGTATTGTGTGTGTGTGTGTGAGGTGTGTGTGTAATGTGCAGTGTGTATATATATATATATATATAATGATGTATTGTGTGTGTGTGTAATGTGCAGAGTGTATACATATATATATATATATATAATGATGTATTGTGTGTGTGTGTGTGAGGTGTGTGTGTAATGTGCAGTGTGTATACATATATATATATATAATGATGTATTGTGTGTGAGGTGTGTGTGTAATGTGCAGTGTGTATACATATATATATATAATGATGTATTGTGTGTGTGTGTGAGGTGTGTGTGTAATGTGCAGTGTGTATACATATATATATATATAATGATGTATTGTGTGTGTGTGTGTGAGGTGTGTGTGTAATGTGCAGTGTGTATACATATATATATATAATGATGTATTGTGTGTGTGTGTGAGGTGTGTGTGTAATGTGCAGTGTGTATACATATATATATAATGATGTATTGTGTGTGTGTGTGTGAGGTGTGTGTGTAATGTGCAGTGTGTATACATATATATATATAATGATGTATTGTGTGTGTGTGTGTGAGGTGTGTGTGTAATGTGCAGTGTGTATACATATATATATATAATGATGTATTGTGTGTGTGTGTGAGGTGTGTGTGTAATGTGCAGTGTGTATACATATATATATATATATATAATGATGTATTGTGTGTGTGTGTAATGTGCAGTGTGTATACATATATATATATATAATGATGTATTGTGTGTGTGTGTGAGGTGTGTGTGTAATGTGCAGTGTGTATACATATATATATATATAATGATGTATTGTGTGTGTGTGTGTGAGGTGTGTGTGTAATGTGCAGTGTGTATACATATATATATATATAATGATGTATTGTGTGTGTGTGTGAGGTGTGTGTGTAATGTGCAGTGTGTATACATATCACATATATAGTTGTGAGCGTACGAGTTGTTGCTAACGCTGCGGGCTCGCGTAGCGAGCCCGCGGCCCTCGCTATGCGAGGGCCGCGACTCGCGTAGCGAGCCGAGGCCCTCGCGAAGCGAGGGCACTGCCCGAGGGTCTCAGTTGCTGGCATGGAGCGCCTACGGCGCTCCATGCCAGCAACTGAGGACCTCGCAAAGCGAGGGCCGCAGTTGCTGGCATGGAGCGCCAAAGGCGCTCCTTGCCAGCAACTGCGACCCTCGCAAACTTAACGTCGCAACCCAAACAGTACGACACACACATTACGACACTCGCAAACAACATACGACACACGTTCACACACATTACGGACTCGCAACACTCGGACGCAACTCGCGAACATTACAAAATGTCAAACACAATACATACACACACCACATACATAAAAAACTTACCTACACCAAGAGGGAGCATCCAGCACCTCAAAAATAGAACTTACACCTCGATTTTACTTCAAATAAAACAGTTTAGAGACTAAAAAAAAAACGAAGCGAGAGAAAAAATGGCCGCCGAACAAAACGAAAACGAGGCTACAGCACTCTAAACTCGCAAAACACTACAAGAAACTCGCAAAACACCACAAAACACCTACGGATATTCCGATACAAACGTATAACACACATTACTCGCCATTTCTCGCCAATGCGGAAGTACACGACTACGCTAACGGTTTGGTCTCGCGCACGCACAGTGTTACACTGCACACATTCAGCACGCTTACACAGCAGATCCACACCACTAATGCTGCAGCAACATCAAAACACATTCACAGCTCTTCCACACAATGCTTTAAAATAGGTAAAGTATATTCATTTATTAATGTATTATATATTTCATTATTACACACTAAACAGCATTAGCTACCTTACAATTTCATTGCCGTCATTTTTTGACGGGCAATTCGCTAGTTTATATATATTGGTAATGGCCAAAATGTTTGAAGAAAGTCAAAATATATAAATAACCTTCCCTATTATATGAAGTTTGCTGTTCAAGAGGCTGCTACTGTGGTGGTTGTTTACCTGCCCTAGTCATGGGACAGCATTTTAATTACTTACATTGAAAGCTTACAATACAACTTATTAAAGCCTTTTTTAACCCTTGACAGGTAAACAAAAACACAAATGGCTGTCCCCAGTATTACATATAGCTGTACATATAGTAATATGGAATTATTGCAACTAGATGAAGACTTTTATATCTATTATAATTATTATTATTATTATTATTATTGATAAACAATTGTAAGGTAGATACCATAACGGCATTAAGTTAATACCCCCATAATTGTAATAGGTAAAACTATTCTGATCATCATCTGAAAATCAATTGTTTAATTTAATTATTTTATTGATCTTAATTTTAGATTGATCATTAATAATAAAGGACAACTATATAAATCCTAAACTCACCCCGAATTGTCCCATATCCTTACATAGTGTCCCTTAACCGGATGAAACGAATAAGTTAGCATAGGAACGCAGTAATCCAGATTGTACAGAGTCACTGCATATACATTGTTTTGTATCTTTTACTTATAAGTGGGTAAAACATTATATATATATATATATATATATATATATATATATATATTAAAGAATATTCTATTTTTATGTATAAATTTATTTATATTTAATCTACCCACTTTTTTACTTCAATAATTAATGCAGTTCCTAAATCTGGGGAGATATAAAAGTATCTGTCCTCCCTTTTATAAGATTGTGTATCATCGGTTTTTACTTTTAGTCACTTTTTTATTGGGTGAATATAATTCCTAGTTGGTATACTATTCGTGTGCTCCATGTAACATTGTGGCATTTTATTCTGTGAGAAAATGTCTTACCTCTAAATAAACCGTATTCTTGTATACTACACCATGGCTGGCTTCCTGCAATCTCTTTTTTTTTTACATAGTATGAGCTTCATTCAATTGAGCAATTATAAGTTATAGTGGAGGCCATAAGTTAATTTGCTATTCAATTTTTTTTGTGAGCCGCAAACGGTCTACGTTTTACGGCCTTGAAATCTTGCAGCTGCTAAAACTGGAACTTACAGCCCATCGAAGACTTTGATCTTTCACGTCCACAAGAGTTCCGATCGCTAAAATCCCTCAAGACCACAAACACAGTCAAGCCCGCAAACGGTAAATGACGGCCCAAATACGGGTTCCAAATAGGACCCGCAAAGGGCTTACAGACGAGTTTCTAACACTGCAAAACACAATAAAAACACACCAATGGACTGTAAAATATGGGCAAAGCAATGGAAGGCATTATAATTCAAATAGGTTAGAAACTCGTCATGCATATGCCAATATGAAAAGTCCTGCTGCAAAATGCTGAAAGCTATTAAGACACACTTTCTGATTAAATAGCAACACAAATACATGAACATGGCTGCCATATTAACCCTTTCTCACTCACAGAGGCTCTAATGTTGACCCTAAAATACAAAGATCATCTTATATACATCTCACTCATCACATCTACATTGGGAAATTAAATAGGGGCCAAATTACACCGCCACATGACATATATCAAGTACCAGTGGAACATGTTAGAGTTGGTTGTTCAGTCCCTCAGTTGTGTCCGACTCTCTGTAACCCTATGGACTGCAGCACACTTTCTTATGTCTCTGTCTGTGCGTATCCTCAAGGTATGCATGGAAAAGATACTGGAGTGAGTTGCCTGATCCTTCTCCAATGGACTGTAATTTGTCTGACCTCTCTGCTATGACCTGCCCACCTACAGTGGCCCTACATGGCATAGCTCACAGCCACCAGTTAGCAATACAGAAGGGGGCCAGGGGAACATACACTCTAATCTACTCTAATCCATCAGGAAGGGGCACAAACACACATGGAGACTATGCAGAGGCACGTGGAGCAACAGCCAACTCACCTCCATCAGGAACAATCTCCGCTATGCCTATCCTGGAAAGTCCCACGCAATTGCTGGTGGCCATGTGTCTAGATGTATACCCATTATCATTTGGTGACATTCCAAATAAGTATTTTGCTATCAATCAATTGACATTATCACCTGTCATATTGTAATCAGGCCTTCAGGGAAATGTTGCTACTCCACAGTATCACAATTGGACTTTGCATGTATATTAACCCTTTATTATTATATATGATATAAATTATTATATGATATCTTATGATATTATCATTATTATTATTACTGGTATTATATGTATTAATCTATTGCATAGTAACTAGGGCTCATTAGTTTACAGACATAGGAATGTGACACAAATGTGATGTATGTGGATGTCCTATAACCCCAACTATTGAAAACACACTGACACAATGAGAACGGTATAACAAAGCTTTATTTCATACACAGAGCACAATCAGAAATGGTTAAGACAATCAGAAATGGTTAAGACTGTGCATTAATATCATGGGTGTGGTGTGGACAGATCCTGCAAGGGCAAGAGGCTTGTGGAAAAAACAGATACCTAAAGGGGGTAATATGATAGTCTCTAATAAGCATGATACATAGCATCTACCAGGGTCACATGTGGTCACTACACCACTGCAACCGGAATCTGAGGAAAAAAAGGATAATCACAAATCACTCCATGTAATTGAAGTAACCAGTCATGTACATAGCACTTACTTTTGGTTATCATCTGCTCCATTGAACAGATGCATAAACATCTGGCCTATCTCATCCAAACCAGTTTCACACATACAGTTTGTTCCCAAAATAAAAATCTGAAAAAGTGGTAAAGAAAAAAGTAAGGTGGAGTAGGATATAAAATCAAAAAACATGCATACAAAATACAAACTCACCTGATTCCCATCTGCAAGCATTACTAGCCATTAGCTAGTTCTCAGGATATCTCACTGGCCATGACCATTAATAAGTATGTGTCATCTCACAATAAATGCTTAGCTGTGACCAACGTCAGTGGTCAAGGTGTACTATCACCTTCACAATATGATATTGTTAAAAAATATTGATATCACATCCATCAGCTATACAGGTGTTAGTAAATGTTAAAGGATACTCATGATATCAGCAATTGGGGAAAATACCCATTAATACAGAGAGGACACAACGGACAGCAGCCAGATTCAATGTTACTTACAGGTCAGGATCACATGCTTCACTAGTGCATACAGTATATTAATGCTGGCTGTCATTGACATGCCATAGTGAGACTTTGCAAATCCACCACTATAGTGGTATAAGTCTACATTTAAGTGAACAACAATTATGTCTTAGATATTTGGCTATTTGATAGCGGTAATATTGTGGGAGCTACATGTTAAGGGGTGGGGTGGCGGTGGGGCTGTCATTGTAGGAATGTCTACCTGAGAGGCACTGGGAAAATTTTACACTTAAAACATTTCCTCCACAATGCTTACAGATGCAGAGGATGCCTCCATGGACCTGAATTGTACCTAAAACATAACCAAAACATAAAATCTACAAAATAAGGCCTTAAAACTATAGGGACTGCAGCATCTCTTCTCAACAGCATTCCTCAATGAACATCAATTGGTGACATGTTAAACAGAACGCTACGTGAACACAGAGAAGAGGATCATAGACCATGTGATGGGAGGTAGCCATCTGCGTACAAAATATCACCATCACATAGGCCAAGATTCAAGATTCTGTAGCCAGGCTAGATTAAGTTAACATTTGGATCAATAGATTGTAACTGAGGAGTGCTGTTGAAAAGGCTAAAACATGTCTGCAGCCCCTACTTCCTCCTCTGCCTAGCATCAGGACCCCAATCCCCCGTGGGCGGCCACCGTCTCCTTGGTGGTGGTGTGTGTGTGTGGGGGGGGGGGGGGCAGGGGGAGGCAGCGGCAAGAGCAGTGGTGTTGCTGGGGGCGGTGGCCTTGGCGGAGGCATGGGGGGAGGAGAGGAGCAGCCAAGCTGTTTGTGTGCAGGGAAGGCCTCCGGGGGGAGGAGGCGGGGCTGGGGACCAGAGCACTGCGCAAGGCGTCTGTAGCCAGGTGTTGGAATGCGCTCTAGTCTGCCCTCATCCTGAGCAGCCCGGCAAGGTAAGATTCTGCCAGAAGATGGTGCCTCCTCTCCTCCCTATTGCTCCTGGCCAGGCTGTGCATGACCTCCACATGATTGGTGGAGATGCTGACAAGGATCCCACGAAGACACTCCATTTGCTGCTGTATAATAGCCAGCATCTCTGCCTGTGCAGACTGGCTTGGTGGTGGGGAGGGAGGTCTGTGGGCCGTTGCTAGGTGAGGTGTGGTGGTGTTGCTGGGCCTCATGGTGGTGGTGGTGGCCAGTCTGCCGCACTGGTTAGGGGAGGAGAGATCGGGTCAAGCCCAGCTGGTCCCTCCAGTAGGAGGGCCCTGGTGAGATGCTTAGTCTCTGGAGGAGGTGGACAGTGGGGTCAAATGCCACCGGTGTGGCTGATGGTCCTGCTGGTGACTCCACTGCCCAGATGACATCCTCTGAAACAGGGCCCTTGGCTCCACTTCTTTCCTTCTCCCCAGCCCAGGGGCTCGCTCCCTGACTCCCTGCTCCGATGGAGCTGACGCCCCCACCTCTTGCTCACCACTGGACCCAGCTCTCCTTGATGCTGAAAACGAGAAAATAAAGGTATATGTTATTAGTATGATGAATAATATATTGTTTTATGTTCATTCCTAACTATCTGACATCTAGGCTTGAACCTGGATGATTCACTTAATTGCAACTATGAGTAGCTATCATTTGCCAGATGTGATCTATTCTTTGGTTCTTGATCTTGATTGTTCTTGGCTCCTAACACTATCTTGATTCTGACTTCGGTCTGTGACTACATAGGCTGCAGTGGACACAACCATACATGTAATCTCTATTAGTTGATACTGTGCCCAGGAATGACAGTGATTTGTCAGCTTCATGGATTTAACGACGCATCCATCTATCCCTTGTTAATTCCATAGAGCTGACATGTCAGTGTCCTTGTTGGTCATCATGTGCATGTGTAGTGTGGGTAATGTACATGTGGTGACATGTTGGTGTATGTGATATTCACCTGACATGGAGGCTGGATCCTGCTGGGCCACCAGGCCTGAAGTTCCAGCGGCGGGCACCTGGCTGAGAAGGTCCTTGGCCACCCTCTCCCACTCATTATAATGCACAGTCACTTTGGGGCCACCACTTGGTGTTGCAGCTTGCTTGTCCTCCTTGGCCATCATCCTCCTCACCTTGGCCCTGATGTCATCAAAGACCTCACATACCTTTCCACTGTTCCCACTGCTTTTACTGCGGCTGCTACCTCCTTCCATGCCTGGGCCCTAGGTCCGGGCCTAACTTCCCTCCCCCATCAAGGATAATGGGGCATCCACGGGTGGCACCAAGGAGGACCACATTCTCCTGGTGCATGTAGTTTGTTCAGGGACCTGTGCTTGCCTTTAGCCTCTTGCCCTCCAAACTGTGGATGGGGATCCTCAGCTTTCTGACCTGGCCAGACCCTCCCCCAAACTACCACCTTCCCCTGGGATCAGGCCCCTCCCCCTCTGTCCCTGGACTAGAAGTGCCTATTTCTAGGGGCACCCTGCCACACCCACCTCCTCCACCCACCTCCTTCACTCCTCTGCCACTCTCCTCCTCTTCCACCTCCTCCTCCAACTCCTCCTCCAACTCCTCCACCACGCCTCACCTCCTCACCACTCCCCAGAGCCACCTCTCTCTCCTCTCTCCTCCCTCCATTTAAATCCCCAAAAGAATATAATGATTAATAAAAATAAGGGTACTGTATATATACAGTGGATATAAAAACTCTACACACAGGTTTCTGTGCTGTAAAAAAATGAGACAAAGATAAATCATTTCAGAACTTTTTCCACCTTTAATGTGACCTATAAACTGTACAACTCAATTGAAAAACAAACTGAAATCTTTTAGGTGGAGGGAACAAAAAAAAAAGAAAAAGAATCTGGTTGCATAAGTCTGCACACCCTCTTATAACTGGGGATGTAGCTGTGTTCAGAATTAAGCAATCACATTCCAAATCATGTTAAATAGGAGTCAGCATACACCTGCCATCATTTAAAGTGCCTCTGATTAACCCCAAATAACCCCAAATAAAGTTCAGCTGCTCTAGTTGGTCTTTCCTGAAATTTTCTTAGTCGTATCCCACAGCAAAAGCCATGGTCCACAGAGAGCTTCCAAAGCATCAGAGGGATCTCATTGTTAAAAGGTATCAGTCAGAAGAAGGGTACAAAAGAATTTCCAAGGCATTAGATATACCATGGAACACATTGAAGACAGTCATCATCAAGTGGAGAAAATATGGCACAACAGTGACATTACCAAGAACTGGAGCTCCCTCAAAAATTGATGAAAAGACGAGAAGAAAACTGGTCTGGGAGGCTACCAAGAGGCCTACAGCAACATTAAAGGAGCTGCAGGAATATCTGGCAAGTACTGGCTTTGTGGTACACGTGGCAACAGTCTCCCGTATATGTCTGGGCTATGGGGTAGAGTGGCAAGACGAAAGCCTTTTCTTACGAAGAAAAACATCCAAGCCAGGCTACATTTTGCAAAAACGCATCTGAAGTCCCTTAAAAGCATGTGGGAAAAGGTGTTATGGTCTGATGAAACCAAGGTTGAACTTTTTGGCCACAATTCCAAAAGATATGTTTCCTGCAAAAACAACACAGCACATCACCAAAAGAACACCATACCCACAGTGAAGCATGGTGGTGGCAGAATCATGTATGGAGTGACCTAGCTCTATGTGTAAATATGTGTAACCAAAGATTAAGTGTAATTTCGTAAATAGAAACTCTGATAACTCTCTTACGCTCACTCACTCTGCTCAAACCACCAACTCCGGGACAGGCGTGCTACTTCGTCAGAACCTACAACACAGTCAATGGGCAGATGGAACACAACTTTATAATCTCTTTCTGTCAATCATCTTCGGCTAGTCCGATTTCTATTGGCTGAGAGGCCTACGTAATACAGTGATTGGATCGTAACTGCAGACTGCATCTAGTCCTGCCCATTAACAGATTGCAGCCATGGGAGGGGTTTACGGACTTGAGGCTTCGGGACGTAACATGCGCCCGTGTTTAATTGAATAGGACCGGATTTGTAGCAGAATGCAAACCCCCAGCCATACGGCCAACATACCGCGAGTTGCGGGCTTCAAATTGAATGAAGCTCTATGTATTTTTATTGTTAGAGTCCCCATCAGGGTGATATGAGGGATATATTTATATGGAACCCTGCTGGCATGGGTGCCCTAACTAGCAGATAGCCACTGACTGGTTGGTAATTTGTTTACAATATGTAGCGGCCATGAAAATTGATTTCTTGATGGGAAACCAAAAATAATAGCTCTCTATTTCTGAGGAGGAAAGGAGACAGCCCAGAGTGTGGAATATATACTTAATGTACCAGGGTTCAATATTTTTTATGGCAGCTGTTTCAGAGACAAGGTGGTCCAATACAGTCATTAAGGGGGTGCCATTTTCACTCCAAAAAAGCATTGGCAGTAGAAATTCCACTACTTTGCAAGTACTTCAACCTGTCAATCAGCCCAGGTCCTCTCATACACCCTGTGTGAAGCCTGGGTTGTTAAAGCACCTCTCCCTAAACGTTTTCTCCCCGACTCAATGAAGGCATGACTCTGAGAGATCGGTAAAGGGTCGGTCAGTCATAACAATAAGTGATACCATACTTCTGAGACTAATGGGGTGCTCTAATCCAGAAAACGGGAACCCCAGGGATGGCTAGTCTCCACATCATTCTCCCCACCGAATTTGACTTTCTTATCCTTGGTAGCCATGTTAAACCCCCACCTCCACCGGACCAGCAAAGGTCCCATAAGCTGGTGTAAATAGCCTCTGTGTCAACTACCGCCTCCACCCTAACAGCATCCCCCCACTGGAGACACTGAACCAAATCCTGCACATTGTCCCCTGGAGGGTCAAGACAATATGCAGATTCCTACCCCATTTGGTCAGAGAGATAGTCTCACTGGCGCCCCGGTGCCTGTAGGTAACACGGTCTCCATTTCCCCATTTTTATACTTGAAATCCCCACCAATCAGCACTCACCAAGACTTTTGGTAATTAGTTCAGGGCTGGCCAAAGCGACCAATCCTATCAGCACCAACCAGAGCTATCTCTGATTGGTTGACCCAGGCTAAGGGAGGAATTTCAAAACATTAAAAGTTGCCCAAGTTATGTTTGTCTATGAAAAAAAATAAAAAAGGAAGCCCAAGAAATAAAGATTATGCTCTTTTTGGGAAACATAGTGATGGGTTGTATGATTTATAGGGAAGATTTTATTATTATTATTGTCTGAAATTCAGAAGAACTGTGCAGATCTGAAGGTAGGATTGGGTATAGCTGACCCTTTACACGCCCACTGAAGAGCAAATTGTGACATTTTATAGTAAGAAAGAATTCCTTTATTGTTTGACATGTTGAAAATAAATGGAGATTAAAAATGTACTTTTCTACATTTGTTTAAATGGATTATGAGCATTTATCCTTCCGTAAAGTAGTTGGAGAGGACGTTGCACAGCAGAGCACAGTGAAAGAAAACAGATTCCTTATCTGATTAAAAAAATATATATTTATTTATGAAATATGACTAAGATAAATATATCCAAAAACTTACTCATAAAACAAAGAGTTCAACATAATAATAGCTCCCGGACACCGCAATAATAAGACAATTATACTAGCATTTACAATATGAACCTTGTTATGTCTGACCTAGATGTTAACTTGTTTTCTTTGTCAATTACAGACATCGTTTGCTATTAATTATGTTGATATTTTTACTCTATTTTTTTTTATTTGTTTGTGGATACGAAAGTAAAACAAATATAATATGTACATACAATTAGTTGTTGTTCAGTTGAGGCACTCCAGGCACATCTTGTCTGGTTGTGCTTATCCATATGGTTTTCTTAGCAAAGATACTATAGTTGGTTGGCAGTTCCTTCTCTAGTGGGCAGTGATTTCTCTGACCTCTCTGCTATGACCTGCCCATATTGGGTGACACTACATGGTTTGGTTCACAGTTTTATTGAGGTACAAAAGCGCCTTTAACCCGACAAGGTAGTGATCTTCAATTATTAGAGTGTTACTATTTAATTTTAGTGATTTTAGACTTTAGCTCTTTTAATATTTGGGTGTTAATCTATATTCTTATTGATATGAGTACTCTAAACACCTAGATAAATTCCGAGGTCTCATAGGCATTTTCATTACGAATATTAAATTCAGCATTCACCTAAATACTTTGTCCAGTTCATGGGCAGGGCTACTGCCGGTGCAGGTGGTGCAATGCATGGGGGCCATCCTTAAAGGTATATCCAAGTTTCCTTGATTACTAACACCCTTATTAAATTGCAATTCAGCAAATTCTAAAGGGCTCTATATAAGCACAGAGCATATTTTTTTACATAAGTTTTTAGTTAGTGAAGACCTTGCTTTTGCATAGAAGTTCCCTAACTAAAAACTTCTGTAAAAAACATATGCTTTGTGCTTATATAGAGCCCTTTAGAATTTGCCGAATTGCAATTTAATAAGAATGCCAATTTTTGCCTTTTTTAGGCAAAAATAATACTTGATATATGACTCAAATTTCATAAAACATTTGTTTTTAATATCTAAAACTCCCCCTACACAGGCCCCTGCACCCCCCCCCTCCCCATTAAAGGACCCCTGCTGCAGGTGGGGGTTAATTTTAGGGGCCAGGTGGTCCCAATTGGGACCCCCTGCAGTATGTGGGAAGAAATCTCCTACGAACAAGGCAAGTGTTTACGCATGTGAGCTGAGTGCCCTAATGTAGGGGAGCAAAAGCTCTAAATAGTGCCCTAACTTAGGCCTCCATTCAATTGCCAAACACCTCAGACTTACGTCCGGTATCAGGGCAACTGAGGGCCTGAAAATTGCAACAGTTACAGATCAATTCAATTAAACAAGGCCGCAAGTACAGGGCTGAAGCCTCAAGACCGTAAACCCTTCTGGGGCCGCAAGTTGTGAGTGGGCTTGAATAGATGCGGTCCGCTGTTACATGCCAATCCCGTAGTTACAAGTGCAATACAGGCCTCCGAGCCAATGGAAAGTGGGATAGTGGAAAATGACAGAGAGAGATTATAAAGCTGCATTCCACAGGCCCATGCGTTGACTGTGTTGTAGATTCTTACGAAGTAGCAGGTCCCAGAGTTGGAGGGTTGAGTAGATAGAGAGAGAGTTGGCAAATTTTCTAAGCAGGTTCTTACAGTTTTATTCATTTATATTATTCAAATGATGATTTTACATTTAAACTGTGATTACACATGCTTACTGATTACACATAATACAAATACACAGATTAGATACACACATAGCTAGGTCGCTACATACACACCCCCAAGGGCGGCTGAGAGAGTGGCTGAGAGAGTGAGAGAGCATCAGGCAGGGCGGCTAAGAGAGCATCAGGCAGGGTGGCTGAGAGAATGACTGAGAGAGCATCAGGCGGGGCAGCTGAGAGAACACCAGGCGAAGTGGCCTGGTGCTCTCTCGGCAGCCCTGCCTGGTGCTGAGAGAGCGCCAGGCGGGGCGGCTAACAGAGTGGCCGAGAGAGCGCCTGGCGGGGCGGCTGAGAGAGTGACTGAGAGAGCGCCAGGCGGGACGGCTGAGAGAGCGCCAGGCAGGGCGGCTGAGAGAGTGACTGAGAGAGCGCCAGGTGGGGTGGCTGAGAGAGCACCTGGCGTGGCAGTGGAGAGAGCGCTGGAGAGAGCACCAGGCAGGGTGGCTGAGAGAGTGCCAGGTGGGGTGGCTGAGAGATTGACTGCTAGATCACAAGGCGGGGCGGCTGAGAGAGTGCCTGGTGGGGCGGCTGAGAGAGCAACTGAGAGTGCGTCAGGCGGGGTGACTGAGAGAGCAACTGAGAGTGCGCCAGGTGGGGTGACAGAGAGCGCCGGGCAGGGCAGCTGAGAGAGCGCCAGGCGGGGCCACTGAGAGAGTAAAAGAGCGCCTGGCAGGGAGTCTGAGAGAGTGTCTAAAAGAGCGCCAGGCAGGGTGGCTGAGAGAGTGATTGAGAGAGTGCCAGGTGGAGAGGCTGAGAGAGTGGCTGATGGAGCGCCAGGCGGGGCTGCTGAGAGAGTGCCAAGCGGGGCAGCTGAGAGAGAGCCAGGTGGGGTGGCTGAGAGAGCACCAGGCGTGGTGGCAGAGAGAGAGTGACTGAGAGAGCATCAGGCGGGGCAGCTGAGAGAGCGCCCGGCGGGGCGGCTGAGAGAGTGACTTAGAGAGCATCAGGTGAGGCAGTTAAGAGAGCGCCAGGCAGGGCGGCTGAGAGAGCGCCAGGTGGGGAGGCTGAGAGCATGCTAGGCGGGGTGGCTGACAGAGCGACAGGCGGAGTGGCTGAGAGAGCGACTGATGTGCGTCATTTGGGGCAACTGAGAGAGCAACGGAGAGAGCACCGGGCGGGGCGGCTGAGAGAGAGTGACTGATAGAGCGCCAGGCAGGACAGATGAGAGAGCGACAGGCGGGGCAGCTTATCGAGTGACAGAGAGCGCCAGGTGGGCAACTCAGAGATCTCACTTCTGGATATATATAGAAATCTCTTATTTTGCTCCTGGTGGCTGCCCCTTGTGGGTAGTTAACCTGTAGTCTATAGCAGGTGGCCCCCGGATCGGCACCACTGGTGGCAGTGGTGGGATCCCGGTGCAAGAACTGGCAGCAAGGATGGGATATGGTGATCTATGCACTTTTGAAGTCCAGTACTTTCGGCGGCTTGGCAGGAATGCAGACACCACATGGCTATTTTGCCATAAGACCACATGAAGGCCTGCAGAGTCTACTTCAGAAGGTGGGCCCAGGTAGGACCTGGATCAAGTACTTAGAGTTACCCCATGCTTTCCCAGCTGAGCTAGCAGAGGATACACTACCAGACGAATTGGCTATTGGCTACACCCTTATAAGTGGAGGAAGGAGATCAGAAGGACTGCTGGGAACTTACCAGGATAGGGAGAACAATCCAGACCCCTGGAGATGCAAGACCGGGGAGCAGTGTTAAGCAGCACTGGGAGATGGCCAACAACCAGAGAGGTTCCAGATGCTAAGCAAGGGTGAGGAGCTGGAGACTGAACAGTTGGCACAGGTGTGCAAGCCCTGAGAGTCTGCCCAACTACCCATGGACTGTTACCTGTCCTGAACCACAGACCACTGATGTCCAGGCGCCAAGGCTGACAGTCATGGAAAGTGTGATGCCAGAATGGGGCATGAGGCTATCAGTACAGGGGGCATCCACTGAGATCCTGAAGCTCTTCCTCAGCCTGGATAAGGTGGATCCATATAAATGAGGATGCTGGCCCTGAGACCCTGAGGAAGGAGCAAATTGAGGCTCCACTCCAAAGCACTGCAAAGTTGCCAGGAGGGCTGACGGGGATTGCTTCAGTCCAGGCAGCCCCAGAGTTAAAGGATATGGGCAAGCGGCCCATGGTAGCAGAGGACCTGCCATAGGGACATAGTGTACTACCATGCTTCGTATTATGGCATATGTCTCCTGTATAATGTATCTAATTCCCCATGTAATATTACTGTGTTCTGTTTAAACTGTGTTCGTGATGGGGTTAAAAGAGGGTGTACTGAGTTTGCAGTGAGCAGACACCTCTGTTGTATTGTTATCTGTTCTGGCCAATTGTTAGCAAATTAAGTTAATCTCATCTGCCATGTACTCTATCTAAGGTCTGGACCACTCAGACACAGAGACAGCAGGATGTGTATTCGAATGTAATCCTATTGTTCTCAGGTGCCAACTATCAAGGTACTACTAGACCCCATGTGGGGCCATCTCCTGTAATTGTCTGCCACACTCTCTCATTGTAACATTGTGTACAACCCCCTCTGTATCTAACTGCTATAAATTTAGCTGAGTTTTCAAAAATAAAACAGTTCATTTCTGGATACACATAGAAACAATGTGTCTCTTATTTTCTCCTGGTGGCTGGGATACTGAACCTATCTCCACCCTCTAAGTAACCTGTCCTGATAACTACCACAGGAATGTTACTAAGACGTCTGGAAGTGCTGATTCCTGATGGAGAGACCCTGATCCAGAAGCCAGATATCAGGGTGCTGGTGCCCAGATTTCCAAGAACCCAAACGGTCCTTGTGGGTAGTAAACCTGTAGTCTATAGCAGGTGGCCCTGGGCAGAAATAGCCCCTACCCCCAGATCATCACTCTTCTCTGTGGACACATGGGGCTCTGTTTAACATGTCACCAATTGATGGGGTCACTGAGGAATGCTGTCGAGAAGAGATGCTGAAGTCCCTATAATTTTTAAGGCCTTATTTTGTAGGTAATTGTTTTATGTTTTTTGTTTCAGGTCCATGAAGGCATCTTCTGCATCTGCAAGCATCATCAAGGAAATGAGGTAATTGTAATACATTCCAAATGCCTCTCAGGTAGACATTCATTCCATGACAGCCCCCTTTACCATGTATCTCCAACAATATTAAATAATCATATAACAATATATCTAAGACATGATTATTGTTAGCTTAAATGTAGACTAATACAGCTATGGTGGTGGACTTGTAAAGTCTCACAATGGCATGTTAATGAAATCCAGCATTAATATATGCACTAGTGAAGCATGTGATCCTGACCTCAACAACAGTCTGAGAACAGATCCTTGTGTCTTATGTAAGCAACATTGTATCTGGCTGCTGACCTTTGTGTCCTCTCCGTAGTAATAGGTATTTTCCAGTATTGATGATATCATGAGTATCCCTTGACATGTGCTAACAGCTGTATAGCTGATGGATGTGATATAAATGTTGATTAACAATATCATATGGAGAAGGTGATAGTACACTTTGACCACTGATGCTGGTCACAGCTAGGCATTTATTGTGAGATGACATAGTTACATAGTTACATAGTATTTGAGGTTGAATAAAGACTGTTAAACCTTCAAGTTCAACCTTTTTAGATCTCTTCTGATCCGTTTAGCATGTGGACTATATTTGAGTAATTGTTCATTGATACAGAGGAAGGCAAACAGAAAAAAAACCTCATTGAAACTTTGCCAGTTGTCTCATAAAGGGAAAAAAAATCCTTCCTGACCCCAGAGACTGGCGATCGAATTTCTCCCTGGATCAATATTCCTTCGCTAGTTATCTAGGAAAACATGGAATGCCCTCTTAATTTAAAAATATATCTATCCCCTTTTTAAATTTATCAAATTCGCTGTCATCACCTCCTTTGGTAGATAATTCCACAGTTTAACAACCCTAACTGTGAAGAACCCCTTTCTTTCTTTAAACTGAAATCTTTTTTCCTCTAACCTCAAGGGATGTCCTCTTGTCAGTTGAAAATTTCTTGGCACAAAAAGTTCACTTGACAAAGCCTTATATTGACCCTGGATGTATTTATATAAGATAATCATATCCCCTCGTAGATGCTTTTTTTCTAGGGAAAATAAGTATAATTTGGTTAGTCTTTCTTCATAACTTAGCCCCTCCATTCCCCTTATTAGTTTTGTTGCCCTCCTCTACCTTTTCCAGCTCTAAAATGTCCTTTTTATGAAGTGGTTCCCAAAACTGTACTCCATATTCCAAATGAGGATGTACTAGAGATTTGTATAGTGACAGAATTATATCTGCTTACCTTGCTTCTATACCCTTCTTAATACATGCTAATATTTTACTTGCCTTTGCAGCTGCTGCTTGGCATTGGGCATTGTTACCTAGGCGGTTATCCACAAGTACTCCCAAATCCCTTTCAATATCAGATACCCCTAGATTTGCTCCATTAAGATTCTAAATTGCATGGCTATTTTTCCTTCCCAAATGCATAACCTTACATTTATTTATATTAAATCTCATTTGCCATTTAGCCGCCCATTTCTCTAATTTATGCAAATCCCTTTGTAGGGAAAGTACATCATTATCTGATTTAATCACCTTTCACAACTTAATGTCATAAGCAAAAATGGAGACACTACTTTTGAGTCCTACTTCTACGTCATTAATAAATATGTTAAAAAGGAGAGGACCTAATACTGAACCTTGAGGAATCCCACTTACCACATTAATCCAATCAGAGTATGTTCCATTTACAAAAATCCATGTGCATATATTTTCTGCAATTCCTGTATCCCTTAGTTTGCTCAAAAGTCTCCCACGTGGCACTGTATCAAAAGCCTTTGCAAAATCCAAAAAGATTACATCCAGTGTTGCCCTGATCCAAGTTCCTACTAACCTCCTCATAGAAACTACTTTGATTGGTCTGGAATTACCTATCTTTCATAAATCCGTGTTGACTGCTACCTATGATCTTGTTCAAATACACAGTATACTGTCCCTTATTAACCCTTTTAAACGCTTCCCAACTACAGATGTCAGGCTCACTGGTATATAATTCCCAGGATTTGCTCTTGCTCCCTTCTTAAATATAGGTATCACCTCCAGTCATCAGTCCAGTTTTCTCCAGTCATCTGGTAGGGACCCTGTGGTGAGTGAGTCTTGAAAAATTAGATATAATAGTTTGGCTATTACAGAACCCAGCTCCCTCAGTTCCCTTGGATATATTCCATCAGGACCTGGGGCTTTATTAACATTTATTTTCTCCAATCTCTTTTGGATTTCTTCCTGTGTTAACCAATTATTTAGTGATGGTAGTGTACCCCCATTATGTTGCAGTGTCCCAAACACTTGTACCTCCCTTGTATATACCAAAGAAAAGAACGTAGTTAGCTCATCTGCCTTTTCCTGGTCACTAATTGTCAGACGGTCTGTATAACATTGTAATGTTCCTATAGCTTCCTTCTTGGCCTTCTTCCCATTCACTGTGTCAGTGTGTTTTCAATGGTTGGGGTTTTGGGACATCCACATACATCACATTTGTGTTACATTCCCATATCAGTAAACTAATGAGCCCTAGTTACTATGCAATAGACCAATACATATAATAATAATAATAATATAATAATATAGGGTTGATAGATCTGAGAGGTCCAGTTTGTGATACTGTGGAGTATCAACATTCCCTTGAAGGGCTGATAACAATATGACAGGTGATAATGTGAATTGATAAATAACAAAACACTTAATGGGATGCCACCAAATGATAATGGGTATACTGTACATCTTGGCACAGGATGGGTGTAGCGGAGATTGTTCCTGATGGTGGAGGTGAGTTGGCTGTTGCTCCACGTGCCTCTGCACAGCCTCTGTGTGTTTTTGCGGCCCTTCCTGGTGGGTTAGACTAGATTAGTGTGGTGTATGTTCCCCTGGCACTTGATATATGCCATGTGGTGGTGTAATTTGGCCACTATTTCTTTTCCTAATCTAGATCTGATGAGTGAGATGTAAGATTATCTTTTTATTGTCCACATTAGAGCAAAGGGATAATATAGCAGGCAGTTTCATGCATTTGTTTTGCAATTTAAACAGGCAGTGTGTCTATAATTGCTTGATGCATATTGCAGCATGTTTTTTCATATTGGCATATGAGTGACCATTCGAACATATGAGAAAATAAAATATTTTTTAAGGCCTGTTTGTTCCTTGGGAATTGTTGTGCAATGGATTATAATGCCTTCCATTGCTTTCCTCATATTTTAATGTCCATTGGTGAGTTTTAATTGTCTTTTGCAGAGTTACAAACTAGTCTGTAAACCCTTTGTGAGTCCTATTTGAAATCTGTAATATTTTTGGCTACATTTACCTTTTGTGTCCTTGGGGCATTGCGTCCTTGGAGAATGGTAGCAACTGAATAGCGATTTTAGTGATTGTACATTTGCGGGCTTGAAAGATCAAAGGCTTAGATGGGTCAGAGTTATGATTTTAACAACCGCATGGATTTTCAGCTTGTAACACGCAAATTGTTTGCAGCTAGCTAAAAAATGCCAATTGAATAGCTAATTATTTTATGGGCTAAATTACGGGCTCCAGTAACAAAATGTTGCTTCATTAAAAGGGGGCCTTGCAGACCTATTAAATTTGAAGCCCGTAGCGGCATCGGCAGGTCCGCAAAGGCTGCATTCTTGAAATTCGTCTGCATTACAGAGCTATTGAATTAAAACATGCCGCGAGTTACAGGCTTGAGAAGCAAATCCGTAAACCATTTTTTGAATATTGGATGAGCGGCCGTGAACATGATCAATTAGTCAAACCCGTAGTTACAGGTTTAGACGGAGCCAATGGCAACAGAGATCGTCATCATTACGTCACTGAAAAATGGAGGTTGATTTCAAAGTATTACGGGCTTCAATTACAAGTTACGATCAGACTTGCATTACAGAAATAATGCAATATTGAGAGGTGATGCTCCTCCCAGGAAGTGGCTAGGGCGGATGCATAGCAAGTAAGTCCTAACCGGCACGCAACAAACACATCACAGGGTGTGATTCAGAACAATGCTTTCCTAAGGAATAGAGAGACCCCAGCGGACAGCAGCGAGACGCTTATACATGCCTGAGACTGGTCTGTGGAAGCTGGAGTGACGGATCCACGCTCAGGGAGACTCCAGGCTGGGCTGTCTGGCCCAGGCGGAGGTGTCGGAGGTGGATTCCCCAGTAGGCTTTGTGGGACAGCACGCCGAAGTCACTGGGAAGATGGCAGACTGAGGACACTATCGGAGGAGGGCTTGGATCAATGCCAAGAGGCACATGAAGACGCGCAGATAGACACAAACAAACAACGGAGCCCTGGTAGGTCCATCCCACTGGAAAGAGCCAGCTCCCCTAATAAAGGAGACTCATAGCAGCAGAAGAAGGTGGGTAAGCAGAAGATCAGCTTTACACTGATACATAAGACTTCTTATCCCTAGCAATGCTAGAACTATCAAATACCTACGATGTGGAAATTTGAATAGATCCACTTGCTTGCTGAGTGACCGAGTTCCCTATACCAAGCTGCCCTTTCCCCCTCTTGTTTCAATTTATTTTGGAAACTTTTGCACAGAGCCACAGGCTCCATGACTGCCGTATAATTACCAGCTAAATACAAGAATCTGCATATAACAGCAATAAGAACTTTCACAAGTAACACTTACCTTATATTGCTACTGGATTAAAGAAAATGAAGGGAGAAAAAAAAGGAAAAGAAACTTATTGGAACTGTGCTTTTTCCCTTTTGCTGGATAAGGCAAACTGTATCAAATAATACTGGATGATTGTATACTGAACCATCTTTTGACTTATAGATCTAAAAAGACTTTAGTTGCCTAAAATGGAAAACCATCTTCATCATGCACTTTGTGCATGCCTGATTGCTATACTTGAGATGGAAGACCAACCATCCTAAACTGTTAAACCAGCTTAAGTTTGCTTAACCAGAGAATTGGGACGTGCAAATTATATACAGAAATAATTGTTGGTGTAATTTTCCGAAGAGGCCTTATTGGCTAAGTATGGCATTATACCCTATATATATAAGTCCTGTCTTGTATATTGTATATAAGTCTTATATAGTGATTGAGATCTGATACAGTGTCACCCGCTGTTTATGCGCAGTACTACACATTAAACTACTTAAGTTTTTCTAATACTGAGTAGGACTAATTGTAGTGTATGGGTTATAAGACATCAATTGAGCCTGCCTGATTATTTTTGGTGTAGATTAACTGTGGACACATTACATTGAAAAGGCCCTACTGGCTAAACAGTTAAAGATAATGTATGAATACATCCCTTGCACAGTGAATTGAGAACGGATCACAGTTCCCCCCATTGATCTTGTGTAGTGCCACGCACCAAATTATCCCTTCTAATAACGTTGTATCGATTGTGAATGGGACAAGTTCCACTAATATTGAGAGGGATTGTGTACTACAGATAAGCAATACCTTGAACTTATCCGACTCTCCCTGGTGTAGTAAATTAGATTAAATAAGTGTTGTATAGTGGTTTATGTTCTACACTTTTTGCTACCCGATTAAAGGGATAAGAGCCAACGTAAAATATAGGGAAGGCATTGACCTTCAAGTTTACTTAGCTCTATTACAACACAGGTTTTTGTATAGCCCTGGATATAAAAACAAATCCAGGGGGGAAAAGTCAGGCTCTAGGGCCAGTTCGGACTTTTTTTCCCCGGTAGAGAAGGGGAAAAAGGTAAATAGACCGCATTTAGATCATTCAATACATACGCCAGAAAGGTCTCTTAATAATACGGAATTAATAGAGGCTACCCTGTCAGAATCACCTAAAGTTTCATCAGATACAGAATCAGAACAACTGAATATTACTAGCATGAATAAACTGTTAGAAGAATTTTACATTTCTCTAAAATCTCAGGTAATCCAAGATATAGAGAAAAATACTAAAGCAATTAATTTTATGAACACAAAATTGGAAGACTTAGAAATTAAGTCTGATTTATTAACTTAAGAACACATAGAAACACTCTCCCAGATGAAAACATTAGAGAAAGGGGTTAAAGTTTAAAGAGTAAACAAATCAATTAGAAGACCAATCTAGAAGAAATAATGTCAGGATAAGAGGCACCCCCGAGGCAGTGGCTGGTAAAGATCTCTTATCATATGTAACTCTGCTTTTACACTCGGTTGTAATTCCAATTAATTTAGGAGACGATAAAATTGACAGACTACATCGCATACCACTACCAAAAGACTTCTCCCAGGATACACCAAGAGATGTTCTGGTTAAATTACATAATTATACATACAAAGAGTTGATTATTAAGAGTTCTATCTCTGGGAAAAGTTTAGCAACTAAATATGATAACATTTCTGTTTTTTATGACTTATTGGCTAATACACTAAAACAAAGGAGAGAGTTCAGGGAAGTAGCAAAAATATTGAGAATTAATAATCTTCAATATAGGTGGAGTTTTCCCACTAAGCTGACAATTTTCAAAAATGGTAAAAGACACAGTTTTGAAGCACCCAGCAAAGTTGAGAAACATTAAAAAAAATGAAATTTAACCTACGGGTTTGTAAGTCATTAGAGATGAGATGAGATTCATAATTGGTTCTCAATCCCCTCGTGTGATTTTTTTTAAATAATTACTATATATTTTTAATTAAATATTTATATGTAATTGAATATAATAAACAAACAGACAACTATGCATTTTAAAATACACTATCATCACATTATAAATTGAGGTATAGATTACAATGGTTTAAATATGGAAAGAATATATTGTAACTGATATATAGATTACAGTGGCACAAAAACATCACACAATGTTAGGTATATATAAAAGAAGAAATAGGAAATAGGATAACACAGACATATAACCCACTAGTTTTACAGAAGGTTATATACAACAATGTGACATTTATACAAAAGCACATAAGAGAATAATTAAAATGTAATATTGATACAAAAATAAAAGGATATAGTAACAATTTATAAATTACACAATTAAATAAACATATGAAATATACTTTTTTATATATCACTACACGTTATAAAAATAAATAATATAGGAAGGAAAACAATAAGAAGGGAAAAAGAGGATTGTTTTTCTTTCTTTTCAGAGGTTGGTTGAGAAATTGTGAAATGGAAAAATTAATATTGGTAGTTAATATTTCCTGAATCAATTAAATATAAGAGCTAGTTGCAGTGGAATAAAATCTCGGTTAGGAACATATTGGTCAACATAGCTCCGTTGAGACCATAAATGGAGATAAAAAAGCAGGTCATATCTTATTCCTTTAACGGAACCAAAAGAATGAACATTTTCTTGTTAAATGTTATTTATGTAAATTTTTATGTATTCTTTGGTTAATTATGTATGTATTTTTTGTTTTTCTGATGTGAGACGCGGGGGACATTCTGTGGAGAGAGTGGGCAATCCTGGAGTTAGGAAATCAAAAAAATGTGGTTAAAAATACTATCACAAAATACACAAAGCCTAAATCTACCCTTTAAAAGAAAAGTGTTTACACATAGCCTGTTGATAGAGAAGATTGATATAGCATGCGTACAGGGAAAGCACTGGAAGCTTCATAGAGAACCCAGCTTGCCTAATAAGAATTTTAACAGAAAAATAAGTTCCAATTTTACATCTAAATCAAGAGGTGTTTCTATTTGGTTTAATAAAAAGGTAACTACAATAGATGACTACATAGAAACAGACATAAATGGCAGATTCGCTATAATGATAGGTCAAATTAATGATGTATTCTTTACTATAATGAATCTTTGTCTTCCTAACAGTAATCAAAATGCCATTCTGAACAAGATGTTAAAACATGTTCAAAACATCAGAAAGGGGTTTTTGATTGTTTGTCGCAATTTGAACATGGTGCACAATGTAAACTTAGATCATACATCTTTAACTAGAAATACCCCTGATGCACATAGGAAGAGAAGGGCCAAAAAATTTCACAAGCGCTTGGTAGACTTTGATCTCTACGATATAAGGAGAGCATGCCACAACAGTGAGAAAGACTACACATTCTACTCAAATGGACATAAAATGTATTCCAGGCTGGATTATTTTCTTTTGGATAATCCAACCTTGGAAAAAACAAACCATATTGAAATTAAACTATCTGCTTACTCGGATCATGCTTCGGTTATTTTTCAAGCTCTAATAAAAACAATATAAATCAACCTGAAATAAGGAAAATAACATCAATCTAGACCCAAAAAAGAAAAAATTATCAAAAGGTGGTAGTTCGGGCACTATGGAAATTTCAAATTAAACATTAACATTCTGGGAACAAATCTGGAAAATATTCAGTGAATAAAATTTAAAAAAAAACTCCCTCTGAAGAGAATTAAAATAATAAAAGATGAAAATGGGTTAACATATTACAAACCTAAGGATATAGGTAACATCTTTTATGAGTATTATAAACAACTGTACAACCTGTAAGAACAAACAAATGTTATTAAACCTAATAGAGGAGAAATAAATAAAAAATTGAAACTGTGAAATTACCTAGACTAACAGGATGATTTAAATATGGATATATCAACGTTCGAAATAGAATTTGCAATAAAAAAACAAAAATCTGATAAAGCGCCAGGCCCAGATGGCATAGCTAATGTATATTACAAGCTTTTTGCTCCCATTTTTACAAATAAAATGAGTAAAACCTTTAATGAAATTAGAAACCAGAGGCTATGCACCACCAAAGATGCTTGAAGCTATTATAATCACTATACCAAAACAGGCAAGGATCCATCTAATTGTGCTAATTACAGGCCGATATCGTTGTTGAATGCCGATATCAAAAGTATAACAAATCTTGCTAACTCAAAAAAATGCAACAACCACAATTCATACAAGAACAAGAACACATGCAAAATTACACATCTTTAATAGGCAAAAAAATGTGAGACAAAACTAGAAAACAAAAGCAAGTGGTGGGCACAAACCAAATATTATAACTAATACTGCTAACATACACTAAATAGAAGAAGGATTCACATTTACCCTGCAAGAACCTGTAACCCTAAAGCATAACCTAAATCTAAAGCCAAAAACTGGTGCCCACAAATAGGAAAGTCTAAAAAATCTTGCTAACTCCAAAAAAATGCAACAACCATTCCTGTTTACTCTGCAACAAACTGTAACCCTAACCCACAACACAAATTACTCACTCCAAAAGTGAGAGACACAAAACAGTATAGTATACCAAACATTTACAACACATACACAATTCAAAAAAACAAGAACTCTCTTTTGTCTGCAGAAAACTACAAGACTAAAACAAAAACACTATTACAACTGTGCCCTACACAAAACAGGATATGACTAAATAATTGCTTAACCCTTTCACACGCACTTTCAAATTTGCACTCTTTTACAGACAAACAAGAAAACAACTATGCAAATACATTCGCTTATAAAACATAAGATATTGTTGTTCAAATCAATATTTCACTCTAATTTCTCTTCATCTTTTCCAACAGACAGTGCGGGAAGACTGTTGCACGAAGATTTGCAGAACTGGATACAGTGACAACAACAAACAACTGACACTTACAATAACAAGGTATAGTACAACAAGTACAAAATGAGAAACTATAACAGCATGTTTGCGAAATACCAAAGTCATAAAAAAAATAAAAAAAACAGTAAGAAGAACAATCCTTCAACTATATATTTTAGCCCCAACAACTGATAACATTAAGCCCTATTTTAAATCTATTACCACAAACGTACTGCACACAAAACAGGATGTTACAACTAATATTTGCAACACATATCAAATAAAATAAAAATTACTCTTCTATCGCCACTAAACTACAGCATAAAAGCACAACCTACAGGGATTCACAAATTAGAATACTAGAACAATTCTTATTAACTTCACCAAAATGCAACAAGCAAGTGTATTTTAAGGACAACACCCTACAAGCCCAACAGTACTACCTAATACTTCACTGACAACAATTGCCTACCGAAAAATATTATATAAAACAATATTAATAACACTAACTTAATGCAAATAGTCCATTTTACCCAATGGGACCATACGCCAACCCTATAAAGATGAAATTCAAGAAATAACAGCCCCAAAACAATTACACCACTAAAAATACTACTAACACATAACAATTTCAATCTACAAACACACTTTCTCCTATATTAACCTACAACACACAACCTAAATCTTGAACAACAACACTGTTGCACAGAAAACAGCATACCAACAAAAGCCGACGAAATTAACTTACTGAAATAATTCTAATTAGTCAACAAAATAATAATACATTGTTTTTATTTACAGAAAGATGGCGGATACTGACAAGACACAGGAAAAGAAAAGACGACAAAATAGAGAACGACAAAAAACATGGGCAAAGCAGCAGACGCCCGAGCAGAAGGAAATTTGCAGGGAAAAAGAACGCAAACGACTTGCGAGCAAAAGACTAGCGGCTGAAATATAAAAACAACCCCTAAGAAGGCAACAAAAAAACAAAAACATTTAGAACCTGTTGCTGAACAATCACATACTATTTCTACTGATGACTTACACACTGACATTGACATATGTACTTAAAATTGTCCTTTACTTAAGTCTTTAGCAGTAGAGCTTCATAATTGTGGTGAGATGAATATTCTTTGTGAGGCTTGTCATTTTAAACAGGAGAGACCCACAGATGGATAGTTTATTAGTTGCTGTCAAAAAGGCAAGGTCAAACTTCCAGAAAGACAATTCCCACCATATTTACAAAGCATTATGACTGAACCTGCTTTTCCCAACTACAAGAATTTCCAAACAAACCAAACATAAGATCATACAATAGTGCCATTTCATTTGCATCTATGGGGGCAACATTAGCTGCTAATGTGCCAGGACATGGGCCTTACTGCTTTAAAGTGCAAGGACACATTTACCATTGTACTTCCCATTTACATCCAGAGGAAGTAGAGCCAAGAAAATTTGCTCAACTATATGTCATAGATACAATGGAAGCTGTTGACCAACGTATGTAGCTTCAAGAAAATAAAAAATGCTTACCCAGTGTTTTTATAGAGCTAGATAAAATTATGGCAAATAAATGGTAAACTCAAGCTTATAAAATAATAGTAGAAAAGGAACAACAACTTCATGCACAAATACATCAATTGCCAATCCCAAAGGTCAATATGGTGCTTAAAAGAGATAGACATACTGATAAACGCCGTTATAACTTGCCAACATCAAATGAGGTTGCAATGGTGTTTCAAAATGATGAAGGAGAACCACCATTTCAAAGAGACATTAGACTATATCCCAGAAATTAGGAGCATCCATTCATTAATATCAATATCTTAAGTACTAATTTAGATCCGATGACATTTCCAATATTTTTTCCACACGCAGAACCAGGTTGGCAACCAAAATTAAACCTTCCAAGTTACCCAAATTCTAAAGTGCGAGTGCAAAATAATATTAATAATTAATATGCTTGAATTTAAAGTAGCTCAAATTGACATTCGAAATGGATTCAATCCAATTTTATGTGGGGGAAAACTAACACAACAATGGATTATTGATTCCTATTTGCAAGTTGAGGCCAATAATTTAAACTTCATTAAATATCAACAAGATAAACTATGTGTAGAACAGTATTGTGGATTGATGGATTATGTTGCTGAGGTTGCTACAAGCAGAGACATGACAGCTGGCAAAGCCATAATTTTACCATCATCTTTCCAGGGATCTCCTCACAATATGCGAGAAAGATACAATGATGCCATGACTATTGTCATTAAATTTGGGAAACCTGATTTATTTATTACATTTACATGTAATCCACAATGGCCAGATATTACACAAAATGTCCTAATTTTCCTGCTTCCGATAGACCAGATTTAGTAGCCTGAGTATTTAAAATAAAATAAAATAAATTAATATGGGACATAACCATCAGTCAGTTATTTGGAAAATGTCTGGCTGGAGGACTTCCACATGTACACATTCTTATCATCCTTCAAGAAAAACATAAGTTAGATACTGGTGACAAAGTAGATTCTGTCAATTTTGCTGAACTACCAGATCCAAAAATACATGGTAGACTATATGAGATTGTAACTCATTGTATGATTCACAGACCATGTGGAGATCTTAATCCACAGTCACCATGTATGGAAAATAAGAAATGTACTAAAGAATTCCTTAAAGATTATCGAGATAAAACGTATGCTAATTGTGATGGCTATGCATTATATAGAAGAAGAGAAGGCCAAACTGCCATCATCCGAGGCAAAAAAGTCGACAACAGATATGTAGTCCTATACAATCCACATTTACTTATGAAATATAATGCACACATTAATGTAGAAGCCTGCACTTCCATAAAATCCATAAAATATGTGTACAAATATATTTACAAAGGCTATGATGCAGCTACTGTAGTTGTCAAAAGTGCAGAAAATAACGAACCCACTGAGTTAGTACATGATGAACTTGCATCTCATGTAGATGCTCGCTATGTCAGTGTGCCAGAAGCTATGTGGCATCTACTAAAATTTGAAATGCACGATCGATCACATGCAGTTTATCGATTAGCTGTACATTTGCCACAAAGACATTTAGTGTATTTCCATGCTGGCAATGAAACAAATGCTTTAGCACAAAGTGAGCAGCGCCACACTACACTAACTGCATGGTTCCAATTAAATTCCACTGACTTAGATGCAAGAGAATTCTTATACATTGACATTCCATACCATTATGTTTTTGTTAATGGATTATGGCAAAAAAGAAAAAGGCGTGGAACTAAAATAATACCACAAATTTACACTGTAAGTCCAAGAGACCTTGAACGTTTCTGCTTATGACTACTGCTTCTAAATGTTCCTGGTGCACAAAGTTTTGAACACTTAAGAACTGTTAATGACATAGTATATGAATCATTTCATTTAGCTGCGCGTCATAGAAACTTCCTATCTGATGATACAGAATGGGAAAGATGCAGCACTATGCATCGAAACATGTATAAAGTCAAGTACACTATGCAAACATTTTACCCATCTTCAATTACAACAAAATATGAGATCAGAAGGAGAAAATGATTTAAATGATTAGTTTATTACAATTGGAGAAGGAAAAACCGAACGAATAGAAAATTTACCTGACGACACTGTACACATCACAGATTACATGATTTGCAAAAAAGATCTTATATCGGCTATATTCCAAACTACTATAAATAACGAGGACTATGCAGAACTTGCTGACAAAGTTATACTAACATGTAAAAATAAGAAATATTAAAAAAAAATAATGCACCACAAAAAAAAGATCACAGTGCTGATTCTGTACTTGCTGATGACAAAGAAAGTCAGGCAAACTTTTCCACTGAATTCATCAACTCACTAACTCCTTCTGGAATGCCACCACATATTTTGCAGCTAAAGAAAGGTGAAAGTAGCCTCCCTTTTGTACTTCAAATAAGACAATTTCCCATCATCATGGCATTTGCCATGACCATTAATAAATCAGAAGGTCAAACTTTCAAATCTCTGGGTATTTTCTTAGAACAACCAGTATTTGCACAAGGCCAATTATACGTTGCTTTCTCAAGGTGCAAAAACCCACAGGCTATTAAAGTTTACATTGAAAACAATGAAAATCAAGGTGATTTATTAGAGGATGGACGCATTTTTACCAAAAACATTGTCTACTATGAAGTACTCTAACTTTCATTGCAATAAACAAAACCCATCCATCACTAACTAAAACCAAAAGGCAAAAATGACCGATATGACAATTTAACAACAAAAAACAAAGCGAAAACATTCACAACCATGCTTTTATTTTAATAAATACTTGAGAGCTCACTACCAAGCTTTTTACAGCACCACTATTTCAATAATAAACTCCATACAATGGCAAAACACATAGGGCCTCATTCTATTAACGGCCGTAAAATGGCCGCAAAGCTGTGATTCCTTGCGGCCATCTTCCGGCCCCGTGTAGAGCTACTGCTACCTTGCTATTCAAATGGACGGCGCCACAAGGATATACCTCTTGCGGCCGGCCGCACATCATGCAAACGGCCGCAAGCGTTTTTCCTGCACCCGTAAATCTTGTTTTCCGGCCGCAAAGTCAGAAAACTGTAAATGCAAATATAAATTCAAGATGGCACTGTAAAGCTCCATAAATGCTAGGCATCATAATGGGGGACATGAGGATTAATAGCAACACCCTCTCAAGCTTGCACATCGCCCAAATCCGATATATAATTTACAGTTTACTTTCCGTCCCGTAGTACCGCAGGCTCGTCCTTGTTAAAACCTGTACGGGTTCGGAGGTGGAGGGCCGCAAACAAAGCATTGTAGAAGCCAACATATATTCAATCCAGCACTGCAAAGCACTGTAAATGATGGGGAACATAATGGGGGGGGGGGGGGGCATGAGGATTAATAGCAAAACATTCTCAAGCTTGCACATCGCCAAATTGTACTTTGCTTTTAAAATCCGTCCCACGGACTTCAATGATCAAGCCCGTAGCTCCTTATTCAAGCCCGTAGCTCGTTCTTAAAGCCTGTATGTGCTTGGAGGTTGAAGGTATCCATTTTGTTACGGTTTTTGCAGTCTGCATGGTTTAAGCCTGTAACCCTAAAATGGAGGCCCAAGCATTACAGCCTCCAAATTAACAATTGTTCAAATTAGTTTAATATTCCTCATATGTTTGATTAGTCAACACACATATAGGTTCCATTGTAGCCTCTAAAACAGCCCTATAATAGAATATGTCACCCCAACATTGGCGCGCACAGCAAATGTGTTTTGACAACATGTAGCTGACATGAGCGGGCCCACATCATTGCGCAGTTCTAATGTTTCTGACTACTGCGCGTCAATGAAATGGCGCAAGTGATATGACCTAATGCCATAAACCCTTCTAACCCTTGTAGCCGCAGCCTAATCCTAACCCTTACACCCCACAGCCTAATCCTAGTCATTAGATCCGCTTGCCTCCTGTCGGGCCTCCTGTTGTTGATGCGTGCATGTGTCGGCGCGCAGATGACAGCGCACATTCGATGCACGTTATATAGTTGATCAACGATAGAATACACATCTCGCTCATCACATCTACATTAGAGAACACAAATAGTGGCCAAATCAGACCGCCACTTGGCATATATCAAGTACCAGGGGAATATTTCAATATATGTGGTTAAGTTCTTCAGTTGTGTCAGACTCTCTGTGACCCTATGGACTGCAGCACATTCAGCTAGGTCTCTGCCTGTGCTGTTCTCCAAAGTTTGAATGCCAAAGAGATTGGAGTGGGTTGTCAGTTCCTCCTCTAGTGGATTGGGATTTGTCTGATCTCTCTGCTATGACCTGCCCACCTACAGTAGCTCACAGCTTCATTCAGGTACACAAGCTGCTTCTTCACCACCACCACTTAGCAACCCTCACCCATGTAAATTGATAAATAGCAGAACAGTTTGGAAGTTCACCAAATGGGAATAACTAGACACCTGGCACATGGCTCCCACCAGGATGGGCGTAGCAGAGATTATGCCTGATGGCGGTGAGTTTGCTGTCGATCCCAGAGCTTGCGGCCCTTCCTGATGGGTCAGAGTAGATATGTGTGGTGTATGTTCCCCTGGTCCCCTTCAGCATTGCTAAGTGGTGTGAAGGGGCTTGTGTACCTGAATGAAGCTGTGAGCTATAACATGTAGGGCCACTGTAGGTGGGCACATCATAGCAGAGAGATCAGACAAGGTCCAATCCACTTGAGAAGGAACTGACAAACCACACCAGTATATTTAGCATGCAAACCGTGGATAACAGCACTGGCAGAGACCTAGCTGAATGTGCTGCAGCTCATAGGGTCACAGAGAGTCAGACACAACTGAAGAACTGAACAACATACATTAAAATGTTTCCCTGCTACTTGATATATGCCATGTGGCAGTGTAATTAGCAAAATAATTGTGTTACCAAATGTACATGTGATGAGCGAGATGTATATGCAATTAGATAGAGATTTAAGGGATCACAATAGAGCTCTTGTGCGTGGCAAAAGGTTCATATGACGTGACTCATGTTTTACTCTTGCTATTGAATTGGGTAGTGTGGCTTTAATCATATTATGCATGTTGCAGCATGGTTTGTCATATTGGCATGTGCATGACCATTACAACATATGATAACCAAAGGATATTTAGCCAATGCATGTTCATTATTGGGCAACTAACTGTATTCACACATATGCTAAGTGATGTTGGTGAAGGGGTTTGTGTACTTCAATGAAGCTGTGAGCTATACTACATAGGGCCAGTGTAGGGGTGTACGTCTTAGCAGAGAGGTCAGACTAATCCCATTAAACTAGAGAAGGAACTGGAAAAGCACTCCAGTGTCACCTGTCCTATTCATTGTAGGCCCTCAGGGGAATGTTCCTACTCCACAGTATCGCTAATCAGACTTGTCATGGGTATTAACCCTATATTAGTAGTAAATATGATATTTTGGATCATATGATATCTAAAGCTATTCTGACTCCTCAACAGTTTTATATGTATTGATCTATTGCATGTTAACTATGGCTCATCAGTTTACATTTATAGGAATGTGACACTAATGTAATGCATGTGGATGTCACAGAACCAAAAATATTCATAAGACACGGACACAGTCAGAAAGGTCTAACAAAGCTTTATTTTTTACACAGACCACAATCAGCAGTGGTCAAGATTGTGCATTCACATAACAGTATAACAGAGCTTTATTTTTTACACAGACCACAATCAGCAGTGGTCAAGATTGTGCATTCACATAACAGTATAACAAAGCTTTATTTTTTACACAGACCACAATCAGCAGTGGTCAAGAGTGTGCATTCACATAACAGTATAACAAAGCTTTATTTTTTACACAGACCACAATCAGCAGTGGTCAAGAGTGTGCATTCACATAACAGTATAACAAAGCTTTATTTTTTACACAGACCACAATCAGCAGTGGTCAAGAGTGTGCATTCACATAACAGTATAACAAAGCTTTATTTGCTAGACAGACCACAATCAGCAGTGGTCAAGATTGTGCATTCACATAACAGTATAACAAAGCTTTATTTGCTAGACAGACCACAATCAGCAGTGGTCAAAACTGTATTAATATCATGGGTGTGGTGTGGGCGGGTCCACGGAGAGCAAGAGGCTGGAAAAAAGGTGAAACCTACAGGGGTCAATCTAATAGTCTAGAATAAGCATGATGCATAGCACCTACCAGGGTCACATGCGGGCCCTGCACCACTGCAACCGGAACCAGAAATCTCTCCATTTAACTGAAGAAACCATTTACAGTATGTACATAGCACTTACAACTTGTAACTAGATCTGCTCAATGAAACAGATAATTCAACCTCTGGACTGTGTAATCCAATCCAGTTTCACACATACAGTGTGTTGACCAAACAAAAATCTGAAAAAAGTGGTCAAATAAAAAAAGGCGGAGGAGGATCCAAAATTTTTTTTATAATCACGATGTATGTACAGTACAGTTCTAAATACTGTACCAATATACCAACTCACCTGATTCCCATCTGCAAGCATTACTAACCATTAGCTAGGTCTGTGGATAATCAGAAATATGGGCAAATAGCCATTATTATGGAGAGGACACAAAGGTCAGCAGCCAGATTCAATGTTACTTACATCAGACCCAAAGATCTGTTCTCAGACTGATATTGAGGTCAGGATCACATGCTTCACTAGTGCATATATTATTGCTGGCTGTTATTAACATGCCATTGTGAGACTTTGCAAGTCCACCGCCATAGAGGTATTAGTCTACATTTAAGCTAACAACAATCATGTCTGAGGTATCTGACAATATGATAGCTGTAAGATTGTGGGAGCTACATGTTAAGGGGGCTGCCATTGAAGTCATGTCTACCTGAGAGGCACTGGGAAAACCTTACACCTCATATAATTCCTCCACAATGCTTGCAGATGCAGGAGATGCCTTCATGGACCTAAAAAAAACAAAAAGAAAGAAGCCAAAAAAGACAAAACCTACGAAATAAGGCCTGAAAACATCATAGGGCCAGCAGTATCTCTTCTCAACAGCACTCCTTAGTGACAATTTATTGGTCACACTACTAACTAAATCTAGCCCAGCTCCAGATCTTTGGATCTTGGCCTATGTGATGGTATATTTTGGGCCTGATTCTATTGCAATTTGGCCAATTGAATATAAGCACAGAGCATAATGTTTACTGAAGTTTTAAGTTAGTGAAGATGCTTTTGGATAGAAGTTCACTAACTAAAAACTTTGTTTAAAAATATATGCCATGTGCTTATAAAGAGCCCTATTCAATTGACCAAATCACATTTAATTGAGGCCCTTTGTGTTCTGTTTAACCTGTCACCAATTGATGGTCACTGAGGAGTGCTGTTGAGAAGGCAAAAACATGTCTGCAGACCCTATGGGCGTCATTCAATTGCGATTTGGCCAATTGAAAAGGGCTCTATATAAGCACATATATTTAGTTACAGACGTTTGTAGTTAGTGAAGACCTTGCTTTTGGATAGAAGTTTACTAACTACAAACATCTGTAAAAAATATGCTCTGTGCTAAAATTGAGCCCTTAGCAATCGGCCACATTGCAATTGAATGAGGCCCTATGTCCTCCTCCGCTTGGGCCCAGGACCCACATCACCTGTGCCCATCCTCCGTCTCCCCTCTGGTGGTGATGGTGGGGGGGGGGCGGTGCCTGGCAGTGGTGGTCTGTCCGGTGGCGGACACATGGGAGGAGAGGAGGGGCCAGGCTGCTCTTGACTGGGGGATTGGAAGATCCCCGTTGATGTCGGGCTGGGGACCATCTCCTGTCTGAGCAGCCTGACCTGAAGGTGTTCCGCTGTCATGTGGTGCCTCCTCACCTCCCTGGACAGCCTGGCCAGGCTGTGGGTCATATGCGACCGGAGGCCAGAGATGCTGGCCTCCATCCGGAGCTGGCTGGCTGTCAACTGCTGCATTCTCGCTTCGATCCTTTGTGAGCTTGCCAGCTGCTCCTTCATGACAGCCAGCATCTCCACCTGGCTCTGCGGCGACGAAATCCCTGGGTGGGCCTGGTGAGGTGTAGTGGGGAGGTCCACAGCTGGAGCCTGGGGTGACAATGCACCCGGTGGCGACCAGGCCAGCAAACTGTGTGGGGAAGGAGGTGCTGTCCCAAGGGTGTGGGAGGGCCCCAGAGCAAGTCTTTGGAGGATGGGCATAGTCCCAGGGTTTTTATCAGTAGAACTGGCAAGGTCAATGACCAGCCCATCCTCCGACCCAGGGCCCTCCGATCTTCCTTCCTCCTCCCCCTGTGCTGGAAGATCCTGGTACGGGGCTGATGGCCCCACCTCCTCTGCCTGGACACAGGACCCAGAGCTCCTCCTGGATGCTGAGAGATAGAGAAGAAAGGTACATGTCATTAGTATGTTGATTAGCGCATTGATATGTGTTAATTTCTAATTATCTGACATCTAGCCTTGAATATGGATGATTCTCCTCTTTGCAACTCTGATTAGCTATCTTATACTAGCTGTTATCTATTCTTAGGTTTCTGTTCTTGATGGTTCTCGGCTCACAACGCTATCTGTATTACGGCTGCTGACTGTAACTGCATAGGCTCAACGGGCACACCAATACATGGACTCTCTATTACAGGGGTGTCCAAACTCTTTCCTGGATTGGAAGATATCCTTTCTGTGCACAGGTGAGTCAATCAGGATGACTGAAGAAGCGATTGACTCACCTGTGCGCAGCAGGGTTATCAAATCCAGGCATGTGTGTGGCCCACCAGGACTGAATTTGGACACACCTGCTCTATTGCTTGATTACTGTTGTGGTGACCAGGAATGACAGTGATTTGTCAGCTTCATGAATTTAATGATGCATCCATCTATCCCTTGTTAATTTAATGGAGCTGACATGTCAGTGTCATGTACATGTGTAGTGTGTGTGATGCACATGTGGTGGCATGTTGCTGTATATCATATTCACCTGCCATGGAGGCTGGGTCCTGCTGCTCCACCGGGCCTGAAGCTCCAGCTACGGCGGAGGGTGCAAGTATGGCCCTTGCAATAACCTCATGTCCCAGGTACCTGACCCTCCGCCCCTCGTCCTCCTCCGCCATCTTCTTCCTCGCCGCGGCCCTGATGTCGTCAAACCGGTGCTGAATGGACCGCAGACTCCGTCCACGGCCCACCACATCATTAACCAGATCGACCACCTGCTGCCAAGCATTAGCCCTGGGCCCAGCCTTGACTTCCCTACCCCCCGAGGTGATGACGGGGCAGGCACGGATGGCCTCCAGGAGGACCATGATTTCGTCCCGGATATAATTGTGGGCCCTGGACTTGCCACCAGCCTCTTGCTCTCCAGACTGGGGTTGAGGACCCTCTCCACTCTCCTCCTCCCTCCTCTCCTCCCTCCTCCTCCTCCTTCCTCCTCCTACTCTACACTCCCTCCTCCCTCCTCTCCTCTCCTCCCTCCTCCCTCTCCTCCCTCCTTACTCTACTCTCCTCCCTCCTACTCTCCTCTCCTCTTTCCTTCCTCTCCTCTCCTCCCTCCTTCCTCCTTTCCTCCTCTCCTCCCTCCTTCCTCTCCTCCCTTCTTCTCCTCCTCTCCTCCCTCCTTCTCCTCCTCTCCTCCCTCATTCCTCCTCTCCCTCCCTCCTCCTCTTCTCCCACCTCTCCTCCCTCCTCCTCCTCCTCTCCTCCTTCCTCCTCCTCCTCTCCTCCCTCCTCCTCAACTACCTCCCCCTCCTCAACTACCTCCCCCTCCTCAACTACTACCTCCTCCTCCTCACTCCTCCCCTCCTCTTCCCCACTTCCACGCCCCGGGACTCCCTGCCACTCCTCTCCCCTCTGCTCCTCTCCCTCCATCACCATCTGAAAAGAAAAGAAAGAGAAATTAAGAAATGTTTTAGTGGGTTTGCCTGCTCCCCCCACGTCCCCCATTCTGATCGCCTATAACACTCTTTCTGCTTGGATATCAATGTTGTAACTAACTGCAGTAATCAACCTTAAGTTGACAGAGCCTGTGACAGAGCAGTGGGAGGGGTGTACAGCACCTCTCACTCTGGACCTGAGTGGCGCTGATGAAACACGCTAAACCAATACTTTCCTAAACAATGTGGAAGGGTCAGTTACAGTTTGCATATATACAAGGTATGCGGCTATTTACTGTGTGCTTCTATCATGTGTGGGGAGTGGCCCATGTCTGAGGCCACTAACATCCTATCTGCATTATACTCTGCACATATTCCTGGGCGTGGTACCTATCCTGAAGCCATCTTCTGTACCAGAGGTAGTAGGAACTACATGGTCCTGCTGGGCTAGGCTAAAAATAAGTTCTTGTCAAGCCCCATTGAAGAAGCAGTTTGGAACACCTATTTGTATTGCAAATATGTGTAGAAATCTCAATCAATCTCAATCAATCTCAATCAAACCCAATCAAACTCAATCAATCTCAAACTCAATCAATCTCAATCAAACCCAATCAATCTCAATCAATCTCAATCAAACTCAATCAATCTCAATCAATCTCAAACTCAATCAATCTCAATCAAACTCAATCAATCTCAATCAAACTCAATCAATCTCAATCAATCTCAAACTCAATCAATCTCAATCAAACTCAATCAATCTCAATCAAACTCAATCAAACTCAATCAATCTCAATCAAACTCAATCAATCTCAAACTCAATCAATCTCAATCAAACTCAATCAATCTCAATCAATCTCAAACTCAATCAAACTCAATCAATCTCAATCAATCTCAAACTCAATCAATCTCAATCAAACTCAATCAATCTCAATCAAACTCAATCAATCTCAATCAATCTCAAACTCAATCAATCTCAATCAAACTCAATCAATCTCAATCAAACTCAATCAAACTCAATCAATCTCAATCAATCTCAAACTCAATCAAACTCAATCAATCTCAAACTCAATCAATCTCAATCAAACTCAATCAATCTCAATCAATCTCAATCAAACTAAATCAAACTCAATCAAACTTAATCAATCTCAAACTCAATCAATCTCAATCAAACTCAATCAAACTCAATCAATCTCAATCAATCTCAATCAAACTCAATAAAACTCAATTAAACTCAATCTCTCGCTCTCAATCTCTCAATCTCTCTCTCTCTCAATCTCTCAATCTCTCTCTCGCTCTCAATCTCTCTCTCTCTCGCTCTCAATCTCTCTCTCTCTCGCTCTCAATCTCTCTCTCTCTCAATATATATATATATATATATATATATATATATATATATATATATATATATATATAGAGAGAGAGAGAGAGAGAGATATATCCAGATATAATATGAAACATAAAATAAAAAATAACTTACCTCTCTCCACCAAACTCCTCTCCCCACACAAAAAACCTCTCCAAACCTATAAGCCAACCCCCCCAAAAAACACAATTGTACTTCTCGCCAGTGTATTCAGTAAATATAGAAATTGGCAAAACATACAAATAAAATACAGCTTGATAGGATGAAAAGCATGTACAAAGCAACTTACCTCCCTCCAAACTCCTTTGTGCCGGATCCAATGTCCAAAACACTCCAAACACCTATAAACAAGAAAAAAACACAATTGTACTTCTCGCCAGTGTATTCAGTAAATATAGAAATTGGCAAAACATACAAATAAAATACAGCTTGATAGGATGAAAAGCATGTACAATGCGACTTACCTCCCTCCAAACTCCTTTGTGCCGGATCTAAAGTCCAAAACACTCCAAACACCTATAAACAAGAAAAAAACACAATTGTACTTCTCGCCAGTGTATTCAGTAAATATAGAAATTGGCAAAACATACAAATAAAATACAGCTTGATAGGATGAAAAGCATGTACAATGGAACTTACCTCCCTCCAAACTCTTTTGTGCTGGATCCAAAGTCCAAAACACTCCAAACACCTATAAACAAGAAAAAAACTGAATTGTACTTCTCGCCAGTGTATTCAATAAATATAGAAATTGGCAAACCATACAAATAAAATACAGCTTGATAGGATGAAAAGCATGTACAATGCAACTTACCTCCCTCCAAACTCATTTGTGCCGGATCCAAAGTCCAAAACACTCCAAACACCTATAAACAAGAAAAAAACACAATTGTACTTCTCGCCAGTGTATTCAGTAAATATAGAAATTGGAAAAATATACAAATAAAATACAGCTTGATAGGATGAAAAGCATGTACAATGCAACTTACCTCCCTCCAAACTCCTTTGTGCTGGACAAAATACCCTCTCAAAAAGCCTAAAAAATAAACAAGAAAAAGAACGCAAATGTACTTCTTTACATCATTCTCCGTAAATGTAGTAACGTATTTCCGTAAAAAAAACATAAAACGCGACTTGATAATAAAGCAACTTACCTCCTCTCACCCACCAAGCTCCGGGAACCGCGTGCTACTTCGGCCGAAATCGCAACACAGTCAGGGTGCTGGCGCGTGTCATTCCTATTTATTCACTCCCACTGTCAATCAAATGGTCTATCCCGTAAGTGATTGGCTGTGAGACCTGTGGCGCGATGCGTGATTCCGCTATTGGATGGTTTGTGCCGGGCGCGGCTAGTCCGTCCCCCTTCCAGCTTGCGTGTGCGCCTAAACGTCACGGCCTTCCTACATTCTGAAGGCCGCGATTCGCGCCTGGCTATATTAAATTTACGGCCGCATCCGTTGAAGTTTACACGATGCACTTACGGCATTGGAATGAAACAGGGCTGAAAGGGCCGTAAAGTATAAATGAAGCAATAAAAGGCATTCAAATTACTGGCAAAACAATCCCCAATGATCAAATATGTAAATAAAAGATATATTTTTATTGTCATGTACATCCTCAATATGGCGGCCATATTAACCCTTTAGCACTCACAAAGGCTAGAATGTGTCCCCTAAACATATCAACATTATCTGATTTACATCTCTCTCATCACATCTACTTTTTGGAACACAAATATTGGCTATATTTCACATTACATAGATCACTTGGGGCCTCATTCAATTGCAATTTGGCTAATTGAATAGGGCTCTAAATAAGCCCATAGCATATTAATTTTAAATACGTTTTTAGCTAGTGAAAACCTTGCTTTTGGATAGATGTTTACTAACTAAAAACTTCTTTAAAAAAAATATGTTATGTGCTTATTTAGAGCCCTATTCAATTGGCCAAATTGCAATTGAATGAGGGCCGTAGCATGGGCCCAAATTCAAATGTGGGCGAGAATATTAGGGGTTACAAATTAAACTGGCTAAACCAATCCATAATCAGGGAACTTCATAACATGATGAAGCTTAGATACACCAGTAAGCTTTACCATTGGTGAAATCCACCAGGATAATCACAGCTGTGGTAATTAGCAAGCTATAAAACAACATCATCAGCCAGGAATTAGCAAGTCTGAACCATCATGGATAGCAGCAACCTGAGTGCGGTGTATAGGTATGTGAGTAGAGCGCAGCGTCGTAGGAATGGATATTTGTTTCGAATGTTGCAGAGTGGAAACCCGGCTGTCAGGCGTGCGACCGAGGAGTGACAGAAAGGGGCGGCTGGGAGTGAATGTGGGTGAGCGTGCTGATGCAATCCATGGTGGTCCGGAACCAAGGCAGGCAAGTGGCTCATCACCGGATATGCCTAGGGTCATGGTGGAGGGTCAGTTAGGGGAGAGAGCTCCAGTGGCACAGGGACAGGGGGATATGAGGGCACCTGCAGAAAGGGAGGAGGACCTTGATGTGAGTGATCAGCTGATGGGGGGGCCAGATGAGAGACCCCTAGAGGGTGTGGCACATGAAGTGGGGGCTTCTGCACAGCCAGCCCCACAGGGGGGGGAGCAGGCCCAGGAGCCTGCCAGGAGGCTTCGTGCACCCAGGGTGTACAGGGAGAGAGTCACATTAGAGGAGTTGACTGATGTGGAAGTGTATGAGCGTTTTAGGCAAAACCGTGCCAGCCTGGAGGAGCTCTATGCGGTCCTGAGGGAGGACATGGAGCCTTCCTCACGGACCAATAGAGCCATCCCAGGCATGACAAGGATGTTAGCCGCCATACACATCCTATCATCTGGTAGTTTTCAGAACACTGCTAGCATAGTAGGAGGAATGTCTCAGGCAAGCCTTTCAAGGTGCCTGAGCACATTCCTCCATGCTATTGTTCCGAAAGCTGCCAGATACATCAATTACCCCCAAACTGTGGAAGAGATCTTGAAGGTGAAAGCGGATTTCTTTTGAATGGGAGGTATCCCCAATGTGCTCGGTGCTATAGATTGTACACATGTAGCATTGATACCTCCTAGAGAGCATGAAGCGCTGTACAGAAATCGCAAACACTATCATTCCATCAATGTCCAGGTTGTTTGTGATGCAGACATGCGCATACAAAATGTGGTTGCAGGCTTCCCGGGAAGTACTCATGATGCCCATATCCTGCGTCAGTCATCCACCCATCGTTATTTTGAGTCTGGACAAGATCCCCTAACCAATACATTATATTCCACTGTAATGCTATTCCATTGTTGCGTGAAAAATGCACAACGACGCATGCGCCAACAGACAAAATAGAGTCCCTCAATAGCGCTCACCACATCTGCGTGCAGGAGTTGAGTTTTTATGGTTAGGGGTCTTTGGGCTAAGGCTTCTGGTTCTGAGTGTTAGTGTTAGGCATGGGTTCTCAGTGGTTCGGGTTAGGTATGGGGTCTGAGGGCTCGGGTTAGAGGATTTTGGCCCATTAGGCAATAGATTCTACAACTTGTGCTCTTTGATCGAAGCACATTTTGCCACACAATTTTCAGCAGTGCGCTACTGTCGCCGGCTTCTGTCAGCGCCGTATTGTCCGCGCTCATTTGCCGTGCGCCCTAAAGGTGTGCCAACTGAGCCATTGCATCGTAGCTTGTTGCTGTGCCTAACCCGATGTGACCTGGTCATAGGAGTAAGAAGTTCCAACCCAGAGATCCCTAAACTAACGTTACATTAATCATTGTGTATATTTACAGATGCTTTAACGAGCTGCACAACATTACATTCATATCTACATCTCCCATTTTTGTTTCCTTCAGGTGATGCAGGATATAGGTGTTTGCCATGGTTGTTGACCCCTGTGATCAATCCACACACAGAGGGGGAGGAGAGGTACAATGCGGCCCATGCCAGAACCCGGAATGTAATAGAGCGCACCTTTGGCCTCCTGAAGATGCGCTTCAGATGTTTACATTTCACTGGCGGGGCTCTACAGTGTACACCAGTGAAGGTTTGTCACATGATCATGGCCTTCTGTTGTCTGCACAATATAGCAGTACAGGCCAACTGTCTGGGGAACATTGATGATGCTCCGCTTGAACCGGCGGAGCGTCCAGTACCAGCCCCTGGTGAGGATAACGTTCAGGGGTCACGACTACGTGCCCACGTCATTCGGGAGTACATCCCATGTAAGTCTGAAACTAATAACAACCAACTATAATGTACCTTGATTATGGTTACTAATACATCTCTTTTCTCCTTCCCCATTGTCATACAGAATATCCAACAGTCCACAGTAGAGGATAGCTTTGTGATGTAACATATGTCTCGTGACGCATTCTTTATACTGGATCAAATACAGCCTGCTCTGATATCCGTTAATAGTAAGTATGCGCACATTCCCATACACATCATATTTATATTGATATCTGCAAACCTCCAGAAGTTAAGCTAAATGGATGGTCTGATGTATTCCACAATGTCAATGGATATAGGCCTCACAATCATATTTGAAAACATCTTCACAGAACAGTAATGTTCCCATTGTCTGATCATGCTATTCCACATCCCATGGAGGTCAATGCAATTCATAGCAATCTGGATATATGAACATACCAGCATATTGTAAACCATAATAAATGTACCTCATGGGATGCAAAGAGGGTATCTCTCCTGTTCTTTGTCAGTGAATGCTGGTAAAAGCATTCTCAGTCAGATAACAGGAATAGTCTCAAGGATGTGTTAACTATGAATCATTGTGCAATATATCATATGGATTGTGTGACTCATATCATCATATTGCCATTACAGAACTGCTGCCGTGTGTCAACACATTGTTTACCCACACAGACATGGGAAACGACCTGTACAGCAACAGAACATCAGCTACATCAATGTCGTCTACATTGTAAGTGAGTATTTGCAGGAAACATGTGCATGTATGCATGAGAGGAAATGACTAATAACTCCATTAATGTAGGCCTAACTTTCTTTTCCCCAGGACATCCCCTATGTTTTGCTGAAGCGGTCCGAAAGGTTAATCGGACCATGTAGACATGTCCTGGGGGAACAGATTTCTTCGTTGAATACTCCACTTGATCTATCCAAGGTAGATAACCACATGTGGATGTCCGAACATGCATCAATGTGTGATAGTTGTGATCTTCCCTTTCTATTACAGGCTGCACTGGTCTCTCTGTCTCTCTCTGTCTGTCTCTCTGTCTGTCTGTCTCTCTCCTCATCCCACCCACCCCTGTTTACCCTTAATTTATTGAGTCACACAAGTCTTCGACACCTGAACGATTAGCTACTTCTGCTAACTATCCCAATTAACCCTTTACACTATGTTTTCTCTTGCCTTCTTCCTCACATCCCCTGCCTTTTCCTCAGACTCTTCTTTACTTCTCCCCTTTTTGTCTCCAACATTTTCATTTCACCTCTCATGCCCACCTCTCCCCTTTTATTCGCCCATCAGCTAATCTTACTCAAGCTGTGGTTAAACTATGTGTCTCCTGACTGTCCCATCTGCAAATTACATTATCTTTCCACATGGGGCAGACACCTTATTACATAATAGTGCATCGCACTTTACATCTGATCCCTTTCCTCTCAGACTAATGCATAACTTTCTACTTGACACAACATCCTTCCTATGTATCTCTCACTTACTTATTAACCTTGCTATGCCTTATCTACTCTTCCCCATGTCCATTACCTTTAGCTTGGAAGTGGTGATTTTCTAATCTTGTGGGGGGCCTTTGGGAAGAATCAGTTATGACCAGACTTTACGCTCAAAACAGGACCCTCCATTTTCTGGTGTTGGCAATATTACATACTGTATATTTTCGTGTTCTTCTCCCCTGTACAGCGCCACTGAATATGTTTGCACAATACAAATAAATGATAAATAGACTAATCATAATATTCCCACATCAGGACAAATTAGTCTGGGCCATCATTATCATCTGACAGATGGTTAGCTTGGTCGAGATCCCAATGCATAACATGTGTGCCGACATACCTGCATCTGTTGGTGGCTGCTCCTATGGCATATGTAAGGTTTCCACTAATATATTATTTGTGTGTTTGTATTCCAGATCACGGTCAGAACAAGGCATGACGATAAACATCATGACATTCCATGGCCATGTCAATGTCCTCATGTATGTGCATGTGTCCGTCTCATAGCTTTGTTGGATCCAGTGTGATCTGATTATCTTGACTGAATAGCCGATATGTGTCACGAGACAATTTCACTATACAATGCAGATGTGATGTGACATCTGTCAGCTGATGTTCCTGGTATATCCACAGTGTATGCTCATATAGTCTACCTCGATTCATATGTACCTATTGGTTAAGACATTCTATCCTCTCCTCTACTTGGACTGTTGTGAAGCCTGCAGCACAAACCCTTCCAGATATTTTCTTCAGTGCTGATGTGACCCTCCCTGTGCATATGGGGAAGAGTAAATCCAGGCTTGGGACTTAACAGTTAATGAGGTTACGTTAATCTTCAGTTATGCATATGCAACAACAGTGAGTATAGATGCTCAATCAGAGAACAAACTACCCTTGATATTGCCTGGTTTGTTGTGAGTTCTCTGGAATAAGTAACATCTGACTGATATGGTCCTGGTCAGGTCCCCATCTTTTTGACCAAGGTTATCTATGTAGGGGCTGCTTATTGTTGCGTGAAAACTGACCTCATGGGCTCATAGCATTCACTGATTGAGCACTTATATTTATGATGTTGCATCAGAGTGTCCGTTTAACACACAACCATACATTTTGCTCTCCCCATATGTACAGTTGCAAGCAAAAGTATGTGAACCCTTTGGAATGATATGGATTTCTGCACAAATTGGTCATAAAATGTGATCTGATCTTCATCTAAGTCACAACAATAGACAATCACACTCTGCTTAAACTAATAACACACAAATAATTAAATGTTACCATGTTGTTATTGAACACACCATGTAAACATTCACAGTGCAGGTGGGAAAAGTATGTGAACCCCTAGACTAATGACATCTCCAAAAGCTTATTGGAGTGAGGTGTCAGCCAACTGGAGTCCAATCAATGAGATGAGATTGGAGGTGTTGGTTACAGCTGCCCTGTCCTATAAAAAACACACACCAGTTCTGGGTTTGCTTTTCACAAGAAGCATTGCCTGATGTAAATGATGCCTCGCACAAAAGAGCTCTCAGAAGACCTACGATTAAGAATTGTTGACTTGCATAAAGCTGGAAAGGGTTATAAAAGTATCTCCAAAAGCCTTGCTGTTCAACAGTCCACGGTAAGACAAATTGTCTATAAATGGAGAAAGTTCAGCACTGCTGCTACTCTGACTAGGAGTGGCCGTCCTGTAAAGATGACTGCAAGAGCACAGCGCAGACTGCTCAATGAGGTGAAGAAGAATCCTAGAGTGTCAGCTAAAGACTTACAAAAGTCTCTGGCATATGCTAACATCCCTGTTAGCGAATCTACTATATGTAAAACACTAAACAAGAATGGATTTCATGGGGGGATACCACAGAGGAAGCCACTGCCATCCAAGCAAAACATTGCTGCACGTTTACAGTTTGCACAAGAGCACCTGGATGTTCCACAGCAGTACTGGCAAAATATTCTATGGACGGATGAAACTAAAGTTGAGTTGTTTGGAAGAAACACACAACACTATGTGTGGAGAAAAAGAGGCACAGAACACCAACATCAAAACCTCATCCCAACTGTGAAGTTCGGGGGTGGGGGCATCATGGTTTGGGGCTGCTTTGCTGCATCAGGGCCTGGACGGATTGCTATCATCGAAGGAAAAATGAATTCCCAAGTTTATGAAGACATTTTGCAGGAGAACTTAAGGCCATCTGTCCACCAGCTGAAGCTCTACAGAAGATGGGTGTTACAATAGGACAACGACCCAAAGCATAGAAGTAAATCAACAACAGAATGGGTTAAACAGAAGAAAATACGCCTTCTGAAGTGGCCCAGTCAGAGTCCTGACCTCAACCCGATTGAGATGTTGTGGCATGACCTCAAGAAAGCGATTCACACCAGACATCCCGAGAATATTGCTGAACTGAAACAGTTCTGTAAAGAGAAATGGTCAAGAATTACTCCTGACCGTTGTGCACATCTGATCTGCAACTATAGGAAAAGTTTGGTTGTAGTTAATGCTGCCAAAGGAGGTTCAACCAGTTATTAAATCCAAGGGTTCACATACTTTTTCCACCTGCACTGGGAATGTTTACATGGTGTGTTGAATAAAAACATGACAACATTTAATACTTTGTGTGTTATTTGTTTAAGCAGACTGTGATTGTCTATTGTTGTGACTTAGATGAAGATCAGATTACATTTTATGACCAATTTGTGCAGAAATCCATATCATTCCAAAGGGTTCACATACTTTTCCTTGCAATTGTATATCACCTTATTCTGGATTATTGTGGTGTTTCCTTATTAACTGTTATATATATATATATGTAGTAAGAATAATGAGATCAATTATATTGCCTAATGTTGGGTGATACACTGTAAATCCCATGATCATCTATATCAATGTAATTTCCCTTGCCTGCATTCTGCTCTCATATCCCTATTTCCCTGTGTTCCTTTGATGTTGTATCCTACCCCCCTCCATCATGATCCTTTGCATACCTGTGATGATTAGTCAACCTGTGGCTTTGTGGTAAGCTTGCTTTGTTAATTTCTGTAAATAGTAAATATGATTTATCCGAGATGTTGTTTGTGTCTGCCTCGTCAATGTTGATACCATAGCATTTCTGTAACATCAATGAAAGGACCTTCATACTCCACATCTGTGCTCTGCACCATCAGTTAGGGGCGTCAATAGAATTCTCACAGTGTGTTTGCATTGCTGATTTCAACCATGAGGGAAGGTTGGTATTAACAATCTATATGACACAAAGCCAGACAAATGAGACAGGTGTCTGTAAGTGGCTCACATCCTAATAGTGAACATACAGTATCGAACAGAAGTGAGTACACCCGTCACATTGTTGGTAATATTTTAGTATATCTTTTCATGTGACAACACTGAAGAAATGACACTCTGCTACAATGTAAAGTAAGTTTGCTGACCCATCAATAACTCAATACACAGCCATTAATGTCTAAACCATTGGCAACAAAAGTTAGTACACCCCTAATTTTAAATGTCCAAATTGGCACTAAATGTCAATTATGTGTGGCCACCATTATTTGTCAGAACTGCCTTAACCCTCATGGGGATGGAGTTCACCAGAGCTTCCCAGGTTGCCACTGGAGTCCTCTTCCACTCCTTAATGACACATCAGAGCTGGTTGATGCTAGAGACCTTGCCCTCCCCCACCTTCAGTTTGAGGATGCCCCACAGATGCTCAATATGGTTTAGGTCTGGCGACAAGCTTGGCCAGTCCATCACCTTTACCTTCTTTAGCAAGGCAGTGTCGTCTTGGCGGTGTATTTAGCGTCGTTATGTTATGTTGCCCTGCAGCCCAGTCTCCCAAGGGAAGGGATCATGTTCTGCTTCAGTATGTCACAGTACATGTTTGCATTCATGGTTCCCTCAATGAACTGTAGCTCCCCAGTGCGGGCAGCAGTCATGCAGGCCCCGACCATGACACTCCCACCACCAAAAGTATACATCTATACTGAGCAAAAGTAGTTGAAATAATCCCTGAATTACAGATAAATGGATACGTCACAACAAACACAAAAACATTGATATGAGATGAAACCCTCATTTTGAACATAAACAGTGATGCAGAGAGGGGAGGCAGCATCTGACATCATTAGGTAAATGCATATAGGGGGAATCCACACAACATATTATGTAAAACATATATAGACATGCATACATGTTTGGTCGGGGCCTGCATGCATGCTGCCAGCACTGAGGAGCTACAGTTCTTTGAGGGAACCCATGAATGCCAACATGTACTGTGACATACTGAAGCAGAGCATGATCCCTCCCTTTGGAGACTGGGCCGCATGCCAGTATTCCAACATGATAACGACCCCAAACACACCTCCAAGCCGACCACTGCCTGGCTAAAGAAGCTGAAGGTAAAAAGTTGATGGACTGGCCAAGTAGGTCACCAGACCAAACCCTATCGAGCATCTGTGGGGGCATCCTCAAATGGAGGGTGGGGAGTGCAAGGTCTCTAACATCCACCAGCTCCATGATATCATTATGAAGGAGTGGAAGAGGACTCCAGTGGCAACCTGTGAAGCTCTGGTGAACTCCATCCCCATGAGGGTTAAGTCAGTGCATGAAAAAATTTACACTTTCACTTAGGGGTGTACTCATTTTTGATATTTACCCTGAATGAATATCTCCATGTGTCAGAAACACGAATATCATGCATAGCCATTACTGGAATCAAACTCAGGAATATTACCTCCACCCTCAGCTGCACTAGTGGCTGTTACCCCAACCCTACATTAACACAGGGCTGGTATATTGAAGTAAGATGTATGTACTAATACAATAAAGTTGTTTTGTAGCATTCATCTGGTGTTTAACAGTCATGGTACAGTACAAACGAAAGCAAACAATGATAATTTGAGCAATACATAAAATTTATTATGTCAGCAAATTATATAACAAAAAAAAAGAAAATGTGAGGCAACCACTCTGTGTGTGTCGATTTGAACCTAAAGAGATAAGGTGCCTCATATATCTGTAGTCACAACCAGAAATCTTACAGTGCAATTCAACGTCAGTTATCTATCTGTGTGGGGTATATGTGTGTACATATGAGGGTGTTAAGGTGTACATGGTACTCACATTGCAGGCTTTCTGCCCCACCCGTGTCCACCAGGCCAAGGAGGCCCACGACTGCCGCTGGCTGGATCATGTCGTGCACTGTGGCCTCCCAACCGGGGTATATAAATGTTTCTGGAGGCCCACCACCGGTTCCACGTGCCGCATTGGCCTCGTTCACCATTTTCTTTTTGACATCAATGCGGCAGTCCTGGTACCGGTGCTGGACAGACTGCCAGGTCCGGTTTGCATACCCCAGTGAAGAGACCTCAGCCGCGATTGCCCTCCAGGCGTCTGTCCTCTGCCTGGGCCTCACCTCGCTCCCACCGGTTAAGATGGAGTGGTGGGCTTGAACTCCTCTTACGATGGTCTCTATCTCCTCTTGATTGAAGTTTGCTGCCCTTTTTCTGGCAGCAGCATCAGCTTGCTGCCCAGCCTGTGGCTGGGGGCCCTGCTCTCCCTGGCCTCTCCCTTCACTGCCTTCTCTCCCTCCAGCTCTCCTCACTCTTTCTCTTGCTCTTGCTCTCTCTCAAAACCCTCCAACTTCAAGACCTGTGTGTCCACTTGCACAGCATACAACACAGTCACAGATTTACTAATTTCCCGCACTTTTAAACTATTTGCGGCTTTGATTGTCGTCTTCCTATTGGTTAATTGATTTCAGGTGGCGTCAGGAAAACCAAGATTACAGGCTTGAGACTTCTGGCCGTAGCTTCTTGGTGAAGCACGTACGGGTTTGGCGGATGATTGCCCTCCAAGCCCGTAGCTCGTTATTCAAACCCGTGTGGGCTTGCATGATAGATGAAGTTAAATATCTTTATTTGTGGATTTGAGAGTAGGGGAATGTTGAGCTATTAATTCTAAAACCAAACATCACTTTCACTTCTAATAAAAGTACAGGATGGCTTTTCTATGCTACGACTTGTAAGTAAGCCCTTTACGACCCGTAGGTCTTTTTTTACCCATTTACGGACTTGACGGAAGCTAATCCCGCAGCCTTTGCGGGTCTGAGGTGCTCCAAGCCCTTGGGACTTTGCCCATGGACGTTTGACATGAATTTAACTAAAAATGATTTTCAGATTTGAGTGTAGGGGAAAGTTGTGCTATGAATGCTAACACATCCAATCACTTTATCGTCTCATCAAAGTGCAGGATGGCTTTATTATGTGCTTAATTGGGTACTAGCGGGACCTTTTTGGTGCAAGTAAGCTGCGGCTCGGTTTTAGATAATTACGGCGATGACGAGAGGGTTTACATAGCAATTGAATAGAACCGGGGCTTTCTTGCGGCCAAAACTCTTGCGGACGTGTAAGATCAAAGGCTTTCCTGCAGCGCGTGCGGCCGCAAGGGATAACAGGGCGCCGGCCACAAGCCTGCCGGAGTCCTCGGCCGCAAAGAACTAGAATAGGCAAATAGCCTGCGTCCGGTCCTTGCGGCCACGCATCTCCTACGGCCGTTAATAGAATGAGGCCCATAGAGAACAGTGGTTACACATCTGGGACCAACTTTAATGTCTTGCGTTCTCTTTTTACAGAACCACTATTTCACATAGGAAACTCTATGTGCCATTTTCAACTATTACAACACCAACCAAAAAATACCAACCATTACAAAGCACCAATGACAGAATAACTCATTCATATTTCATAGAAGTACTGTTTATAGATGATTAGCCCCACAAAACACTTACCTTCCATTTAAACAGAATTCAAGTTCAAACGTTAATTAAGTATGTTATTGTTCAGCAACTTCGAAATTTTAAAGAAAAAAATACTGTTGGTTAATTGGGCATATTTCAAACTTTATGGTTACACATTGAAATTTTTGCATTTCATGTTAAATATTAATGCAGTGAGTCATCCGATCGCTGGTTAATGCGGTCAGAAACAAATTCTTTTTTTTACTCCTGTTATACAATTTGCTACTTTTTAAAGATGGTTTCTAATCTTTGCCTTAGTGTACATTCAATATATATTTTCTTTAACAGTTCATAATCTACAAGTTGCCTGTTAAAAAAACGTTATGTCAAGTTTACAATACTTATAAAGCCAATGTCCAACTCTTAGTACATTCAAATGTTAACACTCATTAGTCTCACTACCTTGCATTTTACCAAACATACAGTTTAACTGTTAATTAACTATGTTACTGTTTACAAGGTTACAAGTTCCACCAATTCATCGATAAAGTTCCTTCACTGTACATATTTCAAAGTTTATGTTAACAGCAGAAGCATGTTTTGTTACACAATGTTAATGTATAATTTAATGTCAAATATTAATCCAGGGAGTAATCCAATCGCCAGTTAATGGGGTCAGGAAGAAATTTATTTTTTTGCAGCTTTGATACAATTGGCTAAGTTTCAAGAAGGGTTTTTACTGTTTGCCTTCCTCTGGATTCAATATATATTTCTTTTTAGAATTCTCAATGTACAAGTTGCATCTTTAAAAAACATTATATCAACTTTACAATACTCATTAATCCAATGTTCAACTGTTCTTACTTTATAATGTTAACGCTGTTACCCACAAACCAATTCAACAGTTCCTCAACCTAAAGCTACAATGTTACAATAATAAACAGCTTTAATATAACTATTGTACTTCTTTAGACATAAGAAAAAGGTTACAACTGTCAATTACGTTAATTATCGACCAAACAAATTTCTAAATATACACATCTCATTGCTGTCATTTTTTGACGGGCAAGTCGCTAGTGTTTAAATAAAAAAGGGAAAAGAAGAGTATTTCAGACTGTACACTATTTAAGAAAAAAATAATTAGGCTGCAATGTGAGGCTGCGATACAAGCGCGTAACTCTAAAAAAGAAATGTACAAATATAATAACACACTCACACACAGTACAGGGGGAGAGCCGGGAAGCCTGGGAGTGAGGTTACAAGCGATTTTGAGCCATATTTGTGGGTTTTCGTCAATCCAAAATCGGCTAAGCAAGGAAGAAAATGGCGGACAAAAAACGTAAAAAATTCTGAAACTGCATGAAAACGAGGCTGAGTTAAGCCAGGTATGTGGGACTTAGAAAATACATGACCGCAAACACAGTAAGACGTACACCAACGCCAGGCACGCTGGACTCAGAAAGGCGCTCAGCGCAGGGCTCGTGATGAGCGCAGAAGGTGCTCAGAGGAGCAAAAGCCTCACATTGTGTGGCAAACAGCATTGCCAGCCTTAAAATTTGAATCCCATCATTTTTGACAGACAAGTTCCTAGTTAATTCTAATACCTAACATCACTTTCCTTTTTATTATAAGTACAGTAGTGTGTGTATATGTGCATTTACAGTGCTACGGATAGGACTTTAACCCACTAACCAGTCCTCTCTAGTACACCTTGGCCTTTTGGCTCCATTTGCAGGTTAAGGGGTTTTGCAGCCTTATTAAATTGCACTTTGGCCAATTGAAAAGGGCTCTATATAAGCACAGAGCATATTTTTTTACAGAAGTTTTTTGTTAGTGAACTTTTATCCAAGAGCAAGGTCTTCACTAACTAAAAACTTCTGTAAAAAAAATATGCTATGTGCTTATATAGAGCCCTTTTCAATTGGCTGAATCGCAATGTTGAACGCCAGTGAATTCATTGCAATTTAATAGAGTGATAGGAAACGTAAAAGTTACGGGCTTGACAGATCAAAGGATTTGCGGGCGGCGCAGTTTAAATTTCTACATCCCGTAGCCTCTTCTCGTCGTTGCCGGGTTGCTTTACGGGGCCAATTTAATAGCCGCAAGTCATGTGGCTACATTAAGGGCTAATTTTTTCAACGTTGGGGGAATTTAATAGAGCTATTAGAGCGCCTGATTTACATAGGGCTCAAATGCATTTTTTCCCTTGAACTACAATGGTCCTTTAAAGTAATAAAGTGAAAACTATACAGTAACTATCAATTAACTGTACAACAACAAATATATTTTGCTCTGATTTTACTGCCTCAAATCTTACAAACAGTCCTTAACTGAATTCTTTCCTCTGAAGCTCATGAAGACAGTGTGTGCAGTGTCTCACACTAACCAATCAGTTGCAACACTCTGCAACATGCTGCTTAAAAGAGGCTAATGTAGTGTATTCATGAGCTGCAGAGGGCATACCCAAAAAAGGTACACATTGTAGGAGTTTAGGCAGAAAAAACTGAGATTATAAGCACTTCTTAAGAAAATAAAGTACATAAAAGTAAATACATACACAGGCATATTATATTCCCTTTAAGGAAAACTGTATATACAACTTAATAATATCATGGCTGTATTTTTTGTGTTCTGGAAACTTTTTCCCCCATTATGAAGTGTAGTTCTTCAAAATAGCAGAATATAAATGGGGGTTAGAACACTGAACATATTGCTGATTTATTCCTTTTAAGAAATGTTTAATCTATGAACTTCTTTATGCTGTTAATCACATCTGTTGGTGTCATGGCTCAGGACGCAACTCCTGTTCCAAAATATAATAATTAATTTTGCCTGAGTGACCTGCCTCTTAATACACAGCTATTACATCAATATAAATTAATTTAATTGTTAAATTATTAGTGTGGTGCCATATACCTTACTGTTACAATGGAAAGTACACATAAAAATATACACAATACCATTGACTGTAATTAAATACAAATAAGTGGAAGTGCCTTAACATTTTTATAGAATATAGAGCTATTTTATGTTTTAAAAGATTAAGAAGACATCATGCCCAGCTAAAAACATTTAAATATTCAACTGATAAATATACCATTTCTAGGCATGCTTTTCTTTTTAATTAAGCTTCCTTCTGCTAAGAGGGGGGAAAGAGACATAGCGGAGGGAGGGAGGGAGGAGGGGGGAAGAGACATGGAAGAAAAAGGACGGGGAAAGAGACACAGGGGAGGGAGGAAGGGAGGAAGAGACACAGGGGGAGGAGACACAGTGGAGGGAGGAGGGAGGAGGGAAAAGAGACACAGGGGAGGAAGGAGGGGGATGAGACACAGGGAAGAGAGGGTGGAAGAGACACAGGGGAGGGGGGAAAGAGACAAGGGGAGGTTGGAGGGGGAAAAGAAACAGGACAGGGGGGAAGAGACACAGGGTGGGGAGAGGCACAGGGGAGGAAGGGGGATAGAGACACAGGAAAGGGGGGAAGAGACACAGGTGAGGGGGAATAGACACAGGGGAGGAAGAGGGGGGAAAAGACACAGGGAATAAAGAGTGGGGAGAGACATGGGGGGGAAGAGACACATTAAATATTATCCTGTAATTTATGACAGGCAATTGACTAGTATATACAGTGTTAATGGTATATAAATCAGAAAGAAAAATCAGTCTATGATCCCCAATGGGATGCCTCCTGCCTGGAAGGCTCAGTAAAAATTCTGAAGCACCAAAAGTTTACTGAAGTTCCTATATAGGGATAAAATCATTACCTTGGAGGGTGGAACATATCTTTTCTATGTCAATTAATATGAGTATTGGATCACACTGCAACACAAGCAGGCTGCTTTACTGTGCAAAGTGAGAGAGCCACACAGCACAATATGAGCCTCATTCTATTGAGCAATTGTAAGTTACAGTAGCCTGTAATGGAGCCCGTAAAGCAAATTTGCCATTCAATTGGAATCTTTTTGTGAGCCGCAAACAGTCTACGGGTGACAGGCTTGAAAGCCTTGCGGTTGTTACAATTGTAACTTACACCCCATCTAAGCCTTTGATCTTTCCCGTGCGGAAGAGTTACGATTGCTAAAATCGCAAATTGTTATTCACTTGCTACAATTCTGCATGCCCGCAAATGTTTTCACACCCGTAAATGGCAAATGTAGAAGAAAATCTTACGGGTACCAGATGGGACCCGCAAAGGGGTTAAAGACATGTTCGTAGCACTGTAAATGCAAAAACAAAATCAATACTGCACTGTAAATAATAGGGAAAGCGATTAAATACATTAGAATTAATTGAACAACAGTCTCAAGCTTGCAAATTGCCAAATTGATCTCAGGAATAAATGAGTTAATACATATCAGCCCACCCACATGGACTAGAACAGTATTGGCCTTTTATTTTTATTATTTTATATTTTGCGGGTTTGCGAGTCCAATCGCATATCGGATCTCTAAAAGCTAATTGATTGACAGGTAACCTCCATGTTTTACTGCCGTAACGATGACTGTCTCGTTTTCTATTGGCTGTTTCGAAATTGAATAGCACTGTAATTGTGGCAGAGTGCGATCCCGCAGCAAGCCCGCAGACATATGGCCTGTATACCGTGAGATGCATCCTTCTAATTGAATGAGGCTCTTTATCTTTAACCCTTCATAAATAAATAGATATTACATATAATAGTTTCAAACTACGAAACGTCGTCAAGCTTTGCTTGATGTGTACTAGTTAGGCGATGAACACTGAAGGTGCTAATCTCTTGCGAGCCTCACAAAGCGAGGACAAGCCGTTAATGCGCTAAGGCACTAAAACTCGCAGCACAAAGTAGATGAGCGCCAAATGTGCTCATTGCCTGCTCGCCTCGCGAAGCAGTGAGGGCAATCAAACATGTGGGACTTAGCCACCAAACACTTAGAAAAAAAAATGAAGAGACGCAGGACTTTGAAAAAAAAAATATGAGATAGGAAAAATACGAGGTTAATGGCTGACCCACAAAAAACAAAAAACAATAAAAACACACTAAATACACAAAAAAATACAACAAAAACATTACACACAGCATGGAGGAACAGCTAGGACGTCCGTGAGTAAGGTGGAATTTAAGTTGATTTTGACGAGTTTAGGCACTTGAAACCGCCTAAGCGAGAAAAAACATGGCCGTCAAAAAAACTGAAAATGAGGCTACACGACCCCGGACCGTGCAAAACACTGCCAACCACGTAGCACTTTCACACACGAACGTACGAGTTACAGAATACAATATTACACAATAAAAAAAAAATACGAGATACGAAAAATACGAAATTAACGGCTAAACTGCAAAAAACTAAAAAAACACAAAAAAATACAAAATCAAAATACAACAAAAATATCACACACAGCACGGGGGAACAGCCAGGACGTCTGGGAGTGAGGTGGAACGCAAATTTAAGTCTATTTGGATTAGCTTCGCCACTCAAAAATCGCCTAAGCAAGAAAAAAAATGGGCGACAAAAAAAATGAAAACGAGGCTACACGACCCCGGACTGAGCAAAACACTGCCAAACACGTAGCACTTTCACAAAGGAGCGTACGAACTACAAAATACACTATTACAAATGACGGAAAATGCTAGCGAGCCACGTAACACATTAATAACATTACGAATCTACAATGCCGCTTTACACAACTTAACCAACGGTTTGCCCTCGCGCACGCACCATATTTCTAATGCAGTTGGGACATTCATTACACTTTATCATCAGGGCACCAACACTCAAACTGTACATTGTATGCTGCCGGAAAATACAAACAGATTGTTAGCTCTTCAGGCTATTGATTGCTGGATATATTAATTACAAATAGGTAAAGTATATTAATGTATTTAAGAACTAATTCATTCATAATTAACTAAATATAGATAAATATATATCTCTCTTTCTGATGAGTGACGAAGGTGCTCAGAGGAGAAAAAGTACACATGCCTTCAAATTTTATTGCCCCTTCATTTTTGACAGGCAAGTTGCTAGTAAGTCATATTTGTCCAATTCCACACACTTTGGAGAAAGTAACGGAGAGCATCAACAAACAAAAAAATGGAACTCCATAGTTGAATGTAACTGTAAATAAAAATTCTAAATTCCAGGCCTGTGTTTATTTTTATTTTTATGATATACTTTTTTTATTTATTAAAAAATATATATTAAAAACTCCAAACCTATATTTATTTATTTATTTTATTAAAAAATGATTTATTAAAAACTCCAAGCCTGTATTTATTTATTGATTTATTTATCATTTTTTATTTATTAAAAATTATTTGTTAAAAATTTCAAACCTGTATTTATTTTTTTATTTATGAGGATTTTTTCATTTTTTTTTAAATATGTTTTTATTCATTCATATTTTTTTATTTATTGAAAAAAAATTATTACAAATTCCAAGCCTGTGTTTTTTTTTTCATGATGATTTATTTTTATTTATTCAAAAATATATATATATATTTCTTAAAACTTTTTTTCCATTTAATTATATTTTTTTCCTTTCTAAAATAAAAAAATCAGCACATTAGGATGCTTAGTTATTTAAAATACTGTGTAGAACAAATATGACCTTAAAAGGGAGACTATAGGAATTGTTCTTACCAGCCTATTGAGACTTCCTCACTGAACACGTTTCTAGCCATTGCTATTAAATTCTGATACCTCAAAACTTTTGGGGTTGAACCTGTATCGCGTTCCTAGAGAGCTCTGGTTTCAACCCACTTAAATAGAGTTTTTAGCCATTTTTTTTAATAAATGTTACTAGGATAATTAATTGGTTTTATCTTCTATGTAATTGTCATGTAAAATTTACACCTGAGTTACAGATTTTCACCCTGGAAACTCTTCCTTTCTTCCTGTTCTCTCTCATGAGATGTGCCAAGTTTCACAGCTGTAAACAAAGGTCAAGAGAGAGAGTCTTCACACTCACGGAGACATGCTGTTGGCAAGCAGACGGTGACATGGCCTTACTTCACAGCTGTAAAACATGGCACATTACATAAGAGATAACAAAAAGAAAGGGAGTGAAGTGACCATTTTATAAGTCAATTACATGGAGGAGGAAACAGTTAATGAATCCATGAATTAATTAACCTAGCTAAAACACTTGTATAAGTTAAAACATTTAGACATTTATATGTGCGTATAATGTTTAGATATTATATACAGTTTTGAAAGTAGCCATCTATAATTATGTGGGTATAATTCATTATTATTAATTTATTGCTTTGTTTGCTATACAATATTATACTGAGGTAAAGATTATACGCAAATCAATATCTGCCTTATTATTAGGACTTAATTAAGCTCGATGTATGGAATTCAATACAACTAAACAAAGAAAAGACATAAATCGATAAGCATTATTCAATGTCAATATACTGAGCAAAAATATTGAGAGGGGTATAAAATATAACTTTTATTAAGAATAGTTCAAAGTAATACAAAATATATTTAAAGTAATTAACTGTTAACTGTTAACTGTTAATAATACTCAATACAAGTTATATTTTATGTCACTCTTACTATTTTTGTTCAGTATTAATTATTAACTATTTTTAATTATTCCTAATAAAAGTTATATTTTACATTTCTCTCACTATTTATGCTCAGTATTATTTATTAACTAGTTTTTAATTATACTCAATATAAGTTATATTTTATATTCATTTCACTATTTTTTCTCAAAAATAATGATTAAATATTTTTACTTTTTCTTAATAATATATTTATTTTGCTCAGTGTATTGATATTGAATAATACTCATAGATGTATGTATTTTATTTAGTACCAAACAATTACATTTCTTACACTTTATTTAATAAAGTGCTACTTTCCTGGTGGGAGGGCCAACCACTCTAATATATGACTGTAGAGAGGCACCTACTGTCATGTTACAAGTGGAGCCTGCCCATCTGTGTAGATAATTCCACTAATTGGCTCAGCTCCCGACAGTGACATTGTTTGTGCATATACAGTTGCAAAACTAAGCTACACATGATGGAAGAGGACATCAATGTGTGAAAATATAAGGGGGGGCCCCTATATTGAGTAATATAAGTGGAAAAAGTAAGTTAGTCCAAAATATTTCACATAACATTCATTTTGATTCAGTGTAGTTTTTACACTGTATCAAAATGAAACTGTACTTGTCCTTGTTGCTTGTTATACTTATTTTTAATTATGGGTTAATTATTTGAAAATGTTGGTGTATTTTTTTGATATAGTCATTCAAATATGTGCAGAATATAAGATTGCAAATCCTTAAAAGAACACTGGCTCCAATTTGAAAGATGGCGGTCATGTATGAGATGTCACTTCGTATAGTCAATCAGCCTTAGGGAAAGTAAATTGGACAAAATTTTATTTTATTTCTTAGAAAACTAAGGAAAGTAAAAAATAATAGGAATACAATTCCTAATGCTATATTTAGTTATGAATTGATATTTAAGAGAGTAGGTGGGACAGCCATTTTTTAAACAGATAATGACTTGAATAATTAATGACCAGTTTCAGCACCACAGACAGCTGCCAAGGTCTATCAGTCGGTGGATGGCTCACTCTAATAACAAGTATCAAGAAGAATTCCAACTTATGTCAATGTGATGAAAAATGAAATTGATTAATATTCATACCAATTATAATGTGACAGGATCTGGTTAAAACCCATTATATCGGAAGATTGGACAGAGCAACTGATGATTCATATGAGATATGTAAATTGAAATAGAAGATACCTCCCCCACACATCCAACCACTCAATATTTCTCTCTGTTTCAAGATGTAACTGTACTTTTCCTAATACTTATTTTTAATGATGGGTCAATTATTTAGAAATATTGATGTATTTATAATATAATCATTCAAATCTGTGCAGAATATAAGGCTATATAAGGGTGGAGCTCAGAATGACATTACCTGGGTGATGTCATTCAGGATTCCCTGACCTAGAGAGAAGAAGCACTGGCAGGCGGGTCATAAGAAGTCCTCAAGAGGGGTTGGGGGGGTGGAATGAGGCAGAGAGGGCTGAGGGGCTGAGGACAGCTGGTGGAGTATTCGGGAGAGGTGGTGAGCAGGAGTTGCCTACACTAGGGAAATTAAAAGAAAAAAACTATATATATATATATATATATATATATATATATATATATATGGGCCACTCCAGTTCCCCATCCCAGACCCCGCCCCCGAAAGCCGGACAGTTATGAGAAGATTGGTGCAGACGGGGGCCTACACTACAGAAATTATACAAAAAATATATATTACAGTAATAATAATTTATAATGAGCTAGCACCAAAGTGGGACGGGGGGGTGGGGGGCATGGGGGCCCATTTTTTTGCCCTCCGTTCACTACCTTTCACTTTATAACAATGGTGTTGATGGACTCTTCTCCACTGAAGGGACACTCAAGTCCAAACATTTTAAAAGAGTTTGTTTTAAAGCTTACAAGCGTTTTCTCCCCATGGAAAATAAATTATATTAAAATTTTAATTTTTCTCCACTATTATTAAAAACTAGCGACTTGCCCGTCAAAAAATGACCGCAATTAAATGTGCATGTTTTGAATTCTGTTTTGCAGTTAATATGTGTAGTTGACACATTTTTCTTATCTCTAAAAAAGTACAATTATTACATGAAACATGTTTATTTTTTTAACATGCAACTTGTAGGTGACCAACGGTTACATGATGTATTTTTAAGAGTAGTAACATTTTAATGTAAGAACAGGTCAACATTGTATTAATGAGTATTGTAAACTTGACATAATGTTTTGTAACATGCAACTTGTAGATTAACAACTGTTAAAGTAAATATATATTGAATCCAGAGGAAGGCAAACATTAAAAACCCTCCTTGAAACTTAGCCAATTGTATTATAGATGGGGGGGGTTAATTAATTATTTCCTGACCCCATTAACTGGCGATTGGATTACTACTTGGATTAATATTTTGCATTGAATTATAGATTTACATTGTATAACAAAAGCTCCTCCTCCTCTTAACATGGACTTTGAAATATATGCAATTAAACAACTTTGCAAGTTTTTAAAAAAAAACTGTAACATTATAAACAGTAACATAATGAGGTAACATTTAAACTGTAATTGTTGTAAAATGCAAGCAAAGTGTTTTATGGGGCTAATCATGCAAACAGGTTTGTTCCAAAAAATTGTAATCTGTTATTTTGTGGTTGTTGATTTTTGATGGTTGACATTTGGTTGTTATTGTTGTAATTGTTGAAAATGGCACATAGAGTTTCCTATGTGAAATAGTGGTTCTCTAAAAAGAGAACGCCAGACATTAAAGTTCGTCCGTGGGGTTTAACCACTGTTCTCTATGTGTTTTGCCATTGTATAGAGTTTCTTATGGAAATAGTGATGCTCTAAAAAGAGTCTGAGTGACATAAAATGTCATTCTTGAAATGAAACCACTGTTCTCTATTTTTTTTTTTGTGAAATTGTCTTTCAGGTTATTTTGTTTTTTTGGTTGCTGTTTCTGTGTCATGTCTTGTATTTGGTGGAATTAAAGTTACAGTACTTCATAGTAGACAATGTGTTTGGTAAAAATGAGTCCATCATCTAATAAATCACCTTGACTTTCATTGTTTTCAATGTAAACTTTAATATCCTGTGGATTCTTGCATCTTGAGAAGGCAACATACAGCTGGCCGTGTGCAAATATTGGTTCTTCTAAAAAGATACCCACAGATTTGAAAGTTTCTCCTTGTGATTTATTAATGGTTATGGCAAATGCCATGATGATGGGAGGCTACTTTCACTTGGTGCCAAATCTATTCTTGGTATGAAAACTCTCTCTTCTTTATGGGTACCAGTTAGAATTTCAACATCTATGAAATGGCCCTTTAATTGTTGAACAATTAATCTGGTCCCATTGCATAGGCCTTTTTTTGGGTTCATATTTCGCAGTAATATGACAATTGCACCTTTCTTTATCTGCAAAATATGTGGTGGCATTCCAGAAGGAGTTAATGAGTTTATGAATTCAGTTGAAAAGTTTGTCTGACTTTCTTTGTCATCACCAAGTATAAAATCAGCACTGTGATAATTTTTTTGTGGTGCATTCATTTTTTTTAATATTTCATTATTGAGGAGTAATGCATCCTTATTTTTGCATTTTAGTATTACTTTGTTGGCAAGCTCTGCACAGTCCTCATTGTTAATTGTTCTTTCGAATATAGCCAATATAAGATCCTGTTTGCAAATCATATGAGCTGGGATGTGCACAGTGTCACCAGGTAAATGTTTTTCATTGTATCGTTGCAAAAAGTCTTCTGCCATATTTGTTTTAAATTTGTCCCACAAAGCTAATGCATTTGGAGCATTTGAGAAGATACAAATGAAGGCTCATTGTTCCTGTCACAACCTACAATGATGATGGAGTATAGAGAATCCTAGTTCTCTTATCTCCTGTAGGTTTTAGACCTACGATTTGGGTGACTCAGACCAATGGACCTTCCTTGCGGATGCAAGAGCATAAGTCCCAGCTTGTGGTAGTGTGCCTGGGAAAAACCTGGCATGGAGTCAGAAACGATCTCCTCTGCCAGCATATGCCCTTGGGTCAATAATACACCTGCACACAAAGTCTTGATGAAAATTATGAACAACTTCTTTATTTTTACACAAGTATTTAAACAACTCACAACAACAGTACAGGGAGTGGCTACCCCTTTGTCCAACCCTTATCTTCCTCTTGGCCAATGGGGTAATCTCCAGAGTAATTTGATTACCTCTAGCCAATGGACTAGAGGTAAGCTCTGGGAACTTCCAGACCCCTCCCCTGGGCCGCCCACTAGGTGTGGCTAACAGAGTCATTTGGATGCTGGCAGTCAAGAGAGACACATCTCCCTGTCCTCTGGACTTTGCCCTGACTCTCTGAGTGAGAATACCTGTAGACCCCCTGGGGTTATGGTGCCTCAATGTCTGTATAGACCCCATTGTTCCTGACTTAAGTATGTGTACTTAAAGGATTAACCTTGGTGGCCAGCTGGGGTCCTTCTCCTGTTGCAAGATGTATGTGGCAATGTATCCAGCATGACTACCCCATACTATCATATACATATGTGTACATATTCCACACACTGTCAGTCTATTTAAGTACAAGCGTAAAAGCGCACCCCACATAAAACCACCTAATGTCCTCATGGTATATGGGATTGGGGCAGGGTTTCCACATCAATCCATCTCATGCATTATGATGACTTTTATTGATGGTGATGGGAACCCTGCTCATTTCCTTAGACAATAATCATAATAATATAACCGTATAACAGTATAACAGGGTGTCTGGGAGCCCCAAACCTTTTGTTCCTCCCCATGGCAACAGCATGTGGAAGACCACCCAGCCCAAAATGGCCACCGCTGCCAGTCACAAAATGGCCCCAGCATAGTTCACACCCAAATCCAATATGGCCACTGGCTGATTCATGACAATCCTTCCCCAAGCGGGCGGAGAACATCCAAGATTTTCTCAGCTACGCTGATAGTCATGAATCTGCTGGTTTGGCCAGGCCCGCTGCATGCTAGGCAAGTTCATGTCGGTGCGCACACAGTCCCAAGGTGCAGAGTAAAGACCTCCCCCAGCCCTTGGCCTTGCTCCCACTGTATAGAGCAAATTGCTCTTGCCCTGCACCCCCACCCAAAACAGTCCAGGATCCCAGCTCTCTGTTTTTGGCAGCAGCATGGAAGTCTCTGGGGACACAGTGGGTTGCACCCATACATTCTTCTGAGGCAAAACCGTATTTTTGGGAGCCCCATAAAACAACCTCTGTCCCATAGCAACCCCTTTCCCTCCAGCCAGTCCCCACAGCTGGGCTGGTGTCTCTAAAAAAGTCTCTGGGCCTATGGGATTGCAAGGAGGCAGTCCAGTACTTCCCTCAGCAAAATCATTATTGTTGGTAGCCCAATAACACAATAACTGCAGTAAAGTACATACCGGTCTGCGCTTGACTCCAGCGTCCCTGATGGAGTCCGGATTTGGAGGCTCTGTTTGCTCTGGCTCCTGGAAATCTGTATCTTTGGGCAGACCCTCCTGGTTTTCTTCCCCTGGGTCTGTCTGTGTTGCAGCCTGGAGAACTACGCTGTTCCCACCCAGGCTGTGCTTTGGGGCCCTCAGCTGACCCTCTTCTTTTGCCTTTGGTTGAATGACTGCGCTTTGGCTCTCTGATGTAGGCTGGGGAGTCTTGCAATTCCCACCCAGCTGGTTCTTTGGGGCCCTCAGCTGACCCTCTTCTTCTATGGCCTTTTGCTTTGTACCCTTATCCCAGTCCTCCAGGTTTAACTGGCCCTTAGGAGCGGTGTCTGTTCCAGTGGGCCTCTGGACATTGGTTATCCAGGGTATCTCCCCACTTGGTTCACCCTCTACTATGGTGCCACACTGCACCCACGGCTCCTTTGCCAAGGCTGGCAATCTTGCTGCCCCTGTCGGGCTCTTGGTGCCCCTGGCACTCTCTTGGTGCCCCTGGCACTCTTGCTGTGTGAGGCCTGGTTCCCTGTAGCTAAGAACCAGTTCCTTTCCCTCCCCACAGTCCATTACATAGCCCACCTGGGCTCTGTGCTTCACTAGCACATTTTTTAGCAACTCTCCTGGGGTGTCAGAGTACAGATTTTGATTATCTGTTGTAGGCTGGGGAATCTTATCCTTCCCACCCAACCTGACTTCTCTGGCCTTCTCCCCAGAGTGCATTACATAGCCCTCCCCACAGTCTCTTGGGTGGCTATCCTGAGCCCCTGGCTCCATTAGCAGTTCTGGCCCATACACATTGCCTAGAACTTCTGAGGGCAGACTTAGTTCATCTGGCCCTACCTGTTGAGCAGTTACTGGGGTTTCTGCCAGGATTTGTGCTGGAAGGTAGTCCTCAGGTGAGACCTGTTTGGAGAAACTGTGCTCTGCTAGCATTTCCTCTGGGATTAAGTCTCTTGGGGTATCAGGGGACAAACATGGGTTATCTGACCCCACCCAGGGAACATTCCCCTGGGTCTCTGGCTCTTGGAGCTGGTGATTTGGTCCCAAGCTGACTTTACCATCCCTTCTAGGCTCTGACACAGTCTCTGCATTTTTTAAAGGAACGCATTCTCCATCACTATGTTCTCCCCAGACCCCTTGCACACAATCACTTCGGTACATACCATCTGTGTTGTAAAGATCTGGCGACCAGTCCTCTTGACTGGGTTGTTCCCCTCTTGATGGGCAAAATGTCTCCCCATAGATCTCGTCCCACAACTCAAAATACTCCTCCTCCAGCTGCAGTTCCTGCTCAATCAGGTGTACCATTAAATTAGCCTCCATGGACCACGGTTCCAGTCCCAGACCACGACAGCGTTCCACAAACAAGTTGTTGTGCCTTTTAAAGGTTCCTATGCCCCCTTCCGGGTCACCATACACAATGTCTTGGAGGCCAGAATCTATCTCCAAGCGGAAATCAAACTCCTCTCCAAGGCCACCAACTATTCTGGCGTGAAAAACGTGATATTGGTTCTCCAAGGCAACCTCTTTTCTTACTAGTACTTCCAGCCAGCCCATTAGCTCATCGTCCTGCCACAGATTCAGAATCGCCATCCATTTCTCTAGACGCAATGTCTCTCTGTAGCCAAGTCTTTGCTGAGCTGGAGTTCTCGCTCCATTGCGCTCCTGCCAGATCCTCTGGCAATACTGGTCTAGTACGTTGGACACCTCTTGTGCGGTCATCTTACTGGGGTATAAGTGCCTGGCTGCTTTAAACAGTCTTGTTGCTTCTTTGGTGATATCCGTCTGTTCCATTCTTGGTCTTTCTGTAGAGTCTCCCACCACTGCCAACAATTGTCACAACCTACAATGATGATGGAGTATAGAGAATCCTAGTTCTCTTATCTCCTGTAGGTTTTAGACCTAAGATTTGGGTGACTCAGACCAATGGACCTTCCTTGCGGATGCAAGAGCATAAGTCCCAGCTTGTGGTAGTGTGCCTGGGAAAAACCTGGCATGGAGTCAGAAACGATCTCCTCTGCCAGCATATGCCCTTGGGTCAATAATACACCTGCACACAAAGTCTTGATGAAAATTATGAACAACTTCTTTATTTTTACACAAGTATTTAAACAACTCACAACAACAGTACAGGGAGTGGCTACCCCTTTGTCCAACCCTTATCTTCCTCTTGGCCAATGGGGTAATCTCCAGAGTAATTTGATTACCTCTAGCCAATGGACTAGAGGTAAGCTCTGGGAACTTCCAGACCCCTCCCCTGGGCCGCCCACTAGGTGTGGCTAACAGAGTCATTTGGATGCTGGCAGTCAAGAGAGACACATCTCCCTGTCCTCTGGACTTTGCCCTGACTCTCTGAGTGAGAATACCTGTAGACCCCCTGGGGTTATGGTGCCTCAATGTCTGTATAGACCCCATTGTTCCTGACTTAAGTATGTGTACTTAAAGGATTAACCTTGGTGGCCAGCTGGGGTCCTTCTCCTGTTGCAAGATGTATGTGGCAATGTATCCAGCATGACTACCCCATACTATCATATACATATGTGTACATATTCCACACACTGTCAGTCTATTTAAGTACAAGCGTAAAAGCGCACCCCACATAAAACCACCTAATGTCCTCATAGTATATGGGATTGGGGCAGGGTTTCCACATCAATCCATCTCATGCATTATGATGACTTTTATTGATGGTGATGGGAACCCTGCTCATTTCCTTAGACAATAATCATAATAATATAACCGTATAACAGTATAGCAGGGTGTCTGGGAGCCCCAAACCTTTTGTTCCTCCCCATGGCAACAGCATGTGGAAGACCACCCAGCCCAAAATGGCCACCGCTGCCAGTCACAAAATGGCCCCAGCATAGTTCACACCCAAATCCAATATGGCCACTGGCTGATTCATGACAGTTCCCTCATCTGCATTTGGCATTTGACATAGTGCTGCTTTTTCTAGACATCTCTCCGATTCTGTATCATCAGCTAGGAAGTTTCTATGTCGCGCAGCTAAATGAAATGATTCATAAACTATGTCATTAACAGTTCTTAACTGTTCAAAACTTTGTGCACCAGGAACATTTAGAAGTAGTAATCATAAGCAGAAACGTTCAAGGTCTCTTGGACTTACAGTGCAAATTCTTGGGATTATTTTATTTCCCCGACTTTTTCGTTTTCACTCATTATCCATTAACGAAAACATAATGGTATGGAATGTTAATATATAACAAGTCCCTTTTGCCTCTAAGTCAGTAGAATTTAATTGAAACCATGCAGTTAGTGTAGTTTGGCGATGCTCTGTTTGTGCCAAAGTATTTGTTTCATTTCCAGCATGGAAATACACTAAATGACTTTGTGGCAAATGTACAGCTAATCGATATACTGCATGTGAGTGATTGTGCATTTCAAATTTTAGAAGACGCCACATTGCTTCTGGCGCATTTACATAGCGAGCATTTACATGAGATGCAAGTTCATCATGTACTGACTCACTGGTTCGTTATTTTCAGCACTTTTGACCACTACAGTAGCTGCATCATAGCCTTTGTAAATATATTTATAAACATATTTGGATTTTATAGAAGTGCAGGCCTTAACATTAATGTGTGCATTATACTATAGTAAATGTGGATTGTATGGTACCGCATATCTGTTTTCTACCTTTTTGCCCTGTATAATGTCAGTTTGTCCTTCTATTCTTCTATATAATGGATAGCCATCACAATTAGCATAAGTTTTGTCTCTATAATCTTTTGGAAATTCTTTTGTACATTTCTTATTTTCCATACATGGTGACTGTGGATTAATATCTCCACACGGTCCATGAATCATACGATGAGTTACAATCTCATATAGTCTACCATGTATTTCTGGATCTGGTAGTTCAGCAATAATTACTGAATCCACTTTGTCAGCAGTATCTAACTTATCTTTTTCTTGAAGGATTATAAGAATATGTGTATGTGGAAGTCCTCTTTTTTAAAATTTGATGGTATAAACATAAGCCAGACATTTACCAAAAAAACTGAATTATGGTTATGTCACGAATTAATTCATTTAATTTGATTTTAAAGACTCTTGCCACTAAATCTGGTCTATCGGAAGCAGTTTGTCCAATTAGCAAATTGTGTGTAATCTCTGGCCATTGGTTTTCCAAATTTCGTTACAATAGCCATAGCATCAATATATCTTTCTCGCTTATTGCAAGAAAATCCCTGGAATGAAGATGATAAAATGATGGCGTTGCCAGCTGTCAGCTCTCTGGTTGTAGCAACCTCAGCGACATAATCCATTAATCCACAATACTGTTCTACACGTAGTTTATCTTGTTGTGTCAGTTTTCCGTCACATAAAATGGGATTGAATCCATGCCGAATGGCAATTTTAGCCACTTTAAATTCAAACATTGAAATATTATTTTGCACCCGTACTTTTGAATTTGGGTAACTCTGAAGGGTTAATGTGAGTTGCCAACCTGCTTCCCCATGTGGAAAAAATATTGGATATGTCATTAGATCCAAATTTGTACTTAAGATACTTATATTAATGAAACGTTGGTCCTCATTTCTGGGATATATTCTAATGTCTCTCTGAAATTGTGGTTTTCTTTCATCATTTTGAAAGACCATTGCAACATCATTTGATGTTGGCAAGTTATAACAGCGTTTTTTCAGTATGTTGATCTCTTTTAAGGACCATATTCTCCTTTGAGATTGTCAATTGATGTATTTCTGTATGAATTTGTTGTTCCTTTTCTACTTCTGCCAAATTTTTATAAGCTTGAGTGTACGGGTTATTCTCCATAATTTTATCAAACTCTAGAAAAACAATGGGTAAGCATTTTTTTTTCTTGAAGCTGCATACGTTGCTCAACAGCTTCCATTGTATCTAGGACATATAGTTGAGCAAATTTTCTTTGCTCTCCTTGCTATGGATGTAAATGCGAAGTACGATGATAAATTTGTCCTTGTACTTTAAAGCAGTAAGGGCCATGTCCTGGCACATTAGCAGCTAATGTTGCCCCCATAGATGCAAAGGATATGGCACTATTGTAGGATCTTATGTTTGTTTTGAAATCTTGGTAGTTGGGGAAAGCAGGCTCAATCATAATGCTTTGTAAATATGTTGGGAATTGTTGTCTTTCTGGAAGTTTTACCTCGCCTTTTTGATATCAACTAACAAACTCGCCATCTCTGGGTCTTTCCTGTTTGAAATGATAAGCCCCACAAAACTGACAGAGAATATTCATCTCACCACAATTATGAGCCTCTACTGCTAAAGACTTAAGTAAAGCACAATTGTGAGAACATATATCAATATGACTCTGTAAATCATCATTAGAAATGTTATCTGATTGTTCAGCAACAGGTTCTAATTGCTTTTGTTTTTTAGTTGCCTTCTTAGGGGTAGATTTTAGTTTGTCATCTGATAGTCTTTTGCTTGCAAGTCTTTTGCATTCTTTTTGTCGTCTAATTTCCTTCTGCTCCAGCGTCTGCTTCTTTGCCCATGTTTTTTGACGTTCTCTAGTTTGCAGTCTTATCTTTTCCTGTTTCTTGTCAGTATCTGCCATATTAATCTGTAAATAAAAATAATCTATTTTTATTTTTGTTCCTTATTTTAATGTCTTTTGTGAGTGCACAGTTGTCTTTTTTTGTACTATCCTGTTTTGTGTGTAACACTGTTGTGATTAGAGATTTAGGTTATGTGTTTCGGCTTATAGGTTATTGTAGAGAAAAGAGGATTTATAGTTACATTTTGTATGTGTTACTAATATTTGTTGTGCTATTCTTTTTTCTGGAGGCTACTTTTGAGATTATAGAAATAGTTTATGGTTTAGGCTTATAGGCATGGCACACAAAACAGAATATTTGAGTACATTTTGTAAGTTTTAACAATATTTGTTGTATTTTCCTATTTTCTATACACGATTGTTGTCATTAGAGGATTAGGTTCTGGGTTTAGGCTTATAGGGTCGGGCACAGAAAGCAGGCTTTATTCTTAAATTTTGTATGTGTTAGCAATATTTGTTGTAGTATCCTGTTTTCTCTACAGGTTTAGGTTGTGGGTTTAAGCTTATAGGGTCGGGCACAGAAAACAGGCTTTATTCTTCAATTTTGTATGTGTTAGCAATATTTGTTGTAGTATCCTGTTTTCTCTACAGGTTTAGGTTGTGGGTTTAAGCTTATAGGTTAGGGCACAGAAAACAGGATGTATTCTTAAATTTGTTATGTGTTACCAATATTTGTTATCCTGTTTTCAGCAGGCCACGTTTGGGAAGATAGATTTAGCTTATGGGTTAGGCTTAGAGGGTGGTGGAGACAAAACAGGATTCATTGTTACATTTTATATGTGTCAACAATATTTGTTGAAGTATCGTGTTTTGTGTGCACCCTCATTGTTAGTAGGCGCTTATGATTTTGTTTTTCATTTTGACATTGGCGCACAGCAAACATGATAGCTTTTTTTTTTTAGTTTTTTTAATTGTTATACTTTACCTTGGTTGAAGTATTAGTTGTGTATTAATGACAGAGGGTCCCCTGCTGCCAATCTTCCTGCGACAGTCTTCAGGCAGTGTCTGTTGAAAAAGAGAAAGATAAATGTTTTTTTATTGTATTTTTTTTTTAAAGAACAGCATCTTCTTTTTGTGAATCCAATGTATTTTTGTATATTAGCTGTTGTTCTTTCTTTGTTGTGTGTAAAATTGTGCAGATTTCACAGTGTGTATGAAACCGTGCAGCGCTGATAATTATTTTGTACTATCCTGTTTTGTGTACACCACTGTTGTAATTAGAGTTTTCGGCTCTTGGTTTAGTGTTATAGTTTAGGGCACAGAAAACAGGATTTATTCTTCAATTTTGTATGTGTTATTGGTTTAAATTGAGCTTATTGTAGGGCACATAGACATATCTGTGTGTTTGAAATGTTAGTATACATAAATACAGTTGTTGTTGGCAATATTTGCAATGAAATGATTTATTTTTTTTTGTTTTTGGATTTGTTAATTAATTAAATGTATTATAGCTTACCTCTTTGTTGTAATTTGCAGATTGTAAACTTGTACATTGGTAAGAAATTAGCTTTTGAAGTAATGCCACCAGTGAAATGTCCAGTCACACTGTTCATCACCTGAGGAGAAATGTTGACATTTCTGGAAAGTGTGCAGTATTTATAGACTTTGAGTGTCATGCGCTATTTGCGTTCCAGTCGTCATTTTGCGTTTCAGCCGCCATTTTGCAGCTAATAGTTATGTGTTGCATGTGAAATGGTTGCGAACGTGAAATGGTGCTACGTGCCGCCTAATGTGTGTTACGTGCCGCATGAAGTGTTCTTGAGTGTTGGTTCCATTTTGTGAGTACGTTTAACATGGCTTGTATGGTGTTGCTCACTCAAAGGTGGATCAAAATGACCCTTTTATGGTTTTGACCCATTTCTTGGATTTCAGCGCTCTGGAATGAAACATTGCCAATAAGGTGTGCCACTGGATTCGCTCATATTGTATTACAGAAGACCAAAGGATATGTGATATGCATGAGGACACATAAGTGCTATAACAGTTAACACTGTTAACACAATAAAAAAGTTTCAAGTTTTTAGACATTTTCTGCTTGTTCTACATGATGGTGCAAAGCAGTTTTAATGACTTATGTGGCACCTTAAGGGCAGTATTGTTTTTAGTTATTTTATTTCTGTTCATTTTATTTATTTTATTTGCTTTCTAATCCTGCCTGTTATCCATTTCAGATATAGAAAATACCATATAGATAAAATGGGATCAAACAGAAACATTATCAACAGCTGCTTTCTTTAAAAAGTAAATTGTTTCATAGAAATGAGGAAATACATTATTTGTTAACCGTAATTAACATTACAAACCAGTGTTGGAGCCTGTGAATGGAGGGCCCTGGTGCATAAAATTTGCTCCCACCACTTTTTTTTTTATGTTGGAACCCCTCTTGTGCAAATAAAAAAAATATATATATAAATTATTGAAACATAAAAAATAGACATTACACTGGCCCTTTAAATAAACTACATTGTCTATTCTGTGTCATGAACTATAAATAAATAGTACATTTGTGTTACATTTGGAAGTCTCAAAACTAGTTAGAAACGTATTTCCTGCTAGGAATTCCAAGAAATACAGATATTACACTTCACTGTGCAGAATCTGGGCGTGGACATGCAAATGAGTCCACAATGCATTTTCACCCTTTAATCCAAACCCATTTTATACATGGCTCATTTTATCATATACATATAGCTAACTGAAACAGGGGCATAAAGTATATTTTGGTGCACTATGCTGTTTGTGGGTAGTTGCACCAATCACAATCCACTCTTCTATCACAGGTTTCTAGTCTCATGTAATTATCCCATAAAGCAGCTTTCTTGTTTTTTTGGGTAATACAGGGGTAGTTTATACAGTAATACAGTAGTAATACAGCTGTTTACATATGTCCATATTGTCAATCAGGGTCCAAAAGGACAACATTTAAACGCTGCCAATGCTGTGTTCAGCCACTCCTCTGTGGGTGTGGCTTTAGGTCACAGATGTGCAAGGTGTCAGCTTTCAGTGAGAAAGGCAGATGTTTAAAAAAATATGCAGTATGGGCCATTCCTATATGCTCTGAGTAGGCTGTGTTCTTGTAAACGAATAATTTTTTTTGTCACATGAAAGTTCTGTCAGTTTTTTCTGGGATTTTCTCGTTGGCTGATCTCAACAGGAACCATAATGGTAGATTTCACTGCAGCATAATTGAATATAAAAAAGACTACATGATGTATTATTATTATTTTACATTTTAAAAAAATATATTTTCCCAAGAAAATCTTCAAAAAAGGAAAGGTACAATAACATTGGTGCTATATTTATTATTGCATCTGAATTTGCCAGAGGGCGGTCTAGACATTTGCAAAAATGCTTATGTGAGTGATTAAAATACAAACTCTGTATTTGGTTAAAAACAGGACTTTAATTAATGTTTTAAAAAGCTCTATTTAATGCACAGTAAGTTGATAATTATATGCCACTTTATACTGTACATCAACATTGGCTTTTGCTAATTAATACATCTGTCTGCTAATTTGTATATTGTGACAAGTTACCAGTCTCTTCTTGGTTTGTGTTTCTGGCAGGACACAATACAAGATGCTGTATATACTCTTAATATAATTTTAGCCAGTGATATAAATATAACAAATCAAAACTATTCAAGGTAAGTAAAGTAACTAACTAACCTTACCTGATTGACAGTTCCCTCTGTAACCAGCTCTCATCCTGCTAAACCTTGGTGGGACAAAAACAAACAATTCAATAGTTTGTTAACAATCACTTTCCTGTATAGTCTTCAGATTTCCAGGTTTCCACTGTGCTCCAAATGATCATAAGCTATAGACTGCTGTCTCCCTGTGTGTTCTTCCAGCTCAGTGCACACACTCAAACGATCACATCCCCATTGATACTCCAGGAACAGTCCGAAGTCTCTCCAGGTGCAGCTGATCAACTGAACTGATCAGGAAAGTTAACCCCTACAGTCTATGGCTCACATAAACCCATTGTATAACTCTGTCACAATACATTATTGTACTTTTGCCTTGCAATAAGTCTATTGAGGTTATACAATCGCTAATACGTTTTGTTGTATAATTTGTTTATAATAAAAGTATTTAAGTCTAATATAAAATATACTTTTTCAGATGCATCAAAGATGCTTCTATAGTCCTTTAAATATCAAACCAATGGAACTGTAGCATATATATATGTATATATATATATATATATATATATATATATATATATATTGTAACAGAGTAAAGCAAAGAATGCCCCTGGGTTTAATTAAAGAGGCTGGAAAATTTCTTGGAAGGAAGAAAGAGTTAACTCCAGGCAGTGATCAGAGGCTAATTGAAGCCCAGCTGTGGATTGCCTTTAAGACAACGGCAGAGAGATGGGTGGAGTCCCCTGCAATTAGGCCCTGTTTGGCCTAGCAGAGTGAGGCCAGTGAGAGTGAAGGCCTCAGTCTGAAGCAAGCTAAGAAGGACGCTTGTAGTTATCTGCCAGTGAGAAGAACGCAGTATTATTGCTTTGTCTACTAAAAGCAGAAATTGTACCAGGCTGAAAGGAGCCTGAAAGTTTACAGTCTGGAGTAAAAAGGCTATTTGGTTTGGACTGCTGCAGTTTTCACAGCTCAGAGAGCAAACTGAGAAGTCTGCAACAGGGATTGCTGGAGCTGCAGAGAAAAAGGATTTGTGCCACAAGAGCATTTTCAGGGGAGACTGTTTGCTGCAGAAGAGAGGATTTGCAGAGGAGCTGCTGCAAGGTTTTTGCTACACAAGTTTAAAGAGGAAACTGATTGATGTTATCCCAGAGTTGGAAGAAAAGCCTGTGGAATGAGGTACCATTATTGAGACTGTTATAATATACCCCAGGGAGAAGTCTGTGAATTTAACAGATTTTAGCCTTTACCGAAAGAGGGTATTAAGGGTCCCTGGAGGTTGGGGTATCTGGATACTAGGTCGGGCCAGAACCCCACCCTATTGTGAGAAATTGAAAGACGACTGTTCAAAGAGTGGACTGTATATTTTTACCTGAAGGCCTGAGAAGCGGATTCAGGGTTAGTATGGGTGTTCCTGGTGTTAAGCCAGTACGTTTATGCAGAATTTTATTTTATGCTGGAGTAAGCTATTTCATTTGCATTTTGGACTTTTTAATAAAAAGTACAAAAAATAATCTTGGAATCTCTGCTGTTTATATGTATCTCAAAGGAGAAACCAGTCACCAAAGGCAACATTACCACAATATATATATATATATATATATATATATATATATATATATATATATATATATATATATATGGGACTTTCCACATCCCACCAAAAATCCACAAACCAGGCAACCCAGGGAGACCAATTCTTACAGGTATGGACACACTAACTGAACAGATATCTGGATTTGTTGAAAACATCCTTAAACCATTAGTTAGTAACACCAGTAGCTATATACAAGGCACCACTGACTTTCTCAGCAAACTCAGTCAGGTTAAAGACCTACCTGCTAACACACTACTTGTCACCATGGATGTAGAGTCTCTTTATAGCAACATCCCACACAAAGATGGCACTGAGACATGCTTTAAGTTTCTTTCAACACATACACTCAGAACCAGAAATAGAGCCCTAGAGATATTGCTAAACTAATAGAATATATCCTTACCCACAACTATGTTACCTTTAACAAAGATACCCCCCTACAGATGATGGGGACTGTCATGGGTACCAAAATGGCTACACAATATGCCAATCTATTTATGTCCAATCTGGAAGAAACATTCTTATCTATATCCATTTACAAATCATACAGATACTACCGTTACATAGATGATCTGCACCACTGGTAGATCCGCCCCTGCATTTCATTTCAGTATTGCTTTAGACTTGATAAAAAGAGGTCAGACCTCTCAAAAGCTTGTCAATATAAATAAGGACATTTGTCCAATACAAAATATACTGCAATACTCCTTATTAATATATACAGTATATATATATATATATATATATATATATATATATATATATGTATATATATATATATATATATATATATATATATATATATATATATATATTAATAATTACATTATTAATTATGAAATTACATTCAGACCTACTTAACTCTTCATTTATATATATATATATATATATATATATATATATATATATATATATATATATATACATATATATATATATATATTTTTTTTTTTGAATATTCATAGAACTATTAAACTATATTAAACTATAATTACAAATGAATATCTATAACTTGTATGATATAGGAAATATGAAATTTAAATATTGCATTTCAATGAAAAAAATATTTTATGCAATAAATTTCAATACATTATTTAAGAAAATTAACATTCATAAAAACAATCTTATTAAAATGTAATAAATATGTATATCCCTAAAATTCAAAATGAGTATTTATAACTTGCAAGATTTAGGAAATATGACATTTAAAATATATATTTAAATTAAAAAATTGGTGTAATAAATTTAGTTACCAAAAATGTTTTAGTTTATTATTAATTAAGAAAATAAAGAAAATGATTATTATTAAAATGTGTTAATTATGGATATTGGTCAAATTGGAAATGAGTATCTATAAGTTGTATGATTAAGAAATATGAAATTTAAAAATTACATTTCAGAGGAAAAAAATATTGTATGTAATATTTGTTTAAGAAAATGAACATTCATGAAAAGATTCTTATTATAATGTATTAAATATGTTTATTGTTAAAAATGAGTATCCATAACTTGCTCAATATAGGAAATATGAAATTTACATTTCTGTGAAAAAATATTTTATGTAATAAATGTAATTATAAAAAATAGTTTATTTATTATTTAAGAAAATGAGCACTCATAAAAAATATTCTTATTAAAATATATAAAATTTGTATATTGTTAAAATTAAAAAAATAGTAGATTTTAGAAATTAGAAATTTGAACTTTACATTTCAATGCAAAAAATATTTTGCTAAATTATAACACAATTATGAATAAAGAAAATCAAGCCAGCAGTGGAAGGGTAAAGAAAATAGTATCAAGGTTATTATGTTTTAAATAAGACATGAATCTTGTAGGACATATTTCAATATCAATGGTGTTTTGGCATTAGAAAGGTGAACATTGCAGTTATATAGAGATTTCAAAGGAAAATCATCAAAAAGGCTTGAGGTACAGTTGAGTTTCAAAGAGTGACGCAAAGGGCAGGAAATAAATAAAATCCATGAATTTGAAGTGAATAAAAAACAGCAAGATCATTTCTATGATTTGTAATTTTCTCAAAGAAAACATTAAATCAAAAATAATTTTATATATATCTACTGAGGTGTTGCGCCTCTAATGTAGCAGCTTATCAGCAGGGCACCTTCAGTTGAATGAAGTTTGTAGGCTCAGTTCTTTAATCCAGAGTAAATAGTGTCCAGTTCCGGATTCAGACGTTTTTTAAATTAATATTTAATTATTAAATTAATTTTAATCAATAGAAATAAAAGAAGCCAAAGAATTGCAACAATGCATCCTTTTATTTACAGCTTGTATCCTTTGTATAGCAGCAAGTTCCTGGGAAATACAGATAGCCGACATGAAACATTGTAAGTCTCACTTTGAACTATATAGTATGTGCACTGTCAATATGATTTCAAAGGGATATGTAAGGCTTCTGGATTTTACTAGCTACATAGAATATTATATATATATATATATATATATATATATATATATATATATATTTTTTTTTTTTTTTTTTTTTTAATGTACTTTATTTTATTAAGAAGTGCTTATAAGCTCTGCTTTTACTGCCGGAAATAAAACAATTAGTCCCTGTATGGGGCTGCCCTCTGCAGTGTGTGAAGCCACCGACTCCTGGTACTTGCTCTGCCTCATACTAACCAATCAGTGACCAGCTCTAAGCAATATTCTGCAATATGCTGCTGAATCATGGTCCCTGATAGGCTAGGACCCTACACTGTACACCCAGCCCAACAGAGACTGTGAGTAGGGACTATTTGTTTGTTTCTAGGAAGTAAAAACAGAATTTATAAGCACTTGTTATAAAAAACAAATACACACATTTATATATACATATATAAAATATACAAAGTACATAAAATATATATATAATGTCTTATTAAATAAAGTACATAAAAGTAAATAGATATACAGGGATATTATATACCTACAAAAATGCACTTCATATGTTTTTTTGCTCTCAGATCTTTATTTTATATAGAACACACTGTAACATGTTATGCTCTTGGGGCTTGCCTTCTGCCAGCCAATAGGATGTGCAGACTGATGTACTTCTGCATTTCCTGCTAATTTCAAAGATTTATTTAATATTTAATATTTTAATGCAAAAAAATACTTTTATAATGTTTAAAAACAGTTGTGTTTCATCTCTCTTTAATTGTTTATACTTTTATATCATAAATAAACTTGTCACATAAATTGCTCAGTTCATACAAGGCAACTGGAGGCAGAAATGTCCTAATTTAGTTGGGTTTTAGGGCACAGAATGGCATCTTGGGAGTGTAATCTTTAACTTTTAAAATGCCAGGGACAAAGGGTGACAGATTCCTCGCAGTCACCTGATGACAACCATAAAGGAGACCATCTAGAGACAGAGCTGCTCCTCCTGCCCAAGTGTTAGAATGTTCCTAGATAAGGGGCAAGATAACCCCTGAGCTGTGATCATGCCAGGAGGAGGGTATAAAAGGGCAGGCAAGGGGGCATGGGGTATAGGAAGGGAAGAGGGGAGATAGAGAGAGAGTGAGAAAGAGAGAAAGCGACTGAGACCTAGAGATACAGAGCAGAGTGAGAGACAGAGATAGCTAGAGAAGGAGACAGACAGAGAATAAGAGGGAGAAGGGAGAGAGAGGAGAGATAGAGTGAGAGAGAAGATACAGAGAAATATAGACAGACAGAGGGACAGACAAAGAGGCAGAGAGAGATAGAGAGCAAGAGAAAAGAAGGGAAGAGGGGATAGTGAGAGGCAGATTAATTAGCTACAGTAGAGAGGGAAAACCAGGGAAGGAAATATTCCAGGGGAAGCTGTGACTGAGGAAGGAGAGAGAGAAAGGCAGATAGAGGAGGATAAGACATAGAACATTAAAAAGAAAGATAATTAATATTTATACAAATACAATATTTGGAGAGAGAAAACAGAAAGGGTAATAAGGGAAGAACGGAAGGAGAGAGATAATTAATTGTTATTAAGGAGTTGCTATAATCTACTATGGAATTGAAGTCTTGTCTTGTCTGCTGGTCACTGCTACTGGTCATTATCCAGTGTTACAGTGCTGCTGCTTACCCTGTACTGGAGATGGACACAGAAGGAGATCTGAGCTCCTTTAAGGTGAGTTTGACCACTTATTCATCCAGTATATCACCTGGGGGGGATTTCCAGTAGAGTGTAAGCTCTTGGGTGCAGCTCATGCCTGGGCAATTGAAAAGCTGTAAGAGTTTCCAGTCTCAATTACACTGAGTCATAACATTGCTGTGTAGGATAATGATGATTTAATCCAGTGCTTTATGGGAATATGTGATTTATATCAGTGTATACTGACAATATGAGATGTGTATCAATGCTTTATGGGAAATCTGTGTATTATTACTGATGTTTGATACAATGTTACTTGTAAGATTCAATCATTCTATATAAATAGGCAGCAATGAAATAAACCAAACAAACTTTATGAGTGCAGGATGTCTTCTGATTGAGTTATAGCCATTTACAGATACAGAACAGTGGGAGAATGAGATTGGGGCTGATTGGTAGAGTGGCCATAAGAACTATTAGCTATAAAGATATTATTTATTCTCTATGTTTATTATGACAGATTGTTCTGATGTTTTCATATAAATAAATAAATAAAGTAGAATATCTGAATATTTTATAAATGTGTGTGTGTGTGTAAATGTTATGTATATATATATATATATATATATATATATATATATATATATATATATATATTTATGTATATATATATATATACATATATATATATATATATATATATATATATATATATATATATTTATGTATATATATATATATATTTGTATTTATTTATTTTTAAGTGTGTATATACAAACACATGCCACACTTGCCTTGTACAAAACACACTGGGTTCATATTGTATGTTATAGGGTCTACTGGAGCGGCTGGAAGAGAAGCTGTCCTTGTTAGGGGCACAGGATGCCAGCCCTGATGACCCAGAGCCCAGGGTGCCACTGCTGGAATCCAAAGACAGTGAGAGTGAGGTGCCCCAGCAGCAGCCAGAGCCCAGACTGATCCCCAACAGCCCATATCCCATCAAGGAATCATACCTCAAAGGGTTAAGAGCACTGCAAAATACTAAGATGATGAGAGGGTCCGGCTGTTTTGGAAGACGGATGGACAGGATTGATTCCCTGAGTGGGATGGGGTGTAATGGTAAGAACACATACTTTATATCGCTGTCTACCACCCTTTCTGATCCAGACAATGCCTGGTTACCCTACAATGCTCATGGAGCCACCTTTGAGATCCATAAAATTTTGAACCGGGTGATATTACATGTAACACACTATGTGCCATACTCTATGAGCTACTTGCAAATGCCTTGAACTCATACATTTGGCCTTGAATGTTTTTTTTTATATGCATTCTCTTGACTTAATTCATTAGTGCCAATAAGGAATATTTGCAGAATATGTAGCAATATTAAGAGTGATTTTAAGTGTGTATAAATTTACGAATTGGGCTATAGAATAGGGTCCTATATATTTATATGCACTGATTTAAAGTATAGTATATTTTAACTTAAATATGGTTATCAATAATCAAGTTATGGTTATCCATAATCTAGTTATAACAGATTAATGGTAGTGGCATTAAGTGTTAGGCTCTCCGTATCCCCCTTTGTACCTGAGAACTGCTAGGTAAAATCTTAGAGTCCAGTACTGGTCCTAAGTCAGCTGTTAAAAACCTCTACTGTATTGTGTTTAAAAATATAATGTAACCTGATGACACGGCAGTGATACTATATGCTGTAATTACTGTACATAGCACAACGATCTATCTATCTCTCTATCTATCTATCTATCATCCAACTATCTATCATCCAACTATCTATCTATCTATCTATCTATCTATCTATCTATCTATCTATCTATCTCTCTATCTATCTATCTATCATCCAACTATCTATCTATCTATCTATCTATCTATCTATCTATCTATCTATATATATATATATATATGCATCTATCTATCTATCTATCTATCTATCTATCTATCTATCTATCTATCTATCTATCCATCTATCTATCCATCTATCTACTTCCCTATCTCTCGCTATACATTGGACTGTCAGTGTATGTAACTATCAGCCTTATTAAATTGCAATTCGGCAAATTCTAAAGGGCTCTATATAAGCACATGACATATTTTTTTTACAGAAGTTTTTAGTCAGTGAACTTCTATCCAAAAGCAGGATCTTCACGAACTAAAAACTTCTGTAAAAAAAATATGCTCTGTGCTTATATAGAGCCTTTTAGAATTTGCAGAATTGCAGAATTGCAATTTAATAAGGCTCTGTGTATGTAACTATATATCTATGGAGCTGTCTCTCTGTCTATCTGTTATGTGCTGTTACTTTCATTGGCACTATTGATAGCTGTACTGTTTTCTGCACACTAATCTGCTCGTTAAGTGGTTAATGAAGAGGAGATTGTAAATGAGTCAGTGCAGTCTCAGAGCAGCTTTATCTGCTACTTGCAGCTTCCCTGGGGTTTATGTATCTTATTATTCTGAAAACATATTATAGTATTCACCTGCCTGCCTGCTGCACTGGAACACGGCAGAGTACAGGAAAATGCTAATTAAATTGTCAATTAGCACAGATCACTCAGCACTCCTTTTAGGACACAGTCTAATTAAGATAAAGCTTTAACAACCTAGCACTTTGAGCCAGTGGTAGAGTAGTGAATGGAGGCCCCTGGTACAAAATAATTTGGGACTCCCATACAACTTCTCTTTCAACCCTGGGGTCAATAAAAAAGCCAAAATATATGTTGATGTTTAGACCACCGCTATTGTGAAGAGATCACCTTTCTATAAAGTAATTATCTACCATTCTCATCTGATAAATTAAGATTCCTCTTTTACTGCCAATAGCAGAGGGCCCCAGTGCTTTGCTGCTTCTGCACCAGCACTATCTCCACCACTGGTTTCAGAAGAGACACATTAGCAAAGCTGTCCAGTGGATGTGAAACTGAAATGTCTAGTCATCTTAAACTAGAAAATGTGAAATCAAATTACATTACAGGGTTCATTTATTTATTTAATAATTTATTGGCAATAAAATCAGTTTTTCAAGAAAAATAATCAGTGGCCTTTAAAACATACATTTGAACTTTTGTGTTGCACACAGGAGCAGATCCACTCCTCTCGTACTCCTATTATATGTCCATTGCATTTGAGAGCTTATGCCCAGGAGTCAGACCTGATAGGAGTCTTTATTTGCCTCCTTCCCTGCAGTGGCCAATGCACAGAAAAGTCGGTGGGACTATTTAGGATTGCCTTCAGGCCACCTAGTAAGGCGTTGAAAGTAGCAGGTCTGCAACACTAAACTCAAATAGAACTTTAAAAATGAATTTTGCTTTAAAGCAAGTTAATTGTTTCAAAGAAAGCTTAACTGTGGTTCCAAAAAGAAGTCACACTACAGAATAAATTATATATATATATATATATATATATATATATATATATATATATATATATATATATATATATATAACATTTTTGTTTTTGTGTTTTTCTATTAAAATCATATTATTGTCAATCTACTAATGTTTTATATATTTTCTTGTTTATTTCAGGGAACAGATGGCATTGACCGGAAGAGCAACCCACTATCTCTCCTGTTTCTTAAATATTTTAAAATAATCATATACATGAACATTTATATTCTATTTATGACAATCAGTTCATATTTATTTATTTATATACTTATTTATTTATTTTCTAAATGTATTTCAGATAATCTAGCACGTCATAGCTCATAATAAAATAAAACACTGCAAATTTCTTAGCCTTATTTATTTTGTGAAACATTTCTATTAATGTGCTGGTTCTTTCATTGCACGGAAAATAAAAAAATAAAAATATTAATTTGCAACATTCGTTTTTAATTTTAATATTTCCAGGTATTAATGTTTGAGGGTGCTGGTGGAGTCATGTTGAGTTAAAGGGCCAGGTTAGGAAAAAGTTTTTATATGATCCAATAAATAAGTTTAATATTTAAGACTTAAAGGGCAAGCTTCACCTTTAAGTCATGGTGCACATATATGAAGGATTATTTTTTATAGAGGTTCACATATAAGGGTCACCTCTCTATATAAGGTGGAGTGAGCGGCTGAAGATCTCTAGTACAACTTTTTACCCAATCAGATTACACAGTTCAGAATTTTAAGTGTCAGAGACTGAAATGAAACACAGTTTTTTTTAATGGTTGGGATGAGAATTGTTTCAGAAGTAATATGCTGACATGCTACTGTATGGACAGAGTAGTAGATACAAGATACATGGAATAGCCTTTCAATGGAAATGGTAAGGGACTATAAAGCAAGCTGATTCTAACATTGCTGGTCTATGCACAGTAAGGTAATCTGTATAGGTCAACAAGGTATAGGGCAGCACATTTTTAGGGTGTGACAGCCACAACTAACATGGAATATTTATATTCAATGATATGTCTCTCTGTAAATTTGCAAAAATATGCATACAAATATGAGAGTGACCATTTTAGGACAGAGTGGAGACAAAGCAAGGGGAAAGTAGGAATAGAAAGTGTGAGGAATAGTATAAACCAAAATGTTGTTGTTCAGTCGGATGGCCGGATATCTCATTAGGCCAACTAGGCAGTCTCCTAGGGGTGCTTCCCTCATTTCACACTTTAAAATGGTCCTTGGCATAAAAAATGAAAATCTGCAGTTCACAGACTTACTGCTAGGGGATGAACACCTGGAACTAGATAGTTAAAAAAGTTTGGAAGCTAATGTGCCTATGGGCGCCAGAAATGTAACTCCAGCCCTGCCTATATACATAAGATCTTCTTAGCAAAGATTCTGGAGTGAACTGCCAGTTGGTTCTCAAGTTGACTACAATTTGTCTGACCTCTCTGCTATGACCTCCCCATCTTGGGGAGCTTTTTTGAGATACACAAGCCTCTTCACCAATATAAGGTAGGGTTTCTGAGGAGGGGTGGATACTAACTGCAGTTAAAATCTCTGCAAAAATGTTATATATTCACAATTAAATGACAATAACGATAGTTTTAAAATGTGAAGATCAGTGTGCAGGAATTTATAACATATAATTTCCCTGTGCCGAACCCCTGCCCCCCAAAAAAGACATACAAGCTAACTAGAAATATTCCAAATAGACTAATAAGTAAAATGTGAGGTAGAATCTGGGACCTAATGTGACTTAATCTATCCTGGGCTCTGCTTAAAGATGTGTAATACAGCAGGCATATGGTTAAAGGGAGCCATGTTTAAAATGGTATTAGATTAAAGAGTGAAACATTTGTGGATACATTTGCATATTCCCGCCCAGGTTCCCAGAATGCAGTGCAATACTGAATTACTGAGCAGTTAATATGTTTTTTTAACTTTTTTTAGACGCTCAAACGTGAACACAGATGTACTATTTATTTACTATATATACATATAGCCCAATAAGTTAAGAACTGTGGAATATTGTTTTAAAAAAAGAAAAATAATAAGGAAAATGTACGTGAGATAAAAATTGGACCCTGCTGCTAAATATTTATATTAGTAAAATGTACGTAAGATCCAGTAATGGCTTTAATAACAGCAATTGATCATGGTTAGTAGTAGGAGTAATAAAGAAGAAGAGCATGCTGTGGTGATCTGCTTTCTTCAGTCGGGCTTGATAAAGCTGTTATAGCCAAACCTGCCCAGCAGATCCACCAGGTTCTTTAAAACCCTTCACCAAGGCATCCAATGTCTCTAAAATGCCTTTACGCAGATGCAGTATTTAAAAATATGGACAGAGACTCAGCATTATAAACATCAGGAACTGCTTTTATAGCTGTTGAAGCTTCATAACAAGTTCAATGGGTGAATGTTTAAACTTGAACTGATAACATTGTATAACAGTATGTGTGTCTTCTGGATTTGCAAGGCTTCATAACATCTTAACATCCACTTCAGTAGTATCTTCTCTAGGAATACTGACACATACAGTGGGGGGGAGTATTTGATCCCCTGCTGATTTTGAACGTTTGTCCACTGACAAAGAAGGGATCAGTCTATAATTATAATGGTAGGTGTATTTTAACAGTGAGAGACAGAATAACAAAGAAAACTCCAAGAAACATGCATGTCAAAAAAGTTATAAATTGATTTGCAGGTCAGTGAGGGAAATAAGTATTTGATCTCCTACAAATCAGCAAGATTTCTGTCTCCCAGGTATCTTTTATAGGGGTAATGAGCTGATATTAGGAGCACTCTCTTAAAGGGAGTGCTCCTAATCTCATCTTGTTACCTGTATAAAAGACACCTGTCCACAAAAGCAATCAATCAATAAGATTCCATTCTCTCCACCATGGCCAAGACCAAAGAGCTGTCCAAGGATGTCAGGGACAGGATTGTAGACCTTCACAAGGCTGGAATGGGCTACAACACCATCGCCAAGCAGCTTGTTGAGAAGGTGACAACAGTTGGTGTGATTATTCGCAAATGGAAGAAACACAAAATATCTGTCTCCCTCAGTTCGATGCTCCACGCAAGGTCTCACCTCGTGGAGTTTCAATGATCATGAGAACGATGAGGAATTAGCCCAGAACTACACTGGAGGATATTGTCAATGATCTCAAGGCAGCTGGGACCATAGTCAGAAATAAAACAATTGGTAACACACTAAGCCCTGAAGGACTGAAAACCTGCAGCGCCAGCAAGGTCCCCCTGCTCAAGGAAGCACATGTACAGGCCCATCTGAAGCTTGCCAATGAATATCTGAATGATTCAGAGGAGAACTGGGTGAAAGTGTTGTGGTCAGATGAGACCAAAAAAAACCTGTTTCCAGCTCAGAATTCCGAGAAAAACAGTTATTACACTGCATTCTGGGAAGCCAAGCAGGGATATGCAAATGTGCCCATTTGGAGTGCTTCTATCGCTCTTTTGCCCACCATATATTAAATGATTGCTGTGATGAACTATATATCTATACTAGCGAATTGCCCATCAAACAATGACGGCAATAGAATTGTAAGTCAAGGAATGGTGTTTGGCACACAAATTAAGTGTTTTGGTCATATATATATATATATATATATATATATATATATATATATATATACTGTATATATAGTGATATCTCTGCTGTCACACTCAGGGTTCGTGCCCTTGTATCCAGCATCACAATGGAGTACTCAGGAGCCCTTTTTAAAATATCAGATTTTGTATTTATTTTCTTACAACAAAATAACATAAACAGTGCCAAAACTAAAACTTGCTTGATCTCTTTGATACAGTTTCCTCACTGCTGAAAATAACATCCAAACAAAATATAGGCCTTTAAACTTGCTTGATTTGAAGTCTCCCTTGTTCCAGTGGATTTCCAGAGCTGACTCTGGAGCCCTCTGTCCAGTTCAGACTGCTGGGTGCTCATCAGATTTTTTAAGGGCGGAACCCAGCTGGGCTTGAATAATCTGTGGTGTTAACCCTGTCATCCCCTAGTGGACACAGGGCTCTGCTCAGTCTGTCCCCCACGTATACTCTGCTTCAATATATATAAGTCTTCTACTACACATCTTGTTCCATATACATATTCATCTTCTCAGAGTCACTGAAAGCTGTTTCCTTTTATCCTGTCAGAGACATCACAGATAGCATTCAAAACTGTCTTTACCTCAGAGACACACATTACATAACTAACAGATTATATATCTCACTCTATCCATGGCAGTTACTGGATACCTCAACATTCTAAATCAGTTAACTGTTCATGAACCAAACATGCAACACACGGACTCCAACATCATAAGTCAAACACACAGAGAAGCAACATAACATACAGTAATTAACATACATAGGGTAATCAACTTAACATAACATAACATAACATATTAAATAACCATAAAACATACTGTAAAACTATTTAGCCCAGTCCCACAACCACATATTCCCAGGAGGCGGTCCTGATAGGAGTCTTTACGCAGCCAGCGTAATGGACATCCTCAAAATCATCCTGGGCAGATCATATGAGTCCTAAGGACTGGTGGTCAGGGGGATCATGTTGAAAATGATAATAGTCATAAATATGTTTATCAATGTTAATAGCAATTACATTTGAAGTGATTCTGTCACCAATATGTTTTTTTAAAGCTATTCTTAAAAAACTCAATCAATTAGGGGTGGATCAAGAACAGGCAGAAGCCTTTAAAGCCTTAATGGCATTGCTGGATGGACAAGAAACGTCCACATCCGGGAACAAAAAGTATAAAGAAAGAATAAAGAACAAAAGTAAATTTACTCCGGATTTGACAATGTTCGGCAATATACAATTCTTTCTAGATATGGTGGAAAAAGATCTTATAAAGCACGCCACAAATATAGAGGCATACAAGGCTGAAGATCATCAAAACCTCAATATGCTGGAAAGAAAAGCACTAAAAGAACTTGCTGATGCTAATATAATAATTAAACCAGCAGATAAAGGAGGCAATATTGTATTAATGAATGGCCCGGACTACTTGGAAATGTGTAATAAGATATTAAGAGACAAGACAACGTACACAATACTGAAAGAGAATCCAACATTGAAATTTCGGAAAGAATTACAAGCAATATTACTCAATGCAAAAGATAGAAAACTGATTGACCAGTCTACATATGATTTTCTTTTGCCTAAGTATATTACAATAGCAACTTTTTATGCTTTACCGAAAATTCATAAGGAAATTTCTCCTATACCAGGCCGTCCAATTGTCTCTGGAAATAATTGCCTCACGGAAAGAATAAGCAAATTCGTTGACGAACATCTAAAAGAAACAGTCAAAACTCTGCCATCATATCTTCAAGATACTTTGGACGTTTTGAAACAGCTAGATGACATCATAGTACCTGAACAAACAATTTTGATTACAATTGACGTCGAACAGCTTTAATCATCGATCCCTCATGATATGGGTATTAAAGCAGTCAAATATTTCTTAAGTATGCACAGTAGTGAAGATACCGAACTTAATGAATTCATTATTACACTACTTGAGTTTACACTTACCAATAATTATTTCCTGTTTGATAATCGCTGGTACCATCAAAGCAAGGGAACAGCGATGGGGACCTCCTGTGCGCCCAGTTATGCCAATTTGTATTTAGGCTACTGGGAGGCAACAGAAATCTTCAATGAAGAAATGCAGAAATTTAAGGAAAGTATACTACTGTGGCAACGCTTCATTGATGATATACTACTGTTCTGGACAGGACCCAAGGAATCATTCCTTGAATTCATTAATATATTGAATCAAAATGACATAGGTCTAAGATTCACTCACATGGTTAACAATAGAGAAGTTGAATTCTTGGATCTTACTATCTTGAAAGATAATACAGGCAAGATACATACATCAGTATTTCGCAAACCCACTGCATCAAATTCGCTCTTCCATTGGTCTAGCCAGCACCCTCTGAGATTAAAATCAGGAATACCCACAGGACAATATTTGCGCCTAAAGCGAAATTGTGACAATGAATTGGATTTCAAGCAAAAAGCTAAAGATCTGTGTATGAGATTCAAACAAAGCGACTACCCTAATCGTGTGCTCAAACGAGCTTACAGTAGAGCTTTGTCGAGCAAACGTGAAGATTTATTATACAAAACGGACAAAGGTGAATTCAATGACCAGGATATGAAAATACGCTGCATAATGCAATATGGTCAAGACTGGCGAGCCATCAAACAAATCCTTAAAAAACATTGGTACATTCTACAATAGGATGAGGCCCTAAAAGAATCATTAACATCTGAACCCTCCATAACATACAGGAGGAGTAGAAATATAAAAGATACATTGGTAAAGAGTTATTACAAACCTCCTCAAAAACCACTGAATTGGTTAACTCCTACAATAGGATTATTCAAATGCGGTCATTGCAAAGCTTGCAACTACATTCAACCTAGCAAATAATTTATTGACCATAAGACAGGAAAAAAATATCCAGTAAAAACTTTTCTAAATTGCGAAACTACACATGTAATTTATGTAATGACTTGTCCATGTCATAAATATTATGTGGGAAAAACCTTTCGACAATTACGAAGACGTATTCTGGAACATGTTTATTCAATAACTAAATTCCTGGACACTCCTGTATCTAGACACATCAACAATTTCCATCAAAATCAGGCCGGGGTAATGAAGTTCCAAGTCCTAGAAAAACTATCGTTAGGACCTAGAGGAGGAAACATTGACCAAATTTTGCTCCAAAAAGAGAGCAAATTGATATTTACACTGAATAGTAAATACCCTATGGGCCTCAACGAAGGATATTCCTATTCTGCTTTCCTTTAGAGCACATATCTTTACACTTTCAATTCCCTCAATATATTCTTCAATTTCATTTTATCACTCAGTAGCCGATTTGCACTTCACGCTATACACTATTAATACAATTTAGATAGGCTGTGTGTTTCATTTCACATTTTATATACTTTATGATTCACTTGAGTATTTCTGGCATGGAAACACTTTCGCAGTACACCAACTTCAACACTTATCCATCATTTAGCTTATCCATTTAAGTAATATATGTTTTATTGCAGAATTTGGGCTTATCTTATTCTTTATTATCCAAACATCAATTGATACATCATGACTTTGTACCAAATAGGAAAACAACAATGTATGTTATACAGCAAGCTCATTCTTTTGGTTATTGTATATATATTTTTTATTACATTCTTTATTATATATATTTTTTTTATTTATTATTGATATAATTTATTATTATTGATATAATTTAATTTTAAAGACACACTCGGATCATTTGGAATATAGGCACAGTTTCTGCCCTCTTTTATTGAAGGCGTAGTATATGCACAAGAATAATATAAGTAAAAAGATTTATAATTCAAACCATTGGTTTCTTTTATATGTATAATGTATATTAATATTATATTCTCATTTCTTATATTTTAAATCATTTAAACACCATTCTAATATATATATATATATATATATATAGCCCTTAGTCCTTTTGTTGTGATCTCTTAAAACTCCTGACACCAGTATGGGCCGTTTTGAGCCTGTTTGGTCTCAATTTGCAAGTAATTGTATTCTCTGTCAAAAACGATCCTAATAAAGTTAAATGGGATTTGAATGGACGCCGTGACGTCACTACGTTGACGTTCCAACGTCCATTCGGCCACTGTCTGTAACAATAAAGTTTAATCAACTTTGAAAAACGTTATGACGTCATGACGTTGCGTATCACTGCGTTTCTAATGGAATCCAATCAAGGAAGCGTTCTACAGGCCTTAAATAGGCCTAAAACGCTAATTTAAGTTAAAAAGTCCCCATGGAGGGACGAAACGGCCCGTTGGCATCATTTTTTTCAACCTTCTGAACCTTAGAACACTGGAAGCTAAGTACAAACACTCTCTGGAGTGTAATTTTTCCTTTTTCACAACTATATTGGCTCAATTACCATTCTATCTACATATTCCTATATTTCAATTATCTAGTGACATTAGAAAGTCTATGGAGAGCTGGATTGGAGAGCTTTACTACTGAATAGCAAGTATATTGCCACTATGGCTGTATTTATGGGTTAGAATTATATTGCTATATGTGTTTTGTTTTGCTCATATCCAATAGTGCTATTCTCTCCTTGATATAGACACTGTAGATAATTTATAGAGCCATTAATTTGTGATTGTATATGCTTTCAGTCTATTCAATTATTTTCTAAGGTATCAGATTTCATTTTTATGTACATCTGTACATCTGTTTTTATATGTATATAGATACTCACACTTTTTACAAAGCTGTTGCACTATCCTATGATTATCAGTATATCCTGTATTAACAGGAGTATCAGTATATTCTGATTTATGAGGATTGTGTAGCATAGTTCATGGTATGAACAGGCAATATGCAAATATTTAATAACTCATACTCATCATTTATTGGAGTATCTATATATAGTGTTTATACATTTTAATCGGCGTAGTTTCCGGATCCAGAGTATCCAATAAAAATTTTTTTTTTTTTTTTTATATATAATCTTTTTTGATACATTAAGGGGTGTAAAGCACCCAGGATACTAGCAATATAGATCATCATTTATCTTTATTATAGTATTCTTAAAAAGTGTTAAAAAGGGAGCTATACATTATATTAGCAACTTTTTAAATTGTTTCTGAGAAAGTCAGTGTTGTCTAAGCCTTAATTTTATTTCAAGGAGCTGCACCTGAATAATAATTAGCTGCATTCGTGTGCTTGTCTGTGTCTGTGTGACCAAAGAAACAACCCCCAATTTTGTCATTAAGTTACATCAAGTACTCAAACTAAAATATAATTAACCACCCTGAGCCACAAAAACAGTGCTGTGTATCACTGGAATGATTTACTCTAGACAAAAAGGTTAATACAATGTATAGACAGCTTTTAATGATCATTAAGTTAAAACCAACTTGTTGTTGGCTTGATAAAGTTTCTATGGTGACGCTCACAACGGCTGACGACTTACAGGCTTCAAAAAAATAAAAAAATTAACGGGCGCCATTTTTTCAAGCCAGTATCTCGGAAGCCATCGAAAGACTCAAAAAGACGCCAATGAATAAAAAGAATTACTTAGAACCTCACACACAGCACAGGGGGAGAGGCAGGGAGCCTGTAAGTGAGGTTGCAAGAGGCTAAGCGATGGAAAAAATGGCGGTCGTAAAGATGTAACTTTTTTTCAAGCCCGTAAATCGGAAAAACATTTTGGGCTTGGGGAAAATTAATCCGAAAATGGTTTTACACCCGTAAATGCAAACAGGAGCACAGAGGAGGGAGAGGGGGGAGAAAGACACAGGGGAGGGAGAGGGTGGAAAAAGACACAGGGGAGGGAGTGGGGTGGAAAGAGGCACTCTCCCTCTCCTCTCCCTTCCTCACCCCTCTCCCTCCTTCTCTTCCCTCTTTCCCTTTCTCTTCTCTTCCCTTTTTCCCTTTCTCTTCTTTCTCACCCCCTCAACACTCCCCCCCCCCCCCCCCTTCCGCAGAGCACAATGTGCATGCACGGTTCGTTGTGCATATTGCGCATGTGTGGCTCGCAGTGAAAATGCGCATTGCGCTTAGCATTACACACCTTGGCTTTTATATTCTATGATATATACAGTAAACTCCCTGTTATCCGGCACCTACGTGGACTCTTTATTGCCGGATAACTGTAGTTGCCGGTTAATCGGGAATCCCCGATTTTAAGGGTGTAAACGACCCTTAAACCCCCCAAATCCCCTCAAAATGCCATTAAAAAGGTATTAGCACCTAAACAGGGCCATATAGGGCCCAAAAACATAATTAGAAAAAAGTTAGCTTTTTTTTTTTTGCAGTCTCGGACTGCCAGATAATGCCGATTATGCCAGTTTAGCAGGAGTTTTTTTTAAAATTGGGAATGGATGTCGGTGCCGGTTGCTTGAGAGTGCAGGTTGGTTGGGTGCCGGATAACCGGGAGTTTACTGTATATATATATATTTGAATAGACACCCACCCTTCAAACAAAAGCTAAGTGTATAAACACTCAACTTCCTTCAGGATCTTTACATACTGTATGTACTTTATTAAAAAAACATAATTGATTTAAGAACATTGTTTATTAAGTATTAATTGCATGATAAAATAATGGTATAGCCAATATATGGCCTCAAAACATGCACAAAACCACCCAAAAGAAAAAAGTAAAAATAACAAAAAATATGTTCAAATTAAAATAACAAACAAAACGAAACATAGATGTGTTCATACAAAATATGCTCACAGATATGTTTAAACCATAAAATAACGAAAAGTCCCTCTGCCCTCAATGGAGTCCTACTACAACATCCTCATTATCTATTTATTTTACCAATTAATGCACCTCTTTCTCTCTCCCTTAAAAATCTTACTATTTTTGCCATGAGTTAAAAAAAATAGTGTGTGACCCCTTTTAGGCTTCTGTCACCATATTTAATAGGTTGCCTATAACTTATTCATATATCTTGCTGCCACATATTGTTTTGTTTTTCCTCTGAAATCCTTTCTTGATAAATATCTTTGAAGCTGTTGGCTTTTCTGGAACAAATTAGTTGTTTTTATTAGTCAACAAGTGAAAGTCTAAAAAACAAGTGAAAGTATGTAAACCATTTTAGTTCAGCCTCTGATTTGCTGCACCAAGGTAAACCTTTGCAGTAGATAAGGGGCAGTCAGTTGTAAAGCTGTATTACAACCACCTACTCATTAAAGGATAATATCAAAATGTATATTTCTGTATAATCTGTCTGTTTTCTTATCTGCAAACAAAGTGTAAGTCAATTATTCTTGATTATTATTACTATTATTATTCTAATTATTATTATTATTATTAATAATAATAATAATAGTAATAATCTTTATTTATAAAGTACAGAAGGGTATGTGACACAGCAGTTCAATAATACGTTGATACAAAATGAGTAACTAATAGAAGCTTAGATTTTATGCATTCCTCTTAATTGTACTTCTTTTTTGGGATGGACTGGGGCCCTCCTCTAGGGGGACCCAGTTTGTCTAATTTGTTCTATTTTATTTTTTTATAAATTATTTTATTACTTTTTTAAATTCTGTAGTGTAAAAACCCCACCCAGTCCCATACCCCTCAACATGGCCCACTTGGGGCCCCTCTGCCTCACCGCTCCCTCTTGCTGGCTTTCTATGACAGGTGCATCTATTCATCTGGACAGAGAATCCCGAATGACATAATGTATTGCTGTATTGTATGTCTATCTTAATTTACACATCAAACAGAATTGTAGTAACACTACTTAACGGTCTACTTTTTTCAAGAATATAAATATTGGGAGCTACTTTCTTGTACAGTGCCATATTACGGTATCTTTATAATTACTTTATTATTCCATATTTTTATACAATAGGGGGAAAGCATCAAGTTGCATAAATTCTGGAAGCCATGTATGGAGCTTTATGACCATTACATTGGATGTTATGGAATGCACATAGATAGCCAAACATATCTGTAATATGATTATTATAATACATTGGTCATCAGGTTGCATATTCTACAATTTTCCATTAAGCATGGAGAAAGAATGCCTGAATATAGATAGTTGGATTGTTTAGACCATCTTCACACAGACACTGTATGTGAGAAAGCTCTTGAACCAAATCAACAAGAATGTGAATCTTCCAGAAGGGGTCAGTTGAGTGAAGTGGTGAGGCAACCTCTCAGCTGGGCCCATGGCAGATGGAAGGAAAGAATAACTTTAAAAGGGAATCTTCTGCTGGCCTGGGAACAGTTTCTTTATCATTCGGAAGTGCTAGAATGTGGAGGGGTTCATTCCTCAGACATACTCGTGTCATTCCTGCCCATATATAATGAGTCAGGATTGTGGCTACCAGCACAAACAGGGAGTCAACCAAGGATCTATAGAGTACGGAACCAACAGTGGGTCAAAGACAGAGAATCTGGAAGTCATGGGGACCTCACTCCTTGGGTACATTACTTTTATCATCCTATTCCTTGCTGTAACAAAGGCGAAAGGAAGCCCCATTTATGGTTCCAACCTCTCCTCAGACCTAACAGACTTAAAGGTAAGAGAAATAACTTGACAATTATGCTGATTATAATTACAAAATATACAAAAATATTGTTCCTATTGTTCCTACTCAATGTTAAGTTGTAAACAAACATATTTTTAGAAATAATGAAACAGAATCAAAAATTACATTTAATACTTCATATCAAAACAGTCTAGTTATTTTAGATAAATATTATAATTTTTTATTATATATATTATATTATATATTAAATCTAATGCACACCTTTTTCGTAAAAAATAATCGGGTCCCAAAGTCGGAGTGTGCATTAGAATCAATGGCGCAATAGATTCAATGTTTTCGGGGGGTTAACATAGAATCTAGTGTGCCATCGATAACATTGATGCACAGAGAGCCCCATGCAGAGCCTGGCACCCAGAGAGCCCCAGCACACTGGCACACAGAGCCTGGCACATAAAAGCATAAAGAAAAAAGAATAAAAGAAAAAAAAAAAGCACAGTGCGATAAAGAATATTGTTGTTGTTGCTAGGTAAATGTTCATTTGAGTTGCTAGTAATTTAGCTCTGTTGTTTACTGCAACTTTTTGTGGTACTATTGTGTACAAACATTTACCCAAAAATGGCTGAGAAACAGAAAAGGATGTCTTATGATGCAAAATTCAAACGCAAAGTTAATCTTTCTGCTGAAAAAAAATGTAAACAGACAAGCTGGAAGAGAGTTCTTGTGCAAATGACAAATATGCATTACATTTGCCAGCACAAAGCATTTTTTTGATTCATGGGTACCAAACTTGGAGTGCCCATTAGAGTCAATGGGACACTACATTTAGGTAAATACTGTATATTATTGTATTATTTTGATATAAATTCTTCTGGAATAACATTGATAAACCAACTTTTGAGATGTATCTCCAAACATTTGTCAAAACCTTATATGTTATAATAATTTTAAATTAAAATAAATATGAAACAATATTATATTGGTTCTATAGTATATAACATTAAAGGGTAATTTACACTTTAAAATGATTAATGATCAACATATAATTAATATTGATTGGTGTAACCCAACCAGTACATTTAATTGTGACGAAGAGTATAAATATTAATAAACACTATATTTTGATATAAGACTATATTTGATATAAGCAAATATATAATATATAATATATAAGCAAATATAAAACAAACATTTGAGATAGATCTCCAAACATTTGTCAAAAATGTATACCTTTTAATAATTTTATATAAAATAAATGTAAAATGTAAAAACATAAAATATAATATAGTATATTACACTTTAAAATGATTAACAAACAACATACAATTAATATTGATTGTGCAAAGCAACCAGAAGACGGTAGCAATACTAAATACACAAGTAAAGTATTTCTCATATTAGTATTTAAAAAAATTTTTTTTTGAGATTTGCTTCTTTTGTGCGATACCAAGAAAAAGCACCAATGATATATAAGATATGGTATACATAATATATGTTTATTTACATAGAGTATTTCTCCCAGAAGAGCCTCAAGAGTTTTACAAATACAAGATGAATGCCGGTTACAGTAGAGGACACAAAAAAATATAAAATATTTACAAGAGAGGAGAAAAAAACAATTTGATATTATTACTCAGAAACTTCTCTTACTGAGTTAAATTAAACACTGTGAATCTTCTTTTAAAAGAGTAGCCGATTCACAATAGGATAACATAATGCAGAAGAATAATTTAAGCTTCATTCAATCGACACTGCTAATTGCATATCCAAGAAACAATTAATAATTACATGAAATAATTTAATAATAATAATAAACAAAATGATTAAGTAATTGTATATCCAAGACAGAATGATTGTATATCCAAGAACCAATTAATAATTCAATTAAATAATTTAATAATTAACATAATTATTAAATAATTGTATATCCAAGAAACAATGGGCCATATTCTATTGCCCAATTCGTAAATTTATACACACTTAAATATCTCTTAATATTGCTACATACTTGACCAATATTACTTATTGGCACTAATGAATTCTTAAGTCAATAGAATGCATATAAACATTTATAAAAAAACACCCAAAGCCACAATTATGAATTCAAGGCATTTGCAAGTAACTAATAGAATATGGCCCAATGATTGTATATCCAAGAACCAATTAATAATTAAATTAAATAATTTAATTATTAACAAGATTATTAAACAATTGTAAATTTAAGAAACAATGATTAAATTAAAACATTTACAGCCTTATTAAATTGCGATTCTGCAAATTTAAAAGGGCTCTTTTATTTACAGAAGTTTTTAGTGAAGACCTTGCTTTTGGATAGAAGTTCCCTAACTAAAAACTTCTGTAAAAAAATATGCTGTGTGCTTAAATAGAGCCCTTTTAAATTTGCTAAATCACAATTTAATAAGGTTGTTAATAATTAACAACATTATTAAATCACATTAGTTACTCACCCGAACCACATTTTGCTAAATTATAATAATCACTTTTAAGCCAAAGGTGCTCCAGCCATCATGCCTCATCATACTTCAGATGAACTCTGCAAAAAAATAAAATAAACCTTTAATAGAGTAAATGAAGAACCACCACCTCAAGATGTATTTGCCCAGAACTACGATACAGTAAAAAATAAAAAGTAAGGTTATTTAACTTTACTTTTAATAACCCAATGGGGTATAATTAGCAAATAGGGTTTAGGATTGTTTAAGGAGATTGAATAAAAAAAAAATATATCTGACAAGAAAAGTTTTTAAATGGGGCTATACTTTAACAAGATTTAAGGAAAGCAAAGGTAGTGTGGTATTTTACTCCACTTTTTTTAACCCCTCATTGGCATATAGGGTTATGTTTATGTTTTTTGGAGTAGGGCATCTGCAGTTAGTAAAACATATCATTCTATCATCCACAGAGTCTCCTAGAGCGCCTGGAAGACAGACTTCCTGCTGAAGAACCACCAGTCCCACCTCAAGACGTATTTGCCCAGAACTACGATACAGCAGATATCTCTAACCCTGGATCCTCCTGGACTGGAGATTCCTCCAGATCCCAAACAGATATGGTCTACAACCGAGGATCCTGGGGTCTACCTGAGAAGCTTTCCCCACTGAAGAGTAAATTACAAGAGCTTCTGAATGTTCCAAGGAGCATGAGGATGTCAACACGCTGCTTTGGAGGTCGTATTGACACAATCGGTTCCAAGAGTGGCATGGGATGCAATAGTCACAGGGTGAGGAGCACATGGAAATAATAATTGGGGGACAGAGGCAGACAGCTCCTTGGAAAGTGAAAGGCAAGTGTGCTAGGAAATTGACGCTTGATTTGAATCAATAGTAAGAAACCTTTTCAGTCTATAAGCAGATGAAATGAATCTACAGTAAGCAGTATATGATCTAGAATAATCCCTCAATGACCTTGAGAGGTCATCAATTAATGAATTAATGAATTAACTAATTACATCTACCATAACACAGACCGACCTCTTGCTCTGGATAAAATAAAGAAATTGTTGCAGATGGATCATATTCTAGGACTATTATTTACAAAGTTTTCAAACATCCTTTAATAAATTGGCATCTCCAAATTGAATTACCTATGATGAATGTATCAAACAATAAAAATGGGGTATTGGGCTTAAAAATAAAATCCAAAATAAAATCCAAATTTGTTTCTATTATAGGCAATTAAATAAACTGGCATTCACCCTGTTTAATAATAAGAAAAAAAGAAAAAGTATATTATATTTTTTATTTCTTTAGACACCAATTACTGTACATATAGTTATACAATCTAAGTTTTCTGATATTATTAAGAAGGCTGACACCTCAGAAAAAAATTGTCTTGGTTTGGAACTTGAATACAAATCCCCTTTACCCCATTCCTGGTTATCTCCAGTTTGGGCAACATTCCCCTAAAATTTATCTACAGCTTGATTGATTAACATTAGGTTGAAATTTTGCTCTGCATTCCCCAAACTAGAGCTTAAAGACCACCCACATAATTAATATTAATTAATTATTATATTAATATATACATTTAACAAAAAAGACATTAAATCAATGTATTTGATCACACAGATAACAAAATAAGATATTAGAAAAGTAGGCTCACAATACAGATATATAGTATATAGTATAATAAAGTACAATATAGTGTGTTTGCATCATTCAGTTGTGCCCAACTCTCCATGACCACATGGACTGCAATACATCATCCCCTTGGTATTCACGGCAGATATACTGGAGTGATACTGGAGTGGGTTGCCAGTTCCTTCTCCAGTGGGCCACAGCATACAGCTCCTCGTATTCCTAGGCGGTCTCCCATCCAAGTTTTGAATAGACCCAACCCTGCTTAGCTTCAGGGTGGTGTGACCTCTTGGCTCCGTCACTGGAATCAAAACCAGGTCACAAAAGTGAAAGCACCAAATCCTAACCACTGAAACACCAGGGAACCCCTACGGTATAATAGTAAAGTATTAATATTAATATTTCCCATGGATGTATTGGATCCGTCTTTATCTTACCAGTCAATTAAGACCAAGTATTGACAAGACCCTATTAATTTCATTTAATTATTTAATTTACATTAAAACCAATCGGGACAATAGTAGGAAAACAGAGTAGGAGAAAACAACACCACATTGACTACATGTAATATAACTTTCCTACATTATCTACAATATAACTCAGTTAAAAGAAAAATAGTCTAAAGCCAACATTCCCCATAGTTTTCCCCAGAACTAATAAATTGGCTCAGTATTTTTTGCCTGACCCCATTGAATTCTTCACTTGTAGTAAACAAGCTCATGTGGGAATATATATAATAATATAATATCACTGTGTTTTTAGGGGAAAAAATTTGTGTCCTCAATGTCCAGAAATTGAATAGTAATAATAGTAATAGTAATAAAACATATTTTCTTATTTCTTATTTTCTTGTTTTGAAAGCAGTTTCCAGAGGAAGGAAGAACCGATGATCGTCAATGACCATACAACCCACCGTCCAAAAATGAACATGTTAATTATTATTGTATTTTGAAACACAGTGCACCCAACACCAATTGTTTAAATCATATGCAAATAATATTTATTTTTGTACATGTGAGATTATTTTGCCAAATCAAAAAATCACTTTGACACAATTAACAAGAGCAACACCTTTTTAATTTCTAATTTTTAAGTTTTCTAAACTACAGATAATTAATTTCCATGCAAAAAAAAAAAAAGATTTTATGTTTTAAATACATGATATACCTTCTTGACTTCAATACCTTTAATACTCTTCAGACCCTTGGACAGATTATTTGGCATATTTTCTTTTCATGCTATATTATAAAATATCACAATAAAGGATACCTTTTTATTACCCTCATCTTGCCCGTTTCCTTGGATTTGTATTCATTAGCTGTGTTTTCCAGTTCTTGCAGTTCAGATATGCTGGCACAAGCTTTAAAATTGCCTTAGGGTGGCATTTTAATGGGCTTCTAACCTCTGATGCATCACTCAGATTGGTAAAGAATCCTACAAAACAACTGTGCTGTATCTGCTGAACACTTTGCTATTCGGACATTGTTATTCAACCAGACAGATAAGAAAGGGAAGAAATTGGTTGACTTGGGAAAACGGAGGACATGTAACTCTGAGAGCGATTGATGTGAAGACGCGTGCCCGGGGGTTTGGACACTCTTATGTCACAGTAACTTGCTGAGGGTATCAAAGCAGGTGGGGTGGGGGGAATAGGGTGAGGAAGGTGGGGTGTTATGTTATAAGCTCTGTTTTATTGCCTAGAATCAAACAAATAGTCCCTACATGGGTTTGCCCTCTGAAGTTCATGAAGACAAAGACTCTGTAGTCCTGAGTGTGCAGTGTTTCCTACTAATCAATCAGGGACCACCTCTCTGCAACTTGCTGCTGAGTCATAGTCCCTGCATTGCAGATCCAGCCCTACAGAGTCTGTGTCTGCATACGCTGCAAAGGGCAGACTCATACAGGGACTATTTGTTTGATTTTAGGCAGTAAAAATAGAGTACTTATAAATAAAATGAAGTACACAAAAGTAAATAGCTACACAGGGATATTTTATACCTAGTGACATCCAGGAATCTTCCTTATTCCTTCTAGGTAGATAGAAATGGCAGGCTAGATGGGTCTTTTTGGTTCTTGTCCTTCATCAAATATATGTTTCTATATAAAATGGTGGATTCCATGGTTAGGATTCTGTGCTTTCATTACTGCGACCTGGGTTTGATTCCAGTCAGGAAACCAAGAGGTCAAACCACCCTGATGCTGAGCAGGGTTGGGCCTAGTCAGTACTTGGATGGGAGACCACCTAAGAATCCCAAAAGCTGTATGTTGTGGACCTCTGGAGAAGGATCTGGCAACCCACTCTAGTATCTCTGCCATGAATAAGTGGATCAGCATGACCATGGACATAAAGATGTCCTGGTGTGTTATGGACCATGAGGTCATGGAGAGTTGGAAACAACTGAATGATGCAAAAAAAAAAACTATATATATATATATATATATATATATATATATATATATATATATATATATATTTATATACTAGGAAATTGACCATCAAAAATGACGGAATTAAATTGTAAGGCTGGCAATGCTGTTTGCCACACAATGTGAGGGTTTTGCTCCTCTGAGCAGCATGTGTTGTTTTTTTTGGCCCTGTCCATTTGCCATGTTTTTTTTTTCTTTCTGTTATATTCTCTCAATGACTATGAAAAATAAGAGCAGAGTGTTAGTACTAGACAATATATATCTGTGTGGAGTATTGTGTACATATTAAAGAGCCAGTGCAAGTGCCAAGTAAATGGCTGTAAGTATCTGAGTATCTGATTTACCATGGCTTAGTTGAAAAATATGTGTTTCTAAAGGCAAAAATAAAGCCACCTGTAAATAAAATGATTTTAAAATGAATGTTAACCTGCCTGAGGTGCTGGGTCTGACTCCATCATTAATCATGCTGTTGTCTGGGAGCCATGAGGTAATCTGATAATTATTCAGTGGACAACTGCTGGTTTTGGAAAATCAGACAAAAAATAACATTACTAATAATAAGATTGTGTGGGGGCATGATCACACAGCAAGGGATAGGGGGAGGTAAGCCACAACTCCTGAGCAATTAAGCAGCTTCCAATTTACTTCAATGGCCCCCAGGTAAATAACACGAGTCATGTGCTGGAATGGAGTTGAAGATGGACCCAGTACATTTGACGTAGGAGTGCAGGTTGTGGACATCTGTGAGTTACTCACTATGAATGACGGGACAAGATGAAGATATATGATCTATGTATAGGTTTGGGACGGAAATGTATTAGATGTGATGATGGTGAGTGTGGATGATCGGCGAAGAGTGATTAAGGAGATGGATGGAGATATGCAAGAGGAGATAATGCATGATGTGAGGATGGAAATGGTAGATGATGTGAGGAGTGACTGGGGGCATTTAGCTCTGTAAGGAGAGACAATGTATTTATGTGAAAATGATAATGAAGACTGTTAATATTTGAGGACTGGGCATCAAGTGATAATGGAGAGGGTAGATGATCTGTGAGAAATGATTATGAGGTAAGTGTGGATTTGTAAGGGTTTACAATGTATGTAATAATGAAGATGGAGTGATCTGGGAGATTTAGTAACAAAAGTATAATGCTATATAGAGGGTAGATCAGCAGTGTTTATCGATGTGAAAGAGAGTGGATGATCTGCAATTTATGATGATCTGTGAGGAATAATCAGTGAGTGATGTGGATCTGTAAGACAGTGTGTTATGTGATAACGAAGACTGTTGATGATCTTTGAGGATTAAGTTGGAGATGGATGTTGCTCTGTAAGCAGTGTGGTATCTACCTTTTTGGAGACCCTGGGCAGTGAAGTTGAGGAGCCCCTGCGAGTGATGCACAAGGTATGCACACACCCATTTTTCACTTTTCTGTGCGTGTATATCACTCTCTTGCTATGTGAGCAAATCACAGACATTTCCCCATAACAGCCATTTTAACAACATGGCTACTCATATACATGACGAGTTATTACTTGCTTACTAAATGCATTCGATGGTGGACCATATTATTTATATTTTTCTATGGATGGGCAGCGAGCGCATGTTACACAAACACATATCATGATCACTTGCATCACACCTTAAAAGGAATTTTGTGAGTTAAAGGGCCACTGCACAATGAGTCTAACTAAGCACATAATTAATCAGGAAAAAAGTCATACAGATAGTTTTTAATTTGATAAAATCCATTTGATGCCTCAGCTTGGCCCTGGGAAAATCCATGACATCCATATATAAAGGGCTAAAGTCTACATACATCCCAGTATAACATGTCACCAGCCGCTACTGGGTTCCCTACTCATAAATGCACTTTTACTCATACAATCTAAACATATTGGGCCAGGACCTCTTAATATTATATCAGCGTTCAGAGCCAAAGGGAAAGAGGGGGAAAGAGACCCAGGGGAGGGAGATGGGGGGGGAGACTGGGGGGGAATGAGGGGAAAGGGACACTGGGGAGGGAGTGGGGGAAAGAGACACAGTGGAGTTATAAGCTTGCGCAAGCATGCAGCACGCTGCAAAGGGCAGACTCATACAGGGACTATTTGTTTGATTTTAGGCAGTAAAAGCAGAGCTTATAAGCACTTATCACATATAATAGTTGTCAAACTGGGATTCGTCGTCACACTTGCGACAAATCGCAGTTTTACAACTACGACTGCCGCAAATTGGGCACGCATGCGCATAGCGTAAGCCGCGCATGCACATAGCGTGGCGTAAGCCGCGCATGTGCTTTGCGCAAGGGGCCGAGCAGGCGCACTGCGAGGAGACAGCCCGTGCAGGCGCATTGCACCCCGGAGAGAGATAGGAGGAGGGGAGAAAAACAGGGAAGGTGGGGGAAGACACAGAGGAGAGGGGGGAGAGACACAGGGTAGGGAGAGGAGGGGGAGGAGACACAGGGGAGGTGGGAGACACACAGGGGTGGCAGAGGAGGGGGGTAGACACACAGGGGAGTGGGGGAGACACAGGGGAATGAGAGGGGAGAGAGACACAGAGGAGGGGGAGAGACACAGGGAAGTGAGAGTAGGGTAGGAGGAGAGACACAAAGGAGTGAGAGGGGGGAGAGACACAGGGGAGTGAGAGGAGGGGGGAGGCACAGGGGAGTGTGAGGAGGGGGGAGAGACACAAAGGAGTGACGGCGGGGATAGACAACAGGAAGGGAGAGGAGGGGAAAGAGACACAGGGGAGGGGGAGATACACAGGGGTGGGAGAGGAGGCGGTAGACACACAGGGGAGTGGGGAAGAGGCACAGAGGAGGGGGGAGACACAGGGAAGGAGGGGGAAGACACAGAGGAGAGGGGGGAGAGACACAGGGCAGGGAGAAGAGTGGGGAGAGACACAGGTCAGGGAGAAGAGTGGGGAGAGACACAGGGCAGGGAGAGGAGGGGGAAGAGACACAGTGGAGGGTGAAGTCCCGCGTGCCTGGCACTGTTCGTGTAAGTGTTATTGTCATTGCAGAGCCTCGTTTTCATCCTGTTTCAGAATGTTTACGTTTTTCGACCGCCATTTTTTCCTTCGCTTCACCGATTTCTGATCGACGACGAACCCCAAATATGGCTCAAATTCGCTTTAACCTCACTCCCTGGCTTCCTGGCTCTTCCCCTGTGCTTTGTTTGTGTGTTATTATTTTTGTGAAATAGTTTTGTTTGTTTTTTGTGTTTTTAGTTACACGCTTGGTTCGCAGTTGTGACCCTCGCAGTTGCGTGCCTCAAATGTGCAGTGAGCGCCGAAGGCCCGCGATGAGCGCCAATTGAATAGAAGATTAGCTTCCAACCTCACTTATGGGCTCCCTGCCACCTCCTGAGGCAGGCAGTCCATAAGCGAGGTTGAAAGCTAATTTGCTATTCAACTGGCATCTTTTGGCAGCCTCCCAACGGCTGCCGAGTAACAGCCTTGAAAAATAAATGGTGGCATTATACTGATTAGGATTCAAGCTTTGTGGGCTTGAAAAAAAGTTACAGGTTTAACTGCCGCTAAGCCGGCAAATTTATTAAAAGTTGTGAGAGGGGGCCAAAGAAAAACAAGAGAGGGAGAGAGGGGGCAAAATAAAGACAGGGGAGGGAGAGAGGGGCAAAGAGAGACAGGGGAGAGGGAGAGGGAGCAAATAGAGACAGGTGAAGGAGAAAGGGGACAAAGAGAGACAGGGGTAGAGAGGGAGCAAATAGAGACAGGGGGCGAGAGGGGCAAAGAGAGACAGGGGAAGGAGAGAGGGGGCAAAGACAGACAGGGCAAGGAGAGAGGGGGCAAAGACAAACAGGGGAGGGAGAGACGGGACAAAGAGAGACAGGAGGAGGGAGAGAGGGGCAAAGAAATACAGAGGAGGGAGAGAGGGGACAAAGTGACAGGGGAGGTAGAGAGGGGGTAAAGCGAGACATTGGAGGGAGAGAGTTGGCAAAGAGAGATAGCCGAGGAAGAGACGGGGCAAATTTAGAGAGAGCAAAAAGAGATAGGGGAGGGTGAGAGGAGGAAAAGAGAGACAGGGGAGAGAGAGAGAGGGGCAAAAAGATACAGCAGAGGGAGAGAGGGGGCAAAGAGAGACTGGGGAGGGAGAGAAGGTGGCAAAGAGAGACTGGGGAGGGAAAGAGGGGGCAAAGAGAGTCTGGGGAGGGAAAGAGGGGGCAAAGAGAGTCTGGGGAGGGAGAGAGGGGGCAAAGAGAGACTGGGGAGGAAGAGAGGGGCCAAAGAGAGACACAGGAAGGAGAGTGGGGAGAGACAGGGGAGGGAGAGGGGGGGCAGACACAGGGGAGGGGGAGAAGAGACACAGGGGAGTGAGGGGAAGTGACATAGGGGAAGGAGGTGGGAGACACAGGGGAGGGAGGGGGGAAGAGACACAGGGGTGGGGGGGAAGAGACACAATGGAGGGAGAGAGGAGGGTGTGAATACAATTTAGAAAAATCCATCATGTCATCATTTTTGACATGCAAGTCGCTAGTATAATATAACATGCAACCTCAATTGTCAATTATAATTACAAGACATACATATCTAATCAGGGTCATCTATAATCATAATTCCTCCAGGGTTCCCTATTTTTATTTTCTAAATATATATTCAGCCAGAGCCATAAAATCATACACACTTACATATATTCACCCAGGGTCACCATTATTATACAAATATATAAGTATTGAACCAGGATCAAATATAAACAACTATAATTAAGCAAATGTAGACATATTTAGCTGGGTCACCTATAATTATCATAACAATATACTGTACAAAAGTACATATAAATAAATATTAAGGGCCTCATTAAATTCTCCCTCGTAGTTCTCTCGGTCCTCGCAAAAGGCAGTTTTTTTGCTGTTTGCGAGGACCGAATCCCTTGCATCCTGCTTTGCGAGATAACTCAGAAAAATGGCCGAGAATAGGCTCCGAGAGAGCTACGGAGTCAAGCAGCCTTAAATCTATGAGTGATTCTCGCATCTCGGAAGAATCCCTGCGAGCAAAAAAAGTGCCCGCAAGGGATCCTAAAGTCTCTACGTGCTGCCTCGGAGCAGCTCGAGCCAGCCGTTTGAGGCTCCCCCTGCTCCCTATACACATACCCATTAAGGCCTTATGGGGGTCTGTATTGCCCCCATGAATTATTGGGTTAATTATTGTGCTTATGGGGGACTGTATTGACCCCCATGAGTTATAGGGTTAATTAAGGCCTTATGGGGTCTGTATTGACACCCGTGAGTTATAAGGTTAATTATTGTGCTTATGGGGGTCTGTATTGACCCCCATGAGTTATAGGGTTAATTAAGGCCTTATGGGGGTCTGTATTGACCCCCATGAATTATAGGGTTAATGTTTGGCTTATGGGAGTCTGTATTGACCCCAATGAGTTACAGGGTTAATTAAGGCCTTATTGGGGTCTGTATTGACCCCCATGAATTATAGGGTTAATTATTGGCTTATGGGGGTCTGTATTGACCCCCATGAGTTATAGGGTTAATTAAGGACTTATGGGGGTCTGTATTGACCCCCATGAGTTATGGGGTTAATTTTAGTTGCCTGGGGTTAATATTTTTTAGTCTGAGTCCTTTCAGGACCTTTACCTTTAAGGACCCGCAAGGCGGTAATTTAAAAGTTTTAAATGCAGCGGGAGCCTGATCGGTGCCGATAGGGGACTCCCACTGCAAGGGGTTAATGTGTGGGGGCTACGGGGGTCCCTATGGACCCCTGCAGCAAAGTGTTTATGTGGGGACACTTTAAGGGTCCCAGTGGGGCCCCCCGCATAGAGAGGGGTTAATTTTAGGTGCCGAGGGGGACATAAGCAGGGCTTATGTGTGGGACTGCCGCAGAGGTCCCATTTAGGACCCCTGCACTAATTGATGAGGTGTGGGAGCCTGCGAGATCATCTCGCAGGCTGTCACTCCTCATGTACATTTTCGCAGTGTTGATACGGACGGCCCTGCTGTGGAGCTCACACATTGCTCGCAGCAGAGCTAATTTAATAGCGTTGTAACTTTCAGAAATGTTGCAGTACGTAGGATTTAAGTAGAAGCCTCTTATTTACTAGGCTGGAATTTAATAAGGCTGTAAGCCAGCAATACCAATTATCATACAGTATTAATAACCATTCACATAGAATACCATAATCACTAAATTGCTTTCTACCAATATTTCCTTAAAAAAACATTTTAGTGAGAAATCAGTATACTGTATAAACTTACTAATGCTCTGTGGTGCAGGAACCGCATGGGATGATAGAGAGCTGTACTCTACACTGTATTCTTGTTTTAGGCGGGCGCCTAGTGGACAGTTTGTGAACTCCAGCGTTTAGCCGTTAACCCAAAAAAAAATATTTTAGGCCAAAAAAAGCCACAAAAAATTAGCGCCCCTCCACAGGGAGGCATCTTTAGGCAGCTGCCTAGTTTGCCTAATGGATAATCTGGCCATGTCTGTAAGTGGTGATAATGTAAGGTGAGATATGGAAAGGGTAGATAATGTTTGAATAGTGATAAGTAGGAGAGCGTAGGGGTGTTGATGTATGACATGATGATGGAGACATTAAGAGGGTGAATGATCTGCAGAGGGGTGATGTCTGCTCAAGAAAGAGGTGTATATTATAAAAGAGGTGATCTATGAGAAGGTTGATAATGAAGAACGATGATCTGTAAAAAAATTATCAATGAGAGTGATATGGATCAGTAAGAGATGACTGTACAAAATATGATGATGAAGACTGCTGATCTGTGAGGAGGAACTAGGAGATGAATGTAGCTCTGAAAGGGATGACAATGTATGATTAGAAGATGATGTTTGAAGAGTGATTAGGGGGAGGCATATCAATCTATAAGGTGTGAAAATGTATGATAAGATGATGGAGATGATGCTTGTACAATTATTAGATGCCAAGTTGTAAGGGGTGATGATGTATGACATGATGATGGAAAGGGTAAATGATCTCTGAACTAACCTGTGAGGGGTGAACTGGACATAATTTGTTGAGACCTGTGAAGATCATTATCAAGTGAGAGATCTAGAGGAGTAATGACTACTAAAGAAAATTTTTAATATTATACAAGAGGTGATGCTGAATGAAAAACTTGATAATGTAGATTGTGTATGTTTTGTAGGGATGGAGGGCGGGCTGTGTGATTTTAGAGGACTGAAGAATCACTTTTAAACTTTCTCAACATTTGTGGAAATCTAATTATCAACTCAAGTTCTCACATAGAGAGATGTCATTATAAAGAATAAAATATTCCTGAATATATAAATCTTCTCATTTGCATTATCATCCTACTCAATATTC